>CM032640.1:1752704-2215167 GCA_019097785.1 Fraxinus excelsior
AAAATATATAAATAATTAGCTGTCGAATAACATTAATTCAATGCATATAAATACCAAAAAGTGGATATTAATATTAAAATATCGGTGATCTATATCAATTAATTTGCTTCAAGCAGTCTGCCTGCATAAAGAACAAGAAATATAAATTAAAAGTCCCTAAAAAATTGAGGTCTAAGGCTTAAGATTATGAAACGATCTGATTTATTTAATTAATTTGTTAATTTATTTAGAAAAAAATAATTTAATTAATTTAATAAAAAAAATATTTTGTTTCGGTTGTTGGTCTAGACCCGACCCATACCCATCGGTTCTCGATTCGGGTACTCGTTCCGGTATTTAATTTATAAAGAACCGCTGGTTCGGTTCGAGACTTTTGAACACCCCTAAATAGAGACATGTCATTCAAAACTATGCTCTTGTTTGAACCACATTATTTTTCTTATTCTCATTCTTCTACTCATTTTCAATCACACATTCTTCAATAAAATAATATTTTTCATCACATCAATAACTTTTCCTTCTTTTTCAACCACATATTCTCCATCATATCAATAATAAAATGTATTCTTA
Organism: Fraxinus excelsior; assembly: GCA_019097785.1. Classification (NCBI taxonomy): domain Eukaryota; kingdom Viridiplantae; phylum Streptophyta; class Magnoliopsida; order Lamiales; family Oleaceae; genus Fraxinus; species Fraxinus excelsior. The sequence continues at coordinate 1,753,275 of CM032640.1, forward strand.
CTCCCAAAATGTGCACTAAATGGGGGCATAATACGATAAATTTGTGTAATTTTTTAAAAGCTAAGGGGTGTGTCTGAAATTTTAATAAACTTTAGGAATGATATAGAAAAAAATTAGATTTGCGTGTAATATTATTCTATTAAAAATGTGTGATTGAAAATAAGAGAAAAAAATATATTTTAAAAATAATAGGTAGTAAAAAAGGGCTTAAATTTTTAAATAAGAGAGGTTTGTGTAATTTTTGAAAATGAAATGAGTGTTCCTAAATTTATCAGAAATCGGGGAGGCCAATTTCCCCTAAATTAAAAAGATTTCACTTTAGCTACTGAAATTTAAATAAAATTCACTTGGATAAATAACATTACTCAAGACGTTTATCCGACGACCCTGCGGGAATTGCCGTTCACAATCATGATAATGGTGAAAAATGAAAACCCACCAAAATTCAGATTAATCATGCCACACAAACAAGTTGAAATTAAAAATAAGAAAACACCGACGTGACATAACATTTGAGAAAACCAAAAAAAAACTCAAATCAAACAAGTGCTCCCAATGCAGGTGACGCAGCATCTATCCCTACCCTGTTTGCAATCCCTATTTAAATAACGTTACTCAATTCACATTCATCCCAGCCACTTGAAGCCTATCGAAGCGAGTTTTACCTAAATTTATTGTAATAAAAAGTTCAACTCTCTCTCTCTCTCATCCCAGCAATTTGAAGCCTATAAGCCCCGCGACATAATTCAGTGGTGCAAAGGATATGAGTGAGGTAGTCTTAGTTGAGCTGGTAGTCGCAGTATGAGGGTTGGATTCTTTGGAATTGGACTCTTCGTGGACATCAGTATGTCAGCTCTTGTATCCGGCCTGCTGAGACACATTCCGTAATTTACCTCATTCACGATGTTCTAGAGGACGGGATAGGACGATGTGGACTTTCAAGGTTGGGGTTCAACTTTTTTTTTTATTTGAAGCCTAGTGAAGTGACTTTTACCTAAGTTTATTGTAATAAAAAGTCAACTCTCTCTCTATTTATTGTAATAAAAGGTCAACTCTCTCTCTCTCTCTATTTGTGGGGGCATAGTATGTGGTAAGTAATGCGAGGTGACAAGTTGATGATAAGATAAGGCTCACAATTCAAAGCACCGCGTTATGTATTCATTACGTTTTTCTTACCTTTTTGTGTGTTGTTGAAGATGGGGTTCCCTAAATTTTATCTGGCCTCCCTTTATTTTTTTATTTTTATTCATTTATAAAAATAAAAAATATGATCGTTATTCATCACATCAATCCATCAATTTTGAATTTTTATCTCTTGTGTGGGCACAATAACGATTATATTTATCATTCTCATTCTACAATAATGAGAATCAAACGGAGGCTAGATTTTCTGTTCCCTATTTCTTTCTTTTATTTTATTTTGTGAACTTCATTAATTTGAGAGAATTGAGGTACTTGAGCCACATTTTTTCTTCATTAAAATGAAAAATACGATCGTTATTCGTCACATCTATATTAAGATTCAAACTTTCTATCTCTTGTGTGGGACTCAATTATATTTTTCATTCTCATTCTCCTTATAATATGGTTCAGACGGGCTCTGAATTTAGAAAAATACTATGAGCAAATAATTGTACCCACAGCAGTGTCATACACCCGGCACCCCCCGTTGGTGGGGGGGGGGGGGGCGCTACCCCTAGCACATCCCTTGAATTTATTGTCAACTCTGTCCTTTTGCACTTTTATAGGGATCTTTGAATCAGTACTCCAATGGAGTTATAAGTATTTGCTGCTCCCATCCGTTCATTTATGCTACCAATCTCCTGCCAGCTTGTGGAAAGGAATATCTTGGAGCCATTTCACCTTCGCAGCAATTTTTTTTGAAGGATTCAGGTTGGGTTTGTTATTTCACTATTTAATTAATGTTTCTAATCTCAAATTTATCTATAATTGATGATGAAATACATGGTACAGTCAGTTTGTTTCATTTGTCTGATAATAGCATTGTTGAATTTTTGTGGGTTAAGTTCAAGTCATAGATTTCGTGTTCCTGCATATGAGTTGTAGGTTTATTTTTTCTTTTTCAATTTCAGGTCATTATATGAGATTTCCCTTATAAGTTGCTTGAGTTTTAGCTCCATTGCTGCACCATGGGAATTTTGGTCGGTTGGTGTCATTCTTCATTCAAGGAAAATCCTTGATAAATCTGACAAATCTAGACTGGAATTTGTAATTTAATTGAATTCACTAATGCTAGTTGGGTAATTTTTAGCCTGATCTAAGCAATGCCTGCAATTTACTACAATTGATTCCTAATGCTGTACAGAATTTGTCTTCTTTTCATAGTTTCGGTTATAGTTGTCCATATAAAATTTTGTTAAGTAGTTTTCTGCTGATATTTTAAACAAACAAGTAAGCCACATTGAATTTGTTTTGCCTAATTCTCCCTAGCTGCTCATCTCCGGTAGATGCGTGTTCTTAGATTCTCTACTGCTAGATATTTTTGTTTGACTATGTACTCATTGCCTGCTTGGTTAAGACTTGGTCACATATTCAAGTTAGTATTTATCTGGGGAGGGGATTCTTTGACCTGGGTATGTAATCAAAAGTGCCTTTGATAATGTTAGTACTCCTTTCTTAGTTCCCTTCTCTGACCATCTGTTCTTTATTGACTTCACTTTGCCAACTGCAGTATACAATTGACTGTTTCGACTTTTCTTTTATCTGAGTACTCACCTCATGGAGGATAATTTGGTCCCTATATAACCCCCATTAAAATTATAATCCATTTTTTTCGCTCTTCTTATCAAAAACACTTTCTCAAATAAAATAATATTACACGTAAATCCAAACCTTTTTCTTCTTTTTTAACCACACATTTTTTCAAAAAAAAAAAAAAAAAAATTTCCAAAAATTATAATCTCAAATAATGTGGACCAAACGGGGGCATACTCTTCTGCTTTGATTTATGTTGTCTAGATATTTCTAACTAACATTGTTCATTGTCATTAGGACAGTTGTGGCAATAATTGCCATTCAAACTCTGATATTGTTATTTACTTTGTGCGTATAAGTTGATCCTTCAAGTATGTTTGCACAACGTTTTGAATTATTCCATAGAGAGAAGTGCTTCCATTTTTTAAAGTTGATCCTGTCGGGGTATTTAGTTTGACTTTTGGTTGCACTACTTGATAATAATTTATTTTCTTTTACAAAAATTCTCATTCATTTGTTTCAAGGTTCTGTAATAACTAATTATGTACTGTAGGGATTTACTGATATGAAACATTCTCATGCATTTTGTTTTCAAGGTTCAGTAATAACTAATTCTGCACCGCAACATCTTATGAGTACTCCCTATATGAACTGAATAAGAACCTTATAGCAGGGTAACTAATATAATATGTGAAGGAACCTCTAATGTGTCCTTTCTCATTAAACAACTTTTTTTTTTTTTTTTTTTGCCTTTTCTAAAATTTATTAAACATTCTATTTAATTCACACTGTGGTTGGTAGTATATGTTACTATAAAGTTTATGTTATTGTGATTATTCTCTTTCCTCCCATACAGGGGGTGTGTATCTTAAAGAGGAAATACTAATACTTATGTTTTAAATGTTAGAACATGCCTTTCAACGAATTTTTTACCGAATATGGTGAAGCAAATTTGTATGAAATCGAAGAGGTTGTTGGCAAGGGAAGTTATGGTGTTGTGGCTGCTGCAGTTGATACTCACACAGGAGAAAAGGTAGCTATAAAAAAGATTGACAGTGTTTTTGAGCATGTTTCTGAAGCCACTCGCATTCTTAGAGAAATCAAGCTCCTCCGGTTACTTAAGCACCCAGATATTGTAGAAATAAAGCATATAATGTTGCCTTCATGTCGGAGAGAATTCAAGGATATATATGTGGTTTTTGAATTGATGGAAACAGACCTTCACCATGTACTCAAGACAAATGATGATCTTACTCCTGGGCATCATCAATTTTTTCTGTATCAGCTGCTTCGAGCTTTGAAATATATACATTCAGGTTGGAATTTCTTTTACAGCTTTTATAATTTCCTCATTGTTTGCTCTTTAACACGCTAAATGATATCTCGAATTTTCTTGCTGCAGCAAATGTGTTCCACCGGGATTTGAAACCCAAAAACATCCTTGCTAATGCAGACTGCAAGTTGAAGATCTGTGATTTTGGACTGGCTCGTCCATCATTTGGTGATGCCCCATCTGCTGTGTTCTGGACTGTATGTGATTTATGCAATGACATTAGGAAGGATAAAGCACTCTTTACTGCTTTACATGTTTCGTTTATTTTTTCTTGGTCTGATGGGCCATATTTCTGAATAGTGGTCATTATTGTTGATTTATTCTTATCCATTTAATTACTTACTGATAATGTCCAATTATTTATAGGATTATGTGGCAACTCGATGGTACCGTGCTCCTGAACTTTGTGGTTCGTTTTTCTCCAGAGTAAGTAACTATATCGTGCAGTAACAGTTTCACATAGATGTGGGAGCTTGTCCATTGCCGATAATATACGCTGTTAAGTCAGCTTTACTGTGATTTTGATGCTTCTGATTAAATTCAACGCTTGCTATATTGACTTTTTCTTGTTTTGCTTGATTTGTAATAGTTAGAATTCATCTTAAAATTACCCGATAAGTTAGTTGATTGTTATATTGTGAAGCCAGCGTTGTCTTGTATTGATCATGCTTGATTGGTTACTTGACAAATAGTGTGTAGCTTTTAATGTCAAACCCATTAAATGATATTTTCATTAGATACTTAAATTATATTACCTTGCTAATTAAATAATTATTCAATTACACATTTTCCAATCCTTCAAGTTTTTGTTCACAACTGTTTCCGTAAGGAGTATGTGTATAGTCTAGGAAAGTTTATTGTGTATCTCTGACCTTATCATAGTCAGTAGTCACACGTTGCACATTTGTGAATTGTAAAAAAGTCTGTTGGTGAGGTTCTGAATAGACATTCTCTTAAATTTGAAATTTTTATAACTTCAAAATATTCCTATTTGCTGGAGACTGCCGTTTTGTCAGAATTACATGAATAACTTTTTCTCAAATGGTTTGTTTTGGAATGACAAGTTTCATTTTACATGTATTTCTGAAATAATCTCCAAATATTCTAGAATCAATAAACCTCTCTCTGTGACAAAATCTCAATTTCAGTTCCCCACTACTATGGCAATGGCTCAAGTATATTGGAATCAAATTTTTATATAAACTATTTTATTCATTTGATTGTACAATTGTCCATCGAAATCCTTTCAAGGATATTCTAAGATTTAGTGTCTTTTGCAGTATACTCCTGCCATTGATATCTGGAGCATAGGATGTATATTTGCAGAAATTCTCACGGGCAAACCATTGTTCCCTGGGAAAAATGTGGTCCACCAATTGGATCTCATAACTGAACTTCTTGGTTCACCTTCTTCTGAATGCCTTTCTAGGGTTAGTTCCTTTATTTAGTTATTTAATTTACCTTTGAGAAGAATCTGGTCACAGAATTATTTTTCTAAAATTTTGTATCTCATGATAATAGCAGCAGATTATTTCAGAAAGTGTGGAATAAAAGAAGCTTGTTATTTCACAATTTGGACTTGTTTTGTACCTCCAGATTCGAAATGAGAAAGCCCGAAGGTACTTAAGTAGCGTGAAAAAGAACGCACCTGTTCCTCTCTCACAAAAGTTTCCAAATGTCGATCCGTTGGCTCTTCGTTTACTTGAACGTTTGATAGCATTTGATCCCAAAGATCGTCCATCTGCTGAAGAGGTGAGATTTAGTAAACCAAATATGTTGTTTTGTATTTCCTTTAGTTGACAAATGCATTTTCAATACTTAGGATATGTTTACTAATACTATCAATTATTTCTAACTGCAGGCATTGGCAGATCCATATTTTTATGGTTTGGCAAATGTGGAAGAAGAACCATCAACTCAACCAATTTCAAAATTTGAGTTTGAGTTTGAAAGGAGAAATTTGACAAAAGATGATGTAAGAGAGCTAATCTACAGGGAGGTATGAACATTGCGAAGCGATCTTTAGTCAAGTATGATATCTCTGTGTTAGCTATTACTTACGTTGTATCTTAACAAAGCAAACAGATCTTGGAGTATCATCCCCAGATGCTCCAGGAATACCTCCGTGGCGTGGATCAGACTCACTTTATGTATCCAAGGTTTGACAATCAAAAGAATTCTTCTCAACTTCTATTTTAATACAAAACATTTCTGGGACGTTGCTTCGACAAATACGACTTAAATATTTTTATCATTTTTGTACGGTATCCATTTATAACTAATCATTTTCCAATATTTTTTCAATTCAAGCTCCAAATCACTAAGGGGCCGTTCTCTTTGTGTTTCAATTTTGTGTTTTGTGTTTTGAAATCATTTCGTATTCTGTGTTTTGAGTGTTCATTTTGAGATTATTGAAAACGCGTTCTTTTTGTCATTTTGTAAAAACATTTCTCAAAACCTTCACTCCAAAATTGCGTTTACATGGTTTTCTATTTTTCCCCTTCTCCAAAATCGCCCCCTCCACAAACCGGCCACCATCCACCGTTTCTGCCTCACAAACCGGCCACCATCCACCACAACATCATTCTAACCCCCTGACCTCCCTCTACAATGTCCACCGATTAATTGACGGAAAATCAGCCGGAATCAACCAAAAAAATCGTAGTAGCACTTACTGTTTTGACCTATAAACACCGTCGCCGGCCACCTTTCCGCGGACCACCACCAATCCACTCCTCTCAACAAGACGCATCCAATTCTACCATGGGTCACTTTCGATTATCTCCAGAATCGACTGATCTAATCTCATGGAAGCCGCTTTCGATATCTCCAGAATCGCCTGATTTTTTGGAAGCCGTAGGTGAGTTTTGAAGCCATGGCTGGAGTCGTCTGGGTGTGGGCAATTGTCCGGAGGTGGTGCGCGACCTTCAATGTTGCCGGAGGTTGAGATTCCGGCATAAGCAGTTCATTTCAAATCAATTTTTGAGGATATTTTTTTTCGATTTTGGTATATGATTGGGTTGTTTTTTGTGTTGTAATTGAAGAGGGGATTGAAGGCTTCACAATGGTATATAACTCTGGCCGTTTTGGAGGAGGTTGGCCGGAGTTTAGAGGGTTGGAAAGTGGCGGTAGAGTGTGGAATGGCAGAAGAAAGGAGGAGAGTTTTGGGCTGTTTCCTGTTTTCCAATTTGTGATCCCGTGTTTTCCAATTTGTGAAGGAAATGGCCAAAACGACTTTTTAGCCGTTTTGTGTTTTCTTCAGAATTTTTTTTTCTGTTTTCCAAAAGCCGTTTTCGAAAATGACAAAGAGAACGCATTTTCGTCGTTCTGAAAAATCGAAAACAGAAAACGGCTGGAAAACGACAAAGAGAACGGCACCTAAAATTTTTGTTTTATGTATACTTCCACTGATCTACCTTTAAATGATTGTCAAATGATTGAGATTGGTTTATTTCTTCGGATTTTGTGCATTTGGACTCTATCTGGTTGGGTTGGTAGCTGACAGCATCACTCCTCAAGGCAGAATCGGCAATTTAAGTATTTAATTACTTCGTTCTGCACGTTGAAGAAAAAAAAAAGGAAAAAGAAAAATAATTGGGTCCAATCATGTTCACTGTCCTACATTGGTATAGTTGCGTAATATTTTGACCCAAGTGTTTCTTATAGTACTAAAGAAACTTTTATATGAATGCTACACGATGCACCACTTAAAATGATGATACTATGACATCCATATAAATCCAAGAAAAGCGTTTTCACTAATTCAATTTTTTTTAGCTTGAAGTTTTTGCCAAAAATCCATGAAAGATGATAGTTATCGTGTCATTTTACTTTTGAAGAAACTGAGATATCTAGTGTAGTATAGTGTGAGTATTTTGAGTTGAAGTTAACATTATATATGGCTGTCGACTTTAATGTTGCGCTTCAGTTTACACTTATTCTTTTACATTAAAGTCTTCGGCAATTCAATGAGCTGTGCTTGTTTCAATATGATGCATTTCACTTTATGTTGTGTTGTCATCTTAATGTCTTGCTAAAGCATTTGACTTTATTTTATTTAAGCGGAGTTGATCAATTTAAGCAAAAATTTGTCCAACTTGAGGGGCATTCTGGTAAAGTTGAAAGAGCTCCAATGCGAAGGCGTTATGCCTCCTTGCCCAGGTAAGGCGTTTTAAGTATTTCTGGCGAACATTTGGTTTGAGTTTCTCATCACATCAATAGCCTAATAAGCTTATCATATTACACACAGGGAACGAGTCTATGCACCCATCGATGAGGACACGGAGCAAAATACTAATTCTAAAAGTCAAACTGTGGTTGCTATTCCACGCCCTTGTCTTCTTAGCCCCTCCAAATTACCAGATATGAAAGAATTAGAAGCTTCCAATACAAGTGCAAAGGCGATGCAAAATGGACGTAGGAAGACATGCTGCAGTGCTCGATGCTTATTAAGAAGTTCTAGCATTAGTGCTTCTACATGTGTTGGTGTAGACAGCAGGGATTATGAGGTAAGTGTGTCTATTTGTTAGTTAACATGATCTGTGTCAGTAGAAGCCATATAATGTGATTGAGGCAAGTAAAATCTTGTTCTTTTTGGCTAACCTGCTAAGAAGAGAAAAATTTTGGTTTTGATAACAGAGAGCCTGATTAATATTCCCCTTGTACGTTGTTGCTTCCTCTGCGGTGAGTAGGTGTGATAAGTAAGAAAGATGAGTTTGTATTTTTCCCGTATTTAAAGTTTTTAATTTCTTAAATTCCATAATTTACAAACAGGGAATATAATGTGTAGGAGGAGAATTCTACTTGCTTTGCCCACTTATCTGCATTTCCTGGAGGACAGCTTCCTGGAAGGATGATAATGGGGTGAATGCAAGGTCAAATCTATCTGCTTTAATATGCTAAAATTATTGATTTTATAGACCCTTGTGAACAATGCTGATTGTGTTGATATTTGATTATGTTATATGCTCATTTCCTTTTTGTAATATTTATTATGTTGTTGCGGTTAAATTTATTATTCACAAGTATGAATTGGAAGATTGTCACATAAAAAAAAATGGTTACGATTAAGGAGTTAGATACCTGGAATCGGCATGGTGGGGCATGAACCCGTTTACATCATAAGCTTAAACTTTTGGGAAATTACAAAAATCAGGGGTTTAAAGTTTAGAATTCAAAAATCAGGGACCAAACTTCATTTTTCAAAACTCAGGTAAAATATAAAAAGTCTTAACCCTAATTTTTCACTCACTTTCCCCTCCTCCCTCTCTCCCCCTCCCCCTCCTCCTCCTCTCCCCGGGTCCGGCAGCGCTGGCAACTGTCGTGAAGCAACCACTGCCGCCAGCAGTAGCTGCTTGCTGCTCGCAGCTATGAAGCTGCTGCTGCCGGCATCAGTATTTTTTTATTTTTTTTGTTCTTGAGTGGTGTGGTGGAGGTGCTTTGGGTGTGTGTTGTGGAGGTGGCGGCGGATCTGTTGGTGGTTGGTTTGCTGTCCTTTTTTTTTTTGTTATTAAGTGGTGTGCTGTGCATTGGTGAATCTATGGTGGTTTGGGTGGTGGTCGTGAGGCGGGGGCGATTTTGTGGCGGGGGCGGCGACATTGGTGGTTATTGTTGGTGGTGTGTGACCAAATATTTGGTTATCTGTGACCAAGTATTTAATTTGTGACCTAAAAATTTTGACAATGTGACTGAAAAATAATCCGTGACCAACAAATGTGACTCAAAAATAATCTGTGACCTCGAAATAATTTGTGATAAAAAAAAAATTAGACGATATGTGACCAGTAAATAAATCTATAACTTATAATTATGAATCTGTGATCAAAATTTGATGATATGTGACCAATAATAAATCTGTAACTTATAATTATGAATCTGTGATCATTAATCATAAAATGTGACTTTATTTAATAAATATTTTTAATTAATTAAATGCATACTTGATTTTTGAATTTTCAAACTATTTTACCTTATTTTTGAATTGAGGTAAAGAATACACCTTAGATATGAATTTTTTCCTAAACTTTTAAATGATTGAGTTGAGGATAGGGATCTAAGTAAGATATCAGATTGCCATCTGAATTCCGTTGACAGTAAAGAGTTATCTGCACCGGGTAGGGCTCGCTCCAAGAAAGCATTGGTCGGAGGGTTCTTTGCATTGCATTGAGTGAGAATACCAAAGAGACTCGTCCATTTTCATTCAGAGACTCAATGCACCTATAATACGATCCACATCCTTTTAACACTCCCAAAATTTTAATTGGCACCTTACAAATAATTTCAAAGAAGCCTCGATATAATAAATAAGAGTAATAAATTGAGTCTGGTGTTATGGGCATGAAATGCATTGGAGTAGAATCTCCGATTAATGGTCATACTTGATACATGCCTCTTGTTGAAAACGATCGAACTCATGGACGAAATCACATGTTTAGGCACTTCTGTCTGTCTACCGTTAACCTTTTTCCCTTGGGATGTTATATTTGAAAGTAGTCTGTTCGCTAGTCTACATACTCAGCACTCAATTTTGGTAAAGATGTGAAGCGTTCTTATCTAAACAAGAATGGGTTGTTCGGTCTACCTTAGTTGAAGGAAATTTCACTTTAGGCTTATTGATAATCTATGATCAACTTCATTTCGTAGTACCCAACTCCCACGAATTCCCTCTGACCTTGAAAGAGAAATGTGCTAAACCAGGACTGACTTTTCCAACTGTCCCCAGACCATGATCTAAAAGAATAACAGTATCTTTATTTTTTACTAACTTACGGACATTGTGCAACACAACTAAACAGAGAGGGTATATGAGCATATCTAAAACTGAAGCGTGATACATCTCAATAGGAATCTTTCATTATGCCTCGAAACTATTTATCTTCAGTCTTGATTATAGCATGCCCACGTAGTTTGAGCTCTCATGCTCGTGTCGGTTGGCTATGAGTATCCTTCAGCTAGCCACTTCCATCAAGTTGTCCATGGGAAGCAACGTGTGCCATGTATTGCTGCAACATTAACATAATAATAATTCAGAAACATCACGAAGCACTAAAAAAAAGATGTAGTAAACACTTCATCTATTTAGGTCGTTACTCATCAATAACTGTGTCATTTCTCATTTAATGGTCCAGCAACAATGGAAGAGAAAAGGTGATCTCGGCTGGGGAGAGATGGAAATTATCCGTTATAGCGAAAAGAATGTATGATATGATGCACAAGATACTGTATTTGCAAGATAGTATCAAATTATGTGGAGTTAAAATGATGGAACAGAACAGAACAGACCAATAAGGCGTGCAGTATCTTCAGAGCCCAACCCCCAGATGTCATAAAGTGTAATAATCTAAAAACAGATCAGGCAGTTCATGTCATAAAACTTAGTTCAAATCAAATTAGAAAGTAGTTAAACTCGATCCGGTAGAAGGCCACAAACATATAAGATAAAGACGTCGTGCAATTATGTGTCTCAAGGAGGAAGATTGACAAGAAAAGATGAACTCATTACTAATAATGTCCCAACTACATTATAAATATGGTCACCAACTTTGCTTCATATATTCAGAATACTGAAATAAACTTGTTGATACAATTGTTTCCATTCTAGAAGCCTATAAGCTATAAAGCAAGCTTTTTCTCGGAAATATTGAGGTTCTTCCTTGACATTAATACTATAGTCGTCAAAATCAGCTAGACTCAAATCATACTCGATAGTCAATTATATTCCATCGACCTCGTTGAAGATAAAATCAGATAAATGAATCCGAAATTGATTCTATGGTTTCAAATCTTTACCACTTGTTACGATGGATCATAGACAACCAAAATCAACATTCTTGCAAAATTCATTTCAAAACCTTTCAAATTGTTTAGACCAAATTGTTTGGACTTATCTAAATACCTTCCTAGATATCACAGAATGTGAGAAGGAGATGATTAATCTTAAAATCAGTTTTATAAAACCTTAGATAGGATGGAATGATTTGTTAAAGTTTGTTACTTCAAGTCTTCAACTTCTACTCCATCGTGTTTCTATAGAACCACTACGGGGTGTTCCGGGGTTGGGGGGCGCAGTAATTACCCCAGAAGACGATTAGTGAATAGAACTGAAAAAACAAATTGATGTCCATGAATTCAAACTTATTGGAGGATATGCAGTAGTTGAGGTTAAATCTGAAATGCTTGTGGTTATAGCAGTAACTTATATTAACTACTTAGAAAACAAAGCCATTGATTAATGACGCTTTCTTCTCCCTTGTTACTGTTGAATAAATCGCCACATCGAATCACAATTATGCATCGTTTTTATTTCATTAAGTATGGATGTGCTAACGTTTGAAGTTGGTTCTGTCCAAGACATCTGTATAAAAACTTCATGACGAGAACTTTCAACTGTTATAAGCTGTAACATGATAGATAACCATAACAAAGCTTTTAAAATTTCAAGAAAACCAAATCTGCTCACCTATCAAAGAAAATTCAGCATAAGATGTAGATAGAAAAAATGGTACGTGTATGTTATCAATAAACATCTCATCAACTTACTGCATGATACGCATATGGTGACTTCCCTTGGCGTTCAAAATGCTTTGCCATAATGCACCATTCAATCGGTCCCCATTCCTCTTGTTCGAAACAATTGCCAAGCGCAGCTTTATACAACTACAAGAAGTCAAAATCCCAATTAGTTAAATTTCAAACAAAATTGATTAGCTGATGTAATGTAACCCAAGCGAAAAATACGAATTATGTGAAACTTCGTCAAACCGCTTCAGCGTCAGTGAGAAGCTCTGTCCCAGCTGGATAAGATGCATAGAATTGGTCAGCCCTCGAGTATCCAGCTCTGGTTCTGCATTATTCATTAATGTTGATAAAAAAGAAAATTTAAAACCACAGTATTCCCAACAAAATTATATTAGAATTTAAAGGAAAATGATTATCAAAACCCAACTAAATTCTATCCGAACATTTAAAGTTCAATTTTTTTTTTTTAATAAAATCATGAAAGCAGTCATAGGAATTAACAAACGCCGAACAATCTGTTTCACAATAGAGAATAATTTGGATAACTATAATCGGATAAGTATCAACAAAACCATCACATACCCTGCACAGCTACTACCGGATAACAAAAAAGATTCAAACCGCTGATAAAAATATCAGCAGAATGATGATAACATAAACTAATATCAGAAATTGAGTAAGGTGTATTCAAAGTAAAAGATATACGTGTTGTTGGTGTAGGCGTAGCTGACGAGTGTGACAAAACAGTAAAATCCAGCATATGATACTATTCTTCTGAACTTCTGGATTTTCAGAATTTCATTCTATCCTTCATAGAGTCTCCTCCACATTTTGAAAGGAAAAACAGTAGCGCAATGAGCGATTAGATTAAAATTCCTGAAAGAAACAAAAGCAGGATTCTTTCAAGCATTTTATCGAACATGTTGTCGGCGGACCACGTTGTCGAGGGGACTTAAAGGTGCTTTGATTCTTGTGCGTATGGAAGTTACGGGCAGAGAAGAAGCAACTAAGGTTTTTATTTGTATGTGAAATTATCCACGGGAAATCGTTAAGATCGTTTGTATACGGTCAAGTGTAGGATGAAAGGGTTGCACCAAACAACCCCCCTATGATGTTGTTTATCTTTGTTTTTAGTGTTAAAATAAGGGAAAGGGAACATTACATAAGTAAGTTATTAAGTATCCCCTATTTCAAAATTAAAGATATAAGTTTTAATTTTCAAAAATCAGATTTTTATTAAAATTTATTTATGATTTAAGTAATGAATTATATATTTTATTAATTAAATATATTAAGGTCACAGATTTATGCAATTTGGTCACAAATTAACCATTTTATTAGGTCACAGAAATTTTGTAGGTCACAGATTTTTTCGAGGTCACATATCTAAAATTTTATAGGTCACAGAAATTTTGTAGGTCACGGATTTTTTCGAAATCACAGTCACAGTCACAATTTTGAGGTCACAGACACCCACCCACCTAGGTCACAGACACCCACTTAGGTCACAGACACCCACGAACGCTGCCGCCACCACAGCCAACATCCCAACCACCACCAAAAAATATTAGATCCACAGAAACACACATTAACACCACACAGTCGTAGCTCAACCTCCACCATAGCACCATTTTGAGGTCACAAACACCCACCCACCTAGGTCACACAATTTTGAGGTCACAGACACCCACGAACGCTGCCGCCACCACAGCCAACTTAGGTCACCACGCAAATCTGCAACCCACCACCACACAAACACACATCAACACCATCAGATCTGAGATTGAATAAAAAATAAAATAAAAATTAAAAAAAAAACTTGCAGCAGCGTCGCCGCTGCTGGGTCCCAGCAGTGGCGACGCTGCTGCGCAGCAGCACAGCAGCGACGCTGCTGCGTGACGCAGCAGCGACACCGCTGCTGTGTCGCACAGCAGCAGATCGGAGGGGGAGGGGGAAAGAAAGGAGGAGAGGCAGCAGCAGATCGGAGGGAGGAAGAAAGGAGGAGAGGAGGGTGGAGGCGGCGACGGGCGATGGTGGCGATGGCGGTGGCGGCGGCGGGCGTTGGTGGCGGCGGGTGAGGGAGGGAGGATATGAAATGAATTAGGGTTTAGATAGGATGTTATATTTAGGGTAGGTAGTGGGGTGGGTAGAAAATGGGGTGGGTATATATGTTATTTTAATTTTATAAAATTATTATTAATTATAATTATAAAAACCTGATAATTGAATAAAAAACTTAAAAATCTGAATTTTTAAAATGCAAAAGAAAAGACATGGTTTTGTGTAATTTCCTCTAAGGGAAATTATTCTTGGCCAGGCTCAAAGCCCAACCCAAAAGATTGAAAACTCAACTGCGCCAAGAGAGGCTACATCAGGATTTATAATCCAGTCCATTCTTTCTTTATTCATCTTCATTTCCAGGCATTGTCTGACTCTTTCAATTAGAAGCTCCGTTATGAACCCGTATACATATACGAGGCAATCACGAGAATGAAAGTCCATTCCCTCGTGCTCTGGAACTTGGTTGAACAAAAAAGAGAAGCGAGTGACAAGAGGGTAACAAAGAGAGGACCACTCTTTAGCCAATGAAAGAGTAAAACTTATTCACTCGAATAGAGAGAGTGTAGGCTCACTCATAAGTCAAGGGCTAGTGCAGCAAACAGGGGTTTCTATTCCCACAAAGCAAGTGGGATTTCCTAACCCAACTCGGATCAGTTGGCAAGTCGAATCCCACAGGCAAGTACTTTTTTTTATTTATTTACTACAAAGCGCCAATTTTCGGGTCGGGGTCCAATAGCATCTCTCTTAAAATAATGGTCAATATTTCAACTATCATCATTGAACTTTCTTAAAAATTTCAATTGGATTCCTAAAAAGCTTCAAATTAAATCAATAGATTACTAAACTTCAATTTAATTTCATATTTCAAGCATTCTGTTACATATCACTGCATGGCATCCTAAAATGAAAATGAGAAAACGAGATTTTTGATCATCCCCATTGAACCTTTTCCATAGTTTTTCTAAATTTGATGAACTATTTTTACTTTGCACTTGCAATAAAATAGTAAAGTCGTGATAATAAGTAAATCTATCCATATCTCCATGGATGACGAAGTTGGTCAATTGACTCTGCATCACGTTCGTTTATTGAGTCATTTTCTATGCTGCAACTCGAACTAATGGAACAATTTGATGAATGGGGTGTTCATTTCACATACTGGTATTAAAGTAGGGCTGCTGCATAAATTCACAATTCTCCAAGAAATTGTGAAAATTTTATGGGCATCATCGCCTCATTTTGCTTTGAATTTATAAACGTGAGCCAAACTTTCTTTGATTCAAGTGTGAAAATTTTATGGGGATCTCATTTTACTTTGAAATTATAAATAATTTATAAACATAAACCAAACTTCGAAAGATTTGCCCATTTTTGTTTTCTTGCCATCGTTTGATCTTAACTGTAAGAAAGAAGTTGACATTTTTTACCGTATTCGAAGAGTTTGTTCTTCCTACGTAAGAAATAATATTCAAACCTATTTTTTTTCCCATACGAAAGTTTAAACTATTTGCATGACAACTGCGACGTTCCATGTCAATTTTTAGTACTATACATTGGAGAGTTTGTTCTTACAACCTAAGAAATTATTTTCGAACTTATTTTGTTTCATATGAAAGTTTAATATGTTTAATGCGAATTTGTATACTATAGCGTAAAACAAATTGCATATTTAGTCCCCCATCTTTTGCAATCTTATCCCTACCAAATTTTCGGTTGCTTTTTTGTCCTGAACTTCCATAAATTAGAAGAATTAGTTCCAAACGACAATTTTTATTGTTTTACTGTGTAGAATTTCCCTTCTCGAACACCAACATTCAATAACTTGTTCCATGGATAATAGATATCTATATATTTGAGAGAGACTCTATCTGGTATTCAATCATTTGATTCTATAAAACAATAAATCACTAATCTCGCATCGAACTGTAAACGAAACCAAATTTCAATAAAAAAAATTTATATCCATGTTTCTAAGATTTGATTTAGTTCAAATAAATTAAGTGATTTTTCTTTAATTAGAATGGTCATAGATGATGAAATGTAATGGCGTTTGGAGGCGGGTTTGTGGAGAAAAGCCGAAAGGGCGTGGTTAAAGCAAAATTCAGTCCGAAAATGGCTTTAACTACACACCCAGTCGAAGCACAAAACCCGTACTATGATGCCATTTCTCTGTAAAGGGTTGGTAATTGCAGGGCACCCTGCAGAAAACCTGCAGGTATTTCAGAGCAACGAATAAAAATGTTTCAAGCTCTCCCCATTTGCATCAACCCCTTTTGAAACAAATTGATTCAAAAGTATTTTGATTTAGAATTGAAATAACAAAAATAAAAGGGTTAACTCACCGTGGTGGGAAAAGGAATCCCGCGACGGCGGACGGCGGTGGCAAGTGATGTTTCAAATATTTTTACGAGTGAGTAACTTCAGAACCCTATTTCTCTTAACCTAATTGGAAATGAACGAGCATATTGGGACTTGTATTTATAGAGTGAAAAGATAAAGCCCAATAAGAGAGTGGTGGCCTTGCCCAAAAAACAAGGGAAATTACAAAAATTCAGGGGTTTAAAGATAGAGCAAATTACACAAAATCATACATTTAAACTTTCAAATTCAAATATAAGGTATAAAACTATTTTTTTCAAAAATCAGGTGAAAAATTAAATTTATAATAATTATAAAATTAAATTAATTATATACCTAACCCATCTATCCACCCACCCACAATTAATCTATATACCCACCACTATACCCCAAACCCTATTCTTTTCCTCCCACCCTCTTCTCTCTACATCTCTCTCTGCTCTCTACAGCTCCGGCGAGACTGTAAGGCGTCGACGTCGTTATCTAGATTAGGAAGATCTGAGCCGGATGTGGTGTGGTATGGTGTGGTGTTGATGTTATTTGTGGTGGCGGAAGAGGAGGTCGTGGCTGTGATGGTGGCGGAAGACGATGGGGAAGGTGACGACGGCGGCGATTCTCTCATCTGCTCTCCTTTCTCTCTTCACTACCACCTCCTCCGCCTGGTCAAAAGTCCCTAACCACCGCCTCTCTTTCGACTGATGGTCTCTTATTTCCGCCGTGTAACGTCCCCATGGATGGCGGCGGACACCTAACAATTTACAGAAGAATCAATTCTTGGCATAGCAGTTTTGGACTAGGTTTTATGAAGAGTTCAGTTTGCACCAAAAACCGTGTGATAAAAGCGTGGGTGGAGGATGAATTTATAGCCATAATTTACACTTGCTGGAGAGGAGAGATTTTATTGCAGTGTTTGTTTTGAGTTATTCAATGTCTCATAATTATTGCTGGAGAGGAGAGATTTTTGTAATTGTTGGTTGGTGGTGGTTTCCAAATGGTGGTGATGGTGCTTGCGGTGATGACGACTGAGATGGTGGTGGTGGTGCGACGGTAGTGGTGGTGCCGCGATGGTGTTGTTGGTATTGTGGTGGTGCCGCGTTGTGTTGTGGTGGTGGGGTAAGGATTTGCATTTGACTAGTGGTTATTGGTTGTTTAGTGGTGAATGAGGTTGTTGGTGGCTTGCAAAATGGTAGAGATGCGTTTCTGTTGATTGTAGTGGTGGTTCGACAGTCGAAAATTCTAGTGCTGGATCGGAGTTGGTAGTGTCGGCGAACCTTTTTTAATCTATGACCGATCACGATTTAACTACCCGATAGTTCATTGTGACTGTTTGTGACAGATTGTGATCGTTTGTGACCGATTGTAACCGTTTGTGACCGAAAATGCAAACCAAAAAGCTGACAAGTATTCTGATGATCTGAAGATTGATTGTAATTCTCTTTGCTGTTGAATAGAATTATAATTTTGAAATTTGAATTTCCTATTGCTGCTGACATGATTTTTCTCTTCTTTTAGTGTTTTGATAAAATAATATATTCAAGTCACATTCGATCACAATTAATACAAAACTGGTCACAGACAGTCACATTTAACACGAATTTGGTCATAGTTAGTCACATTGAGTACACACTTGGTCACAATTAGTAACAGACAGTCACACTGCACAAACGTTTTTCCTGTAATTTTTTAGGAGGTGAAGGCAGGGGTATGGCTGGTGGTAGGTGGATCCATGGGGGTGGGGGTGTGATTTCCAATTTTTTTATTTTCTGGAAATTTTTTAAGTCGGAGCGGCCGCCGGAAAATTCGTCGGGGCAGTCGTCGGAAATTCGCCGGAGCAGTCGTCGGACCGTCGCCGGAGCAGTCGCCGGAGTGGTGCCGGAATTGTTTGAGAGATGGAGGGAAGGTGGTGTAGTGAAGTGATGGTGATGGGTGAGGTGTTTGGTTTAGGGTGTAAATAATTAATATATATTATATTATAATTTAATATTTAATAAATCTATTTAACACCTGATTTTTGAAATAATTAAACAAATTTGTTAGTTTTGAAAAGTAATTCTTATAACTAGGTTTTGTGTATTGTTCCCTTAAAGATAACTTTTTAAAAATCAGGTAATATATTAAAACTCTAATCCTAATTTATCCTCTCAACTCTCTCACATCCGTCTCTTGCGCCTCCTCTCCCCTCCCCTTCCCTCTCTACATTCTCTCTCTAAACCAACCTATCGCCTCCCTCCTGTCACCGCCGCCCGCCGTCATCACCCAAACCCATCACCACCCTCAATCCATATCGCCGGTCAGAAGGAGCTCGAATTGCAGCGAGATGCGACGGCAAAATACTGTGTGTCAGGCTGCGATTTTGAGGGGTGGATCTGTGGTTTTGAGGGATGGTGATGGAGGTGGTTTTTGATTTTTTTTGTTGTGGATCTGCGGTTTTTGAGGGATGGTGGTGGAGGTGGTTTTTGATGTTTTTTTGGTTCTCAATGGTGTATGTGGATCTGGTGGATTTGACACGGTTGGTTGTGGTAAGGTGGTGGTCACAAATGGCTATTGTCTGGCGGTGGTGGTGGTGGTGTCGGGGTAAGGGAGGTCACAAGTGATTGTGGTGGCAGTGGCTGCGGTGTGGTGGTGGTGGAGCTGATGGGGTTGGTTGGTTGTGGCGATGGCAGTGATTTTTGTTGATGGAGGTGGTGGTTGGCTTGGGCGTTGTGGTTGGTTTAGGCGTGGTGGTGAGCGGACAAGGTGGTGGATCCGGATCGGAGGTGAAAGCGAGGTGTTGGTTAATTTGTAACCAATCAATTTGTTATATGTGACCTAAAAATTATATAATTTGTGACCGTGAAAGAATATGTGACCAACTAATTTGAAAATGTGTGACCACGTGACCTACAATTTTTTTATCTGTGATCAATTAATTTTGAAATTTGTGACCGAAGAATAAATTGTGACCAATTAATTTGAAAATCCGTGACTTATGAATAAAATTGTGACCTACTAATTTAAAAATCCATGACCTCGATTTAATATGTGACGTACAAATTTTTTTTATCCGTGACCTACAAATAATTCGTGACGAACAAATTTTTTGATCTGTGACAAAAAAATTTGGCTATATGTGACCAATAAATAAATTCGTGACTTATAATTATGAATCTGTGACCATTAATCACAAATTGTGACTTTATTATCTTTATTTGATAAATATTTTTAATTAATTAAATTCAAACCTGATTTTTGAATTTTTAAACTATTTACCTTAGATTTGAATTGAGGTAAAGAATATACCTTAAATATGAATTTTTCCAAAAAACAAAAACAAAAACAAAAAAATAAAAATAAAAATAAAAATGTAAATATGTAGAGTCAAGGTTTGCTTGACACTTGAGAGTTCGGTCGTCGATTATAAGCGTTTTTTAAATTATCGATTTTTAGTGATTTTAATAATTGTTTTTAAAAGGTTCAAACTAGAAGTTTATTATCCATCGATTTTAAGAGCTCTTAAAAGAATAAAATTATATATATGCACACACTTTAGGGAGATTTTCAGTTTATAGTTTTTTGTATAATTTTTTTTTACTCATAAATAATTAACTTATATGTAAATAAAGTTAAATATTTAATGAAAATTTGAAGTTAGTATTTTTTTTTTTTTTTAACTTATAAGTAAACTTTATAATAACAAGTTAATTTTGTGCTTTTAAATAATTCTTAAGTGATTTTTTTTTTATTTATAAGCATCTGTTTGAGCCACATTAAAATTTTCACTATTATTCTTCTACTCATTTTTAATCATACAATTTTCAATAAAATAATATTTTCCATCACATCAATAATTTTTCCTTCTTTATTAACCACACATTCTCTATCAATCTACTATTTTAAAATACATTCTTCCAAAATAATGTGACTCAAACACACCATAAGTAACTTTTTATATTTTACAAGCCACTGTTTCAGTCACATTAACATTAGCATTTTCATTTTCATTCTTTTGCTCATTTTCAACCACACAATTTTTGATAAAATAATATTTTTCATCACATCAATAACTTTTTTTTTTTTTTCAATCACACATTTTCCATCAATTTACCATTTCAGAATACATTCTTCCAAAATAATGTGGCTCAAACACACCCTAAGTGAATTTTTGTTTTATTAATAATACTTTTATTTTATAAATACCTTTTTTATATAAAAATAATTTTTTTCTCATATAAGTAATATTATAATTATAATTATAAGTAATATTTAATTATATTGTGATTTTTTGCTTATAAATAATTTTTTTAGTTATTAATTTTGAAAAAAAAATGTTAATTGGAAATAATTATTTTGCCCATGTTTAATATCATTTAATTTAATTTATTTCTCATATTCATTTGGGTAATTAACACATAACGTCCACACATTTCAATGTTAGTGTGGAAAATTTACATACCTTTCATTTTTTGACAATTTCACCCTTATTTCCACATTTCATCGTGCAAAAGGTCATTTTCACATATTTTCTCAATTAAAAATTAAGAAATGATGAATATACCCCTCTTTAAATAAAACAAAAGGAAAATGCTAAAAAAAACTAATGGCAACCACAGTTCCAATTTATTAAAAAGGCACAAATAAGTCACAAATAAATTATTAAAATGATAATTAGTACGTAATGTCTCTATCTTTTACCATTATTGCGAAAAAATCCATAACTTTCATTTTGTGGTATTTTCACCCTTAATTACACATTTGATTGTGCAAACCATAATTTATATTCATTTTTCATCCAATTTCTCAATTAAAAAGTGTGAAATGACGAATATACCCTCATATTTAAATAATTTTTTTAATTTCTAATTCTTTAATAATTTATTTGGGACTCGTTTGCACTTTTTTTAAAAATATATTTTTAAAAATAATTTATTGGAGGACTTATTTGCACTTTTTTTTTAAAAAAAAATAGGGACTATGATTGCAATTAATTTTTAGTACATAATGTCCATATCTTTCCCCATTATTGTGAAAAACGTCCATACCTTTTTTTTTGGCATTTTTACAATTAATTACACATTTTATTGTGCAAACCATCATCTCTATCTATTTTCATCTAATTTCTCAATAAAAAGATGTGAAATGACGAATATACACTCATATTTAAATAAAAAGCTAAAGAATTGACGCCGGGCAAAATAGAGATTATTCTGCATGCTAGTTCTACCAGCAAATTCACATGGAAGAAACACAAGAATAATATCGAAAACACAAAGAAAACGTATCTGGAGTTTAAAGAACTTTTATATATTCAGCAATCATGAAAATAAGTCAACTCTGACTTTATAATCAAACATTCGAATTTTATCAAAAATGGCAAAATTTCAAAAATCGTGCCAAATTAAAATACGGAATAAAATAAGTAGCCTGTGAAAAATCTTGCCCAAATCGGGTTAAAAATCACTTCCTAACATGCAATCAAAATAGTACCAAAATAGCAAAATTTAACTAAAATTAGCAATTCGGAAGGGAAAACAGCAGAGTTTGAGGTTGAAAATGGCACACTTCATGCACGCTTAAACAAGCTTTTCTGGATTGGGGGTCATAATCACGATTCTAATAACCGTAACCAAAGTTATGGTCAAATTGTCGAACATGTCTCAATTACCAAAATTACGCGATCACTTGCTATCATTGCGCCGATTTGCCAACTCGTGATGCTTTAGAGTCATTAATGTATTATCTGATAACTCAGCATCCGACTCGGACCATCCTGCATCAAGAATTAATTGCAATCATAGTCCCAAAAGTTTTAAAAAGTGCAAACAAGTCCCCAATAAATTATTTAAAACAATATTTTTTTTTTAAAAAAAGTGAAAACGAGTCCTAATTAAATTTATTTAAAAATAAGAAAAAAATTAAAAAATACAAACGAGTCCCAAATAAATTATTAAAGAATTAGAAATTAAAAAAATATATTTTTTTTATATAAATATGAGGGTATATTCTTCATTTCACAGTTTTTTTTTTTTAATTGTAAACTAGATATAAATGATGGTTTTGACAATCAAAATGTGTAATTAAAAGTGAAAATGCAAAAAAAAAAAAAAAGTATGGACGTTTTTCACTATGACGGTGAAAGATAAGGACATTATGTACTAATTACCCTTTTAATAATTTATTTGTGACTTATTTGTTATTTTTAAAAAAAAAAAAATTTGGTATTGTGGTTGTAATTAATTTTTTTCTTTTTCTTTTTGTTTTATTTAAAGAAAGGGGTATATTCATCATTTCTTAATTTTTAATTGAGAAAATATGAGAAAATGAAATGTATGGACGTTTTCTACAATAACAATGAAAGGTTAGAACGTTATGTGCTAATTACTTTATTCATTTTCAATCACATTCAAACAAATAAAATATTCTTTACGTAAATTCAAAATTTTTCCCTATTTTTTAACCACGCATTCTCCAAAAAATACTATTCAAAACAATATTTTTAAAATTTTAAGGATGTCAAACGGGGGCTTTAAAATTAGAAAAAAAAATGAAAAATGGAAAAAAAAATCGTCAAATTGACAGGTTGAGAGAACAAGTGAAAATTACACTACAACGATTTTTGAACCGTCCAAAATCAATGCTAAAAAAATAACAAGCACCAACTTTTTCAATCCTTTTTAAATGGTATCATTCAAAATTGGTCAAACCAGTGAGAAAAATTCTCAAGCAAGCCCTAACTATTTTAATAATCACCCAATTTATACCATAATCACGACTTCTAAACTTTAAAATACTTCACAATGTTCATTGGACTTTTTGTTTGCATTACATCCATCATCCATGAGACTCCGTTCTCCTCATCGATGAAATGTCAAATGAAAATTTCAAGTGGCAAGGTATGGTCGTTCAAAAATTACAACTCGGTCAAACTATCCAGTAAAATGTTTTATCAATCATCTAATTTATACTATGGTCACGATTTACTCATCAAATTTCAAAATTCTTCACAATGATCATTCATTTTTTAGAGTTACAATACATATATCATCTGTAGATTTCGTTTCCTTCATTGTTGAAAGTGCAGAAAATTAAAAGAACTTACATTTCGGCCTAAACGCCAGAGGTTTGGTGACCGCTTCTAACGCCTACATCCCCCGTTGAGCATCCAAAAGTTGGATTATGCTCGGTTCCGCTATAATGCCCAAAATGGCAACAAAGATTATAATAACGTTCAGCCAAATCACACAGAATAGTACAAAACACTTATCTCTCTCAAAATACAACAATCGATCTACACAAACAACAACATTTGTATAAGGTATTTTAGTCATTCCAGCATATTTTTCTTCAGAATTGGAACAATATTTAGAAGAAAGTTTAAAATGATTAGCAAAAGGCAATGTTACAGATTTACAGCTATACATGTTAAAGTCTTTTCAAAACTTTAATTACATCATCATGTTGATTCAAAAATAACATGTCTTTCTCTTTATTTTTCCAAATTTGCATGTCTATTATCTTTTTAGCCGAACCAAAGTCTTTCATTTCAAATTCAGACTTCAGTTTCAATTTGATATCATCAATTTCAGACTTATCATAACTGGCAAGCAATATATCATCCACCTAGAGAACTAAATAAAAAGAATTTTCACCTCCATTGCCTTTAAAATATAAGCAGGTATCAAACTGACTTCTTTTAAAACCAAGTTTTAGAACAAAAGTATCAACTCTCTTATACCACTATCTTGGAGTTTGTTTTAATTCATATAAAGATATTTTTAACACACAAACGTTATTTTCAGGATTTCCTATTTCAAAACCAACAAGTTGCTGCATGTAAATTACTTCATCTAAATCACCATACAAGAAAACAGTTTTAACATCCAACTGATCAAGTTCTCATTTAAACTGTGCAACTAAAGCAAGCAAACGTCTAACGATGGAATATTTCATAACAGGAGAAAAGATTTCAGTGTAATCAACACCTTCTTTTTGACTAAAACCTTTTACAACAAGTCTAACTTTATATCTAATATTTTTACTATTTCCTTCCCATTGTTTTATTTCATAAATCCACTTACAATCAATCAGTTTCTGCCCTTTAGGCCTCTTAACAAGTTCCTAGGTCTTGTTTTTCAAAAGTGAAGACATTTCATCTTCCATGGCAGCTTTTCAATTTTTACTTTCATTACACTTAATGGCATCATCATAGGAGTTTTGGCTTATTTTCAAATTGTTCTAGATAAATGAAAAATGAAACAAAATCATTACTGTCAAATCTTAAAGGAGGTTTGATCTGCCTCATTTCCCTGTCTCTTGTGGTTGATACTCATTAGAAGAGAGAGCAGCAGGATCATATTCATCAGTTCAATTTTAATTTCAGGTTCAATACTAGCTTCATCTACTAAAGGTACATGATTAGTAGGTTCAATTTGAGGAAACTCCATCTCAATTTGAACATCTTTATCAAACAAAACTTTATATTTTCCTTCTAAACATGGTATTAAAGACTCATAGAAAACATCATTTTTAACAATGACTATATATCCATTTTCACATTTAACCCACAATTTGTAACCAATAACATGTTCCTCATAACCCAATAAAACACATTTAAGAGATCTAGGTCCCAATTTTCCAATATTTTGATTAGCATATTTAGCACAACCAAATACCTTTAAATGAGAATAATTCAAAGAACCATTAGACCATAAATATTCAGGTACATTAAAATTTAAAGTTTTAGTAAGACTTCTATTAATAAGATATGCAACTGTTTTAACAGCTATACCCCCAAAACAATTTTGGCTAACCAGAACTTAATAGCATACATCTAACTTTATTTAATAGAGTTATATTCATTCTTTCAAATATTCCATTTTGTTGAGGAATATAAATAACAGTTCTTTGTCTCAAAATATTATTTTTTTTACAAAAATTGTTGAATTCATGATTACAAAATTTCAAACCATTATGAGTCCTCAAATCATTATCTTGTGTTCAGTTTGGTTCTCAATTTGGATTTTCTAATTCTTAAAGCTAAAAAAAATTTCATCTTTAGTATTTAATAAGAAAACCCAAATTTTTCTAGAATAATCATTAATGATCATCAAAAAATATTTAAAATCAGATAAAGTACACACAGTAGTAGGACCCCACAAATTAGCATATAAATATTCCAATATTTGTTTGAATTTATGAATTCCAGCTGGAAAATGTAGTTTGATTTGTTTTCCTATAATACATTGTTTACAAGAACCAAAATCACCAAAATTTTACTTTACAAAAACTCTTCTTGATTGTAAAAAATTTAAAGCCTTTTTGCCAATGTGGCCAAGTCTATCATGTCATAATTTTGCAAGTGTAAAATGTTCAGATGCAACAGAAGTAGTTAAGCTAAGCAGGGGTTTTGCTTTCAAAAAATAGAGACCATGTCTCTCAGGGGTATTTATGATTAAATCATTGCCCCTAAAAATTTTAATATGTTCTCGACCCAAATTTATGTTAAACTCCATATTATCTAACATATCTAAAGACGCCAAGTTTCTCTTCAAGTCAGGTATATACCTAGTTTCTTTAAGAAATAAAATATTTTCATTTTCCAATAACAATTTTATAGTCTATATTCCTCTGACTTTACGGGTAAAATTATTTCCCATTATCACTTTCCCTCTAGAAGCCCTTTTAAAATCAAGAAAATAGTCTTTATTTGGGCACCTGGAAGGAACAACCTGAGTCAAGAATTCATTCATCACTCAATTGTTTTTCCATATTAACGAAGACCAATCTAGAATCGGACTTAACTTTATTATACACTAAATCATTATTCCCTTCATCAAACTTATTATCTTTCAAGTCATTTCTCTTTTTAAAACAATCTTTGGTAAAATGTCTCAGTTTCCCACAGCAATAACATTTCTTATCTCCAGCCTTAGCTTTGGACTTATGCTTACCATTAAGTCTGTTTTTATTTTTAGTAAAAGACTCATGATGATAATTTGATTTACCAAAACATTTCTCCTTTACTAGGAAACTATCTTTAATTTGATTATTATTAGAATCAGATTTTAGCTATAGAGCCTTATTCCTTAAAGAACTTATTATCACATCAGTAGTAAGTTTTTCCCTACCATACTCTAGAGCAACCTTGATATCTTTATATATGTCACTAATAAAGTTTAACAAGACTACAATCATCTGATCTTTTGAAAGTTTTTCATCACACTTAGCCAAGTCTTGGGTAAGTTTTGTAAATCTGTTCAAGTTTTCATACAAATCAACTAAGGATACATTTTGAAAGAAAAGAATTGTTTCAATAAGAAACTCGTATTTGGAGTAATCTTAATTACATACTTTGCATGAAATTTGGTCCACAGTTCAGAGGAAATTTTAGTTTCACCTAGGGCTGGACATGGGTTGGTTCGGTTCTCTTCAGAACCGAACCGACCCAAAATTTTCATGTATTTATCATAATTAAATTTTTTAACATTTAAAGCAACACTACATAAATACAACTAATGGCATATTCATTCGTAACTTTTACAAATTAGCGTAACCCAATTTTTTTATGCTTATATTGCACTCAGAGATCTAATCAGTAGCTACCGTCGCCGGTGAAATGAATGAGCTCCAAAATCGATTTGGAAATGGAGATGTATGTTTTAAAATTATCAAATGATTTGGATTTATACGGGAGTGGACGTACTGCTTACCAAATGAAATTAGAATGGAAATAGGAAGGATAAGACCTAAATGTTGGACTAAAAAAAATTAATTTGGTTGGACTTGGTGTTGGCTCGACTTGGCTAGTTTGTTTAATTAATTTGCTATTTTTTAGAAGAAATTAAAATAATTTAATAAATTCAATATAAAAAAATTTAAAAAATTATTTAGATTTGATTTTTCGACTAGAATCGAGGACTGACCCAAACCCATCGATTCTCGATTCAGATACTCGTTCAAGTATTTAACTTATAAAGAACCGTTCGTTTCAGTTAGGGTTGGGTTCAGTCCGGTTCGATTCGGGAGTTTTGTCCAGCCTTAGACTTTCACCAATACTTATCACATTTTCAGATAATTACAAGAAAATAGTACTCCAAGAA
This sequence comes from Fraxinus excelsior, assembly GCA_019097785.1. Classification (NCBI taxonomy): domain Eukaryota; kingdom Viridiplantae; phylum Streptophyta; class Magnoliopsida; order Lamiales; family Oleaceae; genus Fraxinus; species Fraxinus excelsior. The sequence goes on from CM032640.1 coordinate 1,781,334, forward strand.
ACAATATTAGACCAAGAAACAAAAAATACCAAAACCTTATCTGAAATAAAATGTAGAATATTAAGGAATACGATCGATATATTTTGACCTAAGCTCCAGAGGTTCTATGACTGCTTTTAACACCTATATCTCCCGTTGAGCATCCAAAAGTTGGATTATGCTCAGTTCCACCATAACGCCCAAAATGGCAAGAAATGTTACGATAAAGTTCAGCCAAATTACAAAGAATAGTACAGAACACTTATCTCTCTCAAAATACAACAATCGATCTACACGAACCACAAAGAATCACATCATAACCTTAGAATCAACAAATCAAGATCATAAACACTTTCTAACAGATATTCACTCAGAATATCATCACAAAGAGGCTAAAATATTACAGATCGCCTTCTCAATTCAAGAATTTGAGAAGAAATTACAAAGAGAACAAAAATAAGAGAAAACCTCAAAATGGCGCACCCCCAAATAGAGATTAGAATGAAACCCTAAAGCCAACCAACGATAATGCCAAATGAAATAGCATAAAGAAAAGAACCATTCAAAATTCAAACCAACGGTCAAGATTCATCCACGTGCGTAGTCCGATTGAAAGTGTGGTTTAATAAGGTAGCATTTGCCAAAAACGCGTTTTAAAACAAATTATGGGGGCATCAATCGAACCAGGTTCAATTCCCATAGGCAATGTTAAAAACAATAATTTTTTTTTTATTATTTTATTTTTTTGGGTGGGGTGGGGGGTGTTTAGAGTTAGAAGAAACAGTGCCGATTTACCTCGTGGAAGAACACCTGTTGAAACCTACATCGTTGAAGGAAATGAAACAGGATTTGAGAAGATTTACCAAGTAATATCTTTCATTACCAAATGTAACAATCCTCAGTGCTTGTGTTTGCTGTGTGAGTTAATGATAGTCCTCATTGTCAAAGATGTCATGAACTTCTAGATAAAACACTTGATTTAATAAAAAGTTAACAAAGCTTTCTAGAAAATTTCAAGATGTAGTAGAACGTCGCACAGGTGTTTCAAATTTGCATCATAATCCGAGCATGCCTGTTCAGGAGAATAAGCATATGTTTCTAAATTTCATGTTTCAAAAGCTTAAACAAAGAAAAAATTATGAATTGTGTGAATGCCAACTGCCACTATAGTTTCTAGTTAGAAAATTAAATTTTCAGCAAATATGATGAAAAATATGGAGTTTTAGTGGACATTTTTCTCCCATTTCTGAAAAATGCTAGGTGAGTACCACTTATTTGCTAGCTATCCCAGCATAATCAATGGATAAAATTCACCTTTTTCATGGTTTTAAGTATGAATTAAACTATTTCGGTTTGAATATGCTTGCATAATCAAATATAGGGTATGTGACCGCTTTTTGCACATTATTTTTTCAGAAAATGTTATATTTGATATAAATTAGACTTTGAAAGCTTTTACTTTTGCAGATGATGGAGGAAGAGTTGGGAGGAGAAGGAGGGAAAGTGTATCTTGTCTATCTAATCATTGAGCAATCGGAGCAACTGCCTCAGAGCTTCGAGCTGCTTCGGCTGATCTCGAGACCATCTCTAGAAGGTTTCAGTTGTCTATCCAGTCATTGTCATATTTGTTTCGGTTGCAGTAAGTTTTGGAATTTCTGATCATCTGGAGAAATTCCCAGAACTCAAAGATGAGCTTGGCATAGGACAGCCTTTTGTGCCCTCTAGGTGACTAAGCAACAGCAAGGCTTAAATTGTTTTGTACACATGCGTATGTATTGTTGGTAGGAGTTTTTTCCAGTTTTATCTGTTGTCAATGAGGAAACTTTGTGTTAGAATTAGTTTTCTTTATAATGAATCTGCAAAGTACATATATGTGAGAATTTGGGCCTCCAATCAATCAAAACCGAGCTCAGATTAAACCACAATCGACACCACAACACAAACCCATCTCCTCCAAACGACACCAACCCATCTACCGGTTGCTCCCAAGTATTTAGCCCACAAAGGACAAGGTGTGGAGTGTTAGTAGCCTCAATAATCAGCCACCAAGGCTAGAAGAAGAAGAGAGGTCGAGCACAAAGCAAAACCCGGAACCACCAAGGCAAAGGGACGCTCCTCTCACTCAAAATCACGGCTACTACATTTTCTCCCACACACTCAAACACTAGAAACCGGGTAGTATATATATCACGAGGGTTGGCTTTTAGGTTAAACAAGTAGAGGCCCAATAAGTTCAACAAACGAGTGGGCTATCAACTAAAAGCCGTCCAAGGTAATGGGCCGAGCCATGAGCAACACTAAACAAATTAGGCTACTTCAAATGGCCCACTTAGGGTGTCGGGATGGTACGTTCATTGTGGTGTCGACATTCCACTTCAATCATCGGCCGAGGCCTATGAAGACTAATCTAACAAAACGGTTTAACATCATAGCTCGGATTTATTGGGTATCAAAAAATCCAACAAATCTCCATCTTGATCCCAATAAATCTGCAAGCAAACAAAACACACAGTTTATACTTGAACAATCAAGGTAACCAATAAAATTGGTATCACAGACCTTACCTCGTGTCTCCACCTGAAACACATACCATACATGTTCCATATACTCACTAGGGCTAAGGTCGAGAACACCCAGCAGAAACAGATAAGCACATCAATCAATCAAGAACAAATAAACATGCGATGGAGATATCATATAGGATAACACAGATCTTTTCAACACATGTTCACACAGAACAACAGATTAACACCAAGTCAATCAACATGCCAACACATACGCAACAAATGCATAAATGACCTCACAAAGAAGATCTCACCACACGTACCCTATCCCATTTCGTGTCACTCACTCCTCGAGAACACATATCTCACCTCATCGCCCACCATGCTCACTATACTAATCACTCAACGAAACTTATGTCTAACTGATAAGTCTCTATAGATCCTAAGCTATCAGGATAATCCTCTATCAATACATCACTTCTCCAACCTACGTGGATAATGGGTCTCCACCTAACAGAAGTGATAGAAGTGTCTCACTCGTACTCCACCTGATCAGGGTCTCTTACATATAAAGGATTCCATACATTTAATCACCTCTTCACCGTGATCCAAATGTCACACTCCACATCCCACGGTACAATCACCAATGTACCCCTAGGCATCTATACTCCACCTTACCAAAAGGCATACCACATACTGCAAATGCATCACAATCCCACTATGGCAAATCAATACCTTTCCGGCAACCACGAAGGTTAGGGCTCAATTAAAATTGACCCACGTACCACAAGGTTACTCCAATCACCAACGCTAAAAAAATCCACAAAGGATAAATCCCACAAAGGGAATGGTGAATGTGACACTCACAAAGAGAATAGAAGAAAGAGTTGGTTACTTCACAACACTTATAAAAGAGGCTCACACAAAGAACGAAGAAAAAACCCCACAGGCTGCCTCACATAATCTCACAAACCACACAGGCTCACAAAGATGAAGGAGAAAATGACTGCCCCTCTTACTTCTCACTACCACACTCTCTTACACCACTCATAGAGCAAACAGAGTATGCCATAAATCTCAACCCACTATGCATGTTGACAATTACACCAAGTAATAAGATCACTTCAATTCATGTCAATGCACATATCAAACATATTGAAAAATGTACATATAATCACGCAACCGAATTAAGTAATCACACACATGCGAAAGGATAACACACGGATGCACATGCAGTAACGAGGTTACACACAGTAAACCTCACACAGGTCATCATTCGACCCAAAAGACAGAATTCGTCTCACCACTCTCATCATCTTTCCTTTTATCATTCATAGGATAGACTATTTCAACCATGTCCAAAATAATGCAGTTAAAACACATTTTATTTTTCGCATATGCCTTAAACTACATTTGCCAAATAAAATCACATTTTCATTAAAACATCCACAACTCGTAATGTGTCGTCATTTTACCCAAAAAATGCACAAAACACAAAATGCAACCAACAACGACCACAAGCAAAGCATCGACACAATTCACACAGAATAGTCAAATAAACTTTCCTAAGATCATGTGCAATACTAATAATAAAAAATAAATTGGCAACAAATTCACAAAGAATTTAAGGCAAATAAGTAATTCCTAGGTCTAGCAACAAGCAATGGTTACCCCTTCACGGTAACCCCAAACCTAATGTCACCCCACACGATGACTTTTAATGCGAAAAATAGATTATTCTACACAATAAATTTAACTGCAATAATAAAGGGCAAAGAACACGATACCGAACGGACCACGTCTGAAGGTCCGTAAATATCAAGAGCTGCGAATTCACCATTTTTAGGACCGTCACTCTTCGTCCTAGATTCTTCCGACAACCACGGCAACACAAACGACGCACGACACCCGAACGTCGAAACACAAACTCGTTCAACTTTCACTGTAGTGCTCGAAACTGAAATCCGAAAACACCGTAGGGTCCGTCTCGACGTCCTCGACAAACTGCCTAAAGAAGTCGACCCCAGAATCAGCCCCACGCGCCTCCGCCGGAGCTGCGCGCGGCGCTCACGCGCCGCCGGCCACCATGCGCCACACCCTTAGCAGCTCCTCCACCTGCTGAGTCTCCCAGTGGTGTCCGTTTTTTCAAATTCCTTCTGGTTTGGCCGGAAATCGCATTTGCAGGTCTGATTTTCGCACAAAATCTGGACAGTTTCTCCTGCTTCGGTTCTGCTCCGTTTCTGGTCGATTTCTGGTCAGATTTTTTCGCCCAAACCACCATAACCTTGCTCTGATACCATTTGTGAGAATTTGGGCCTCCAATCAATCAAAACTGAGCTCAGATTAAACCACAATCGACACCACAACACAAACCCATCTCCTCCAAACGACACCAACCCATCTACCGGTTGCTCCCAAGTATTTAGCCCACAAAGGACAAGGTGTGGAGTGTTAGTAGCCTCAATAATCAGCCACCAAGGCTAGAAGAAGAAGAGAGGTCGAGCACAAAGCAAAACCCGGAACCACCAAGGCAAAGGGACGCTCCTCTCACTCAAAATCACGGCTACTACATTTTCTCCCACACACTCAAACACTAGAAACCGGGTAGTATATATATCACGAGGGTTGGCTTTTAGGTTAAACAAGTAGAGGCCCAATAAGTTCAACAAACGAGTGGGCTATCAACTAAAAGCCGTCTAAGGTAATGGGCCGAGCCATGAGCAACACTAAACAAATTAGGCTACTTCAAATGGCCCACTTAGGGTGTCGGGATGGTACGTTCATTGTGGTGTCGACATTCCACTTCAATCATCGGCCGAGGCCTATGAAGACTAATCCAACAAAACGGTTTAACATCATAGCCCGGATTTATTGGGTATCAAAAAATCCAACAATATCCCCACTTCGAGAGCGAGCCGAATGGTATCAACCAAAGTGAGTCTATATTTTACTTTTTACGATACATCTTGTAACACATTTCATCATTCGTTTCCATCCTCACCACTTCTTAATAAAATTTTACACCGCAGGAATAACTTGTAACCATAGTTATTAAATTTGAACTAGTCGATCCGATGGAAAACCTAATGAAATAGGCTTTGGTCTGGTCAGCATATTTGACCCGTGCATAATTGAACGAGAGGAAATGATGGTCAATGGCCGGTTGACCCAATCCAATTTTTGCGATGACCATTGATCAGATTAAACTAACAAATTCTCTCAAATACTATTTATTTCAAATGAAGGGGAAAATGGGGGAAAATCCAGAAAAAAGGGAAAATAAATCTTTCTGAAAAAATCAACTTCAACACTATTCACCATCATCTTCTACATATTTAATCAATGTTAGTTTTTGTTTTTATTGTTTAAATTATATGATTTTACAAATGAGTTTTTTGATTTTTGCATTCAATCTTGATAAAATTTATGAATTTATGCTTTTAATATATGGTTTAAGATATATATATTGTTAGAATTGATGTTATGAATTATTATGGTGATTTTTTGGGACAGAATCCGTTGAAATGGCGAACTTTGCCGTGCTCATGGCCGTCTAGAAACCAGACGACCATGAGTCTGGGCCCTGACGTTTAGGAAATGTCCAAACAACGGTTCAAGCATCTGGGCCATGACAGTGGTCCGGGCATCTGGGTCATTTTAAAAGTATCTTTGCCTTTTACATTTTGAGAATACCATTGCGGTGAATAAAAAATAAGTTAGACTTATGTAGTAAATGGTAACTTGACGTGACCATTTTAAAAACGCGACCAATTGAACGATGCCGCTTTAACTTGCTAGGTTTTCTCGAACTTGTTGAACTGGTTGGTTTAAATAAAACATTTTTTGAAAATTCACAAAATGAAGAATGCAAAATTACGAATTAAGGACCTCAACAATTCTACTGATTAAGAATGCAAAATGAAGAATGCTAATCACCAATTCTACTGTCAAAATCGCCACCATTCTTTCCGCCACTACCGCCACCATCAAAACCTATTTGCATTGCTATTAGCATCACCACCAACACAAACAAGGAATCCAAGACTCAAACAAAAAACAATCTCGACTACTTGTCCCAACCTTTGCCATTTACCATCCAAAGGAAAACATTCAAATTTAAGCATCTGAGACAAAGACCAGTAGAAGCCATCACCACCGTTGATCGTAACTACCTACACTCTCAAAAGCTCCCAGATTAGATACAATTTCAAGATCCAAATTTGATTTCAAATTTCAAATTGAATGTCATCATCGCCGCATGCAATGCATAGGGGCGATGGTAGTGAATGATTTCTTGGCCTCTATTTATCACGATGATGGTGGCAGTGGCAGTGGCGATGGGGATAATAGTGACGATGGCAGGTTGTGGTTGTTCGTTGATGGATTTGATTGTGGTGGGTTTGTTATTGGTGTGTTTGGGGTTTTGTATTAAAAAAAAAGTAAATATTTGATGAATAAAACGTATTAATAGTAGTAGAATTTGAAAATATAATATCATATGTATAATTAGCCAAGATTTTTTTTTTTGAATTTAATCACATAATCTTAGATGGGAAAAATACACGACTACTAGACTCGAAAAATAACATTTGATAACTAATAATCTTACAAATTAATTTCAAAAATCAGGTGATAAATGGAATATAATTTCAAAAATCAGGTGATAAATGGAATATAGTAATACGTAAAAATATATATAATATATAGATAATATAGTCTATTTTTGGATAAAATATAATTCAAACTAGATCCCAAATTTTTTTTTGAATACTATCATTTATATCTCTTCGCCCACAATCAAACATTTTATTTCTTTTTCTAGAATTCCCGATTTCCAAAATTCTCTCCTAATCACTACCGATTTGGAGCCACGACATTATTTTGATCACAACCCAAAAACATTATTTTGATCATATTTTGACCAAATTTAAAGAGACAAAATTATAAATTATATTTTTACACAAAAAATATTAAATAATAATAATAACAATAAAAAATATTTTAACTTTCATCTTCTTCCCAAAGCTCCCATCCCCATCTCCATCCCCAACCCAATCGCCACCCCACCCTATGCACTCGACGCTAGTGGTGGCAATGGACCGAGCCGAGCTACCAACGAGCTCGCCTCGTGCTCGTTTGTAAACGAGCCCCGAGCACAAGCTCGACTCGTTACTCACGGGTCGAGCTCGTCCTTTTTTTTAGAATAAGCTTTTTTTAAAAAAAACTAAATAAACCATATTTTTGACGAGCTCACGAGACTAGCTCATGAGCCGCTCGTCAAAATCGAAGTTGAGCAAGCTCGGCTCGCTCTCATCTCGTGGCTTGTTTTTTACGAATCGAGTCGACGAGTCCAGGGGCGGAGCCAGAATTTAATGGTACGTAGGTCAAATATTTTCAACAGTGGGCTATTGGACTTGAACGGTGGAAATAGGTATAACCAATTTTTTTATTTTTAAAAGAAGGTGGACATAGACAAGGGTGGGCTAGAGGCCACCCCTACCTCCGCCACTGCTCTAAATAACAAGCAATTAAAGTACTTCGTTGGATATTATATGCATATATATATCTACAAAAAGTTCTCTGAGGTTGCTAGCGAATGCCGTGAATTTGTCTTGATCTGTTATTTTATCACATTAATTGCTCGACCAACAGTATCTTGTCCTTTAATTAAGCAAAGCGCTATAAACATCGGGCATGTTGGCACTGAGATTCGAATGATACGTCTTAAGTTATTTTTTATTATTTTTTTCGAACCTAAAAATATCAGAATCACGAGTAATAATATATGAATATGGGTCACGAGCCGCTCGACTAGGTGGCCACCCCTACTCGACGCTGACATTCCCATTAAACCCAGCATCCTTAGTCCCCATTTTCAGTTTCACTTGTAGAGAAACGTCAAAATCATGGATGCATTAAATAAATGGGTAAACCAAATAACCAATCAATAATGAAACCAAACCACATTTACTGTTTGCGTTTGTAACGAGCGAAATCATTTACCTAATTTTCGAATCTTGCTTCAATCAGTGGTGACTAAAACTACTGGCTGCTTTCCTATTCAATTTTGGGGTATAACTCGCGGCAAAATGGTAGGGTTGGAGTTGTTGGTTTTTCCCGATTGGCCAATTAGCGAAGAATTTTTTTTCATAAAATTGGAGTTTACCGTAGAGAGAGAGGAGACATGATGTGATGTAGCTTGAAGATGGAGAATGAGTGGGGTGTTTGTTATGGAAAGATTTTTAAAAAGATTTCATTAGATAAAGTTTCCACATTTATCATTTATTAATTAATTTAATAAATTCTCATTATCATCTTATTTGTGAAATTAAAACTTAGACAATCTTACTTTCGAATGGTATAATTTATATGTAGAGTTTAGGATAATTTTTTCATCTTAAGTTGCTATGATATTCTTGATCCACATAATTTTAGCCTTTTAGGATTCCTCGAGATGACTTGGCACGGCCTCACATGACTCGTATCTAGTTCACGCTAAATTTACATATTTCATTTTAGTTTGAGAAAATCAAGTTGAAAATTTTCATTACTTGAAAAATGTATACAATTCATAATTTTTCAAAATTTATTTTTTTCATGATATACAATTTCAAGACACTATTTCAATTTTCTCTAATTTTTCGAAATCAAAGATTCGTCGATCCTAGCTCGGTAGGACCCTAGGATCTCTAGAATTTGGTTTGTAGCATAGGAGCATGAGCGTGAACCTAAAAGGAGTGGACTTGGAGTATATTTTTTTACCTTGATTTTCAATTATACAATTTGGATTGTGCATTCTCAATAAGCTTCCGACTTTTGAATAAAGTGACATCCTCGTGTCATGACGTGAACCTAGTTGCATCCTAAGATAGATATTAGGTGGGAAAGAAAGAATTGTGTGGGGTCCATGAGGAATGGGTCCAATGGGCAGACAAGACCACTTGTGTTTGACTCACATGGGTGCACCTCCTCCCAACCTCAAAAGTTAACCCTATGCCATACGTACAGAAAGGGACTTGGAACCATTCCAATTGGATTGTTCCTTGTGACCCTTTTCCTTTTCTAATCTCACCATTGCGTGCTTGTTTTTATAAATTATTTCATTTTAATTTAAATTGGGATTTTTTTATTTTATTGTTTATTTTTTATTTAGTGATGCAATTAATATAATATTTCCAATCCAGTGGACATTTGAGACTACACAAAACTAAAGGCGTGTTTGATGAATATTATTTTGGAAGAATGTATTTTTTTTTATACCCAAGTGTCTACCTTAGGTGATTAATTCTGGGATCTACGCCTTAACCCCTCAAGACGCAGACCAAATAAATAGTGGGATGTGCCCCAAACTGGCTAGGGTCCAAGAGCCACCAATGATCTGCCAAAGTGTCGAGCAAGTCAACATATGTTACACCTTGCCTTTCAAGAGAACTTTAAATCTTGCATTTCAGAAGAGATCATGTCTTCCAAGAGCCCCACGAATCGAACCCGCAACATCTGAACTGTCAGCAACTAAGAGCCTCGTTCTTTGCCAGTTGGGATGTGCCTTGGGGGGCTGGAAGAATATATTTTTGAATAGTAGATTGATGAATAATGTGTGATTGAAAAAAAAAAGTTATTAATGTGATGAAAAATATTATTTTTATTGAAAAATAAGTAGAAAAATGATAATGAGAAATTTAATGTGACTCAAATAGGGGCTAATATACAATTAGACCAATATTATGCATTTGATTGTGACATGTTCACATTTATATTTTTAGTTGATTATCTTGATCATGCGATTCTTGCAAATCCTCTCATATACTTTTGATAATTAGACATGATAAGACAGCACGAATAAATTTTTTGGTCACATCACTTTCTTGTTTAATTATTTAATCGTATTATCATGGCAAGTATGTTTGGATCTTTTTTGAACTAATTGTTATCGAAAAAACATATTGTTTTAACAAGGACTAAAAAGAAGATCCGTGGATGGGTAAGGAAACCGCAAAAAGATGTTACTTTTTGATAATGTTAATTAATAATGGAGGGATGAAAAAGATTAATTTTTAAAAAAAAAAAAAAATCAAAAACTGTTTTTAAATCAACTGTCCAGATTTTGTCACATCAAACATTGTTAATCATCATTGTACAAATAGATTAATTCTTATCTAAATAACCGGGCATAAATAATGTAAATTGAATTATAGTGTGTGTATGAGAAGAAATGAAAATAAAATTTGTTAAACGAGGGATTATTCATAGATTTTTTTTTAATTAAGAAAGCATGAAAATATTCGGAAAACTGAATATAGTTTAGGAAAAAAAAAAAAAAAAATTAATTGCAACTGCCCACACATATCGATTTGCCTAAACATATACGATAAGAGACAAAATACAATATCACTTCACATTTCAAATCTGTGTTGATCTTCTTAGCTGACAAACAAATAAAACAAGAATCCAAATGTAAGCAAACAAAGTTGTTTGGAGGTATTGGTTTGTGAATAATTACAAGAAATGGCCAATTGGATTTCCCTCCCTAACTAAACAAATTTATATTCAATTATGAAAAAATATCATAACTATTATACTTTAAGATATTATTTTTAGAAATACAAAAGTTTGAATTTTTTTTCATAATGGTCATAATTAATTTAAAAATATAATCGTGTGATTTGAATTAATGGTTATTAGATGATAATTAATTTTTCTTTCTCATCATATTCATTCTCTAACATGATTGGGGCCACACGTAACGTATTAAAATGTGCGGTGCTATTATTAAAGGTTTATTAGTCAATTAAAGTGATCTACCAAAGATGAAATTTGACTATTGGGTATTAGATTTCATGGAATTAAAGTGTAGAGACCGGATATTTGTTTCAAATTAATGAGGGGCTGATTTGAATCAAATGAAAGATAATGACCATTCATTATCTTATTTCTTTTAGAGGGGTTATGCTCCCCAATTGTTGGAGTTCTTCAAGCTTATCTACATCCCCATCAATGGAGAGCAAATTTGTTAAGGAGATCATCAATCAATTGGAAGATCATAACCAATTCCGGCGAAGAATCAAACACCTATGGATCTATGGTTCAAGGTACGCTTCCGTTTTCATTTTGATATTCTCGTTAATTTCAACATGGATGATTAAAAGGTTGATTATTGATTGTTTTAGATCAATAATCCTTAATATATTTTCTATCAAGTGGTATCAGAGCCGATCCATTGTTGAATTAGTGAGAAATTGAATTTTAAGAATTCTGAATTTTATGGATTATATGATTTTCCTATTATTTTATGCAATTTGGATTTATTGGTATATGAATCTAGCATGAAATTGTGTGGATCTTGATAATATTATGATTTTCTTCTTTATCAAGAAAATTCGGATTTGAAATAAAGATTTGATTTTTTGGATCCGTTAGATTTTTGGATCTGTTGAAATAAAAGATTTCAGGTTTTTTTTTTAAAAAAAAAAAAAAAAGTTGGTGCAGCCGCCGCCGCCGGCACAGGTGCCGGCGGCAACGGGCTGCTGTAACAGCTGCGTGCACGTCGCTGTAACAGCAGCGTGCACGCCGCTGCAGGTTACAGCAGCGTGATGCTGGTGCAGCATCTTCACGCTGCTGTAACCAGCAGCGTTTTGGTAGCAGCCGGGTGCTCGCAGCACCCGCTGCGGAAGGCAGCGGCGAAGGCGCCGCTGCGTGTTGCAGAGGCGCCTGTCGCCGCTGCGTGTTGCAGCGGCAGTCGACGCTGCTGCTATTGTAGCAGCAGCGTCGACTGCTACTTCAGGCGGGCAGCGCTCGCCGGCTGCTTCGGTGCCGGTGCGGTGCCGTCCCATGTGTTCCATCAAGGTTTTCAGTTAAGGAAGATGGAGGGGCTTCTTCAATTTTTCCGGTTTGGGAAGATGAGGAGGCGGGGGCTTCTGCTGTAAATTTGAAGTGTTTAGGCCCTTGACTGCAATTAAGGATTAGGGTTAAAATTTATATTTTAGCCCCTAAGGTTTTAAGTTAATTCAAGTTGGGCCTTGAGGTTATGGGCTTTAATAACTCAACCCCTGAAGTTTAAAGTTTTGGTTATTAAGCCCCCATAAAGTTAAAATTCATCCCATTGGGCCTTATAAAGTTCTGGATTTAATAATTCAACCCCCTAAAGTTCTGAAATTAATTAATTTGGGCCATTTAAGTTCTGAATTTTGTAATTAAGCCCCTGAATTTATATTGGACATGTTCAAGGCATACAAGACTGAGATTGAAAGTCAACTCAGTTAAAGAATTCATTAAGTCAGATCTTACCATAGTGGTGAATACTATGATAGATATGATGAATCAGGAGAACAACGTCCAAGGCCTTTTGCTAAAATTCCTAGAGGAATGTGAAATCATTCCACAGTACATCAGGATCTTTCTAGTAAAGATCAGTAAAGACTGCAGCTTAAATTCTGAACACAGTTCCAAATAAAGCAATTTTTAAGGGGTTACAATATTTTTAAAGATCTCACTATCAAGTCAATTTTCAAACGGGAAATGTTCGGTTCCTTGATGATGTAGAGTTTGCGGGGGGGAGATAAAGTTGTAAGGGTAATGATTTTGTCTTGAATGAAGTATGTGTATATATTTCTTCTGTTGTAATTGACAATGATCAGGTTCAGGGACAAATTCTTGCTCCAGATCTTGTTCAAGAAGCGATTTCGGATCAAGATTTCATTACAAAATCCCCTATACACAATCAAGAGATTGTTCCAGAAATTCAAACTCAACAACCTCAAGAACAAACATCATTAAGGAAATCCACTATAAAAGGGAGAAAGATAATTCTGGATATTTTTATAGTCTCTCTCCAATAAAATAAGGATGACATGTATTGGTGAAAGAAGATCTGATCAATCAACTTTCATCAAATAATGCAAAGTAATAACTCTCAAAAGTGGATTGATGCCATGAATAAGGAGTATAAGTCTATACAAGACAATAAAGTTTGGGATCTTGTCTCATTACCAGAAGGTGCGAAACCCATTGGTTGCAAATGGATATTTAAAACCAAAAGGGATTCGATTGGTAATGTGAAAAGATATAAGGCTCGTCTTGTAGCTAAAGGCTTTATACAAAAGGAATGCATTGACTAAAAAGAGCCTTTCTCTCCAGTTTCAACGAAAGACTCTTTCAAGACAATTGTGGCACTTGTTTCACATTTTGATCTTGAGCTACAACAGATGGATGTTAAGATGACGTTTTTAAATGGTAACATTGATGAAACGATCTATATGGTGCAATCATAAAACTTTGTGTCAGGAGACCAAAGAACATAGTTTGCAAATTAAAGAAATCCATTTATGAGCTCAAGCAAGCTTCCCGTCAAGGGTACCACAAATTTTATCAATTAATTATCTCATTTTGTTTCGAGATGAATGTTGTTGATGATTGTGTGTATCACAAGTTCAGTGGGAGTAAACATATATTCCTAATTTTGTATGTTGATGACATACTGCTTGCCACTAATGATATAGGCATGTTGCACAAAATTAAGAGATTTTCATCAAGGAATTTTGAGATGAAATGTCTTGGTGACGTCTCTTTTGTATTAAGGATTTGGATATATCGGGATTACTTTCGAGGTATTCTTGGATTGTCACAAAAGAGCTATATCGATAAAGTATTTAAAAGGTTTGGCATGCAGGACTGTAAATCAGATGATACCCCTATCGCTAAGGGAGACAAGTTTAGTCTCAATTAAAGTCTCAGGGATAAATTTAAATAAAAGGAAATACATAAAATTCTCTATGTTTCAACAATTGAGAATTTAATGTATACTCAAGTTTATACACATCCGGATATAGCATTCATTGGAATGCTAGACAGATTTTTAACTAAATTTCGGGATGGAAATTTGGAAAGCAGCCATAAGGTTATTCAGTGTTTATAGAGAACTAAGGATTACATGATCACATTCAGGAAAATCAGACCAATTGGAGATCGTTGGATAATCTGATTATGATCATGGAATTGACTGCAAAATATTGTCACTGGGCTGCATATTTTGGATGGAATTGAAAGGCCATTTAAGTTAAGTTATTATGTGACAATAGCAGTCTTGTATTCCAACGGGAACATGACGATGTCAAAGTCTAAAGATATTAGGTTCCTAGTTGTTAAGGAAAGAAATCAGAGTGGTTAGATTTTTATAAAGCATATAGAAACAAACTCCATAATCATGAATCCATTTACTAAATGGATACCACCCAAGGTCTTTCATGAGTATATTACTCACATGGGTGATTCATCTTTTGATGATATGCCAGTCCAGTGGGAGTTTGTATTTGGATGTTGTCTATTTTAGACACATATTTTATCCATGGATATTCGGTTAATTTCAGAAATAAAGTATTCAGTTCAGTTCCACTCTAATTAAAGTTTATGGTTGATCTCACTTAAGAAATAAGGTTGGACCAGTTGGAAATAGACATGGTGGATCACATAACATGCAATTTCCATGCTACACTTCCATGATTGATCTATGTCATTTGGTTATATGGGTGTACGTGACCATTGATGGATTTAGTCACGTTAAGTGTGACGAAAATCGCTTTGATCCTATATCAATATGACTGATGGACGAGATTGTTTGTAATACCCATAATAATAATAATAGCAAAATTTTGAGCTCATAAGGTTGTGCACATTTGAAAGGTTACACGTTTGGCCCAGTGGGAGATTGTTGGAAAATTCTAACATGATTGGGGCTACACGTAACGTATTAAAATGTGCGGTGCTATTATTAAAGGTTTATTAGTCAATTAAAGTGATCTACCAAAGATGAAATTTGACTATTGGGTATTAGATTTCATGGAATTAAAGTGTAGAGACCGGATATTTGTTTCAAATTAATGAGGGGCTGATTTGAATCAAATGAAAGATAATGACCATTCATTATCTTATTCCTTTTAGAGGGGTTATGCTCCCCAATTGTTGGAGTTCTTCAAGCTTCTCTACATCCCCATCAATGGAGAGCAAATTTGTTAAGGAGATCATCAATCAATTGGAAGATCATAACCAATTCCGGCGAAGAATCAAACACCTATGGATCTATGGTTCAAGGTACGCTTCCGTTTTCATTTTGATATTCTCGTTAATTTCAACATGGATGATTAAAAGGTTGATTATTGATTGTTTTAGATCAATAATCCTTAATATATTTTCTATCATTCCCTCCCTAACTAAACAAATTTATATTCAATTATGAAAAAATATCATAACTATTATACTTTAAGATATTATTTTTAGACATACAAAAGTTTGAATTTTTTTTCATAATGGTCATAATTAATTTAAAAATATAATCGTGTGATTTGAATTAATGGTTATTAGATGATAATTAATTTTTCTTTCTCATCATATTCATTCTCTAAAAGGGTTTAGCAGTTATTATCTTTTCCATTTTAAGATATCCGAGAATAAAGAAAGAATAAATCGCGCCATCCTCCACATGTTTTCGTGCCACAATCACCATTCTATATGTGACAATAGATCACAATCACATTTTGCTGTGTCAAATTAGGACACATTTGGGATACATAAAGGTGTGACGTGCAAAATTGTGACTCGATAACGCGTGTAATGTAAACTTGAAATACATCAATTGTGATTTTTGAAGTTTATGAGCGTGACATCTGCGACTTCTCACGATGACGATGAAGAAGGGGGAAAAAAGCGTCTCTCTCTCTCTCTCAAATAATATTGAAACCATCAGAATTCCATTTTGTATAATTCGAATTTCAAAAATTAAAAATCAGATATAAATTTACCACAATCAGGGACGAAATACTAAAAAAAATCTGATGATGTATTTTATAAAGACAAACAAGAAAAGTTGTGAAGCCTTTAAAAAGAGAAATCACAATGGTTAAAGTGAGGTGAGGTTTGACCCTACTTTAACCACGTTCTTCAATTAAAGTGCAAAGAGTTGTAAAAGTTAACTGCAATTATAGAGTATTGTAGTTTCGGATAAGCCTAATGGCCTAACCTTATTGGGTGTGGAATATTTCGAGCAGAATTTTTATTCACGACAAACACAATAATGTCATTCTTGTAAAAGTTAGCCCTCTCAATTTTATTTTTTTGTCGTTGGCAAGTTATGCATGTGTTTTTGCACGTTGTGGTCTTTCAATTCACTAATTAAATACTAATTTATGTTAAATCACTAGTCTTTTCTCAAGGTATTCGTGTTCTAAACTTGGAGTGGGCCTAAATTCTAGAGTACAGATTGGATAGGCCCAGGTTATACTGGGCCTTAGTTGACTAATTTGATTAACCACACATTCCCCACCCCCCCCCCCCCACACACACACACAAAATAATAATAATAATAATGTTCCATATAAATTTTTTTAAAAAAATTCCTACTTTTAAAAAACAACTTTTCCAAAAAATACTATTATAAATCCTTTTTTTTTTCAGAAAAATGGGTCTCAAACACACCCTATATTTAAATTCTTTTAGCAAATATTGATAATTAAATGAGTTAAAAAACAATGTTGTGCCTTTTAAAATTACCGTCGAACTTTTTATTTCTATTCCATTTAGCACTTTATTCTACTTAGTTAATCGAAATAGTGTCATGACGTGAAAGAATTGTTGATAAGTTGAGCTTTAGAATATGCTTCTATGAAGAATAAAAAAAATATAAGCAAAGAACTTATTCAATGATGCATAAAGCATATTTGCCTAATAAATAGTTTTCATTTTCACGCCGCGTATTATTTCTAGAAGGATAATCCTGTTTGAACAAACCCTACATGCCCATGTTCCCTTCCATGAATTGAAGAAGAAGAAGTGCCCAAATTGAAATAAAATTTAAGGTTTATTGACAACTTGGAATCCCAAAAAGTACAGAATAAATGAAACAACACAGTAAGTTAGGTGACCAATGGTTTAATTTCACTACTACAAATTAAGGGGACGAATTTCAAAATTTAAGTATAATAAAAAGTATTTCAAATATGAATATTTTTTTTTTTTTTCCAATTTTTCATTGTGTAATTACATGCACTATTGTTACAATATGTGTAATTTTTGTATTGTAACTTGTTAACCCTTGCACTATCACTATGCCACCGCCATGATCGACCGTTGCACTAGAAATTTTCAAAATTGCATATCACTATCATAAAAATAAGCGCGAGCAATTCAAAACTTGAGCTTAAGCAATCATCGATCATGCAAACAGTGTCGTCTCCACCAATGAGAAATTGAAAAAACTGATTCTTAACATTTTTTTTTTTTGGCAATTGTGGGAGAAGATAGTTCAATGGTTTCGAGTTTTGCGATGGTGGTTAAGATCGACAATGGTGGAGAAAGGCAAACATTTGAGTGATTAGAATAATAGTGGAATTTAGTTGTACGGGGGGGGGGGGGGAGAGAGAGAGAGAGAGAGAGAGAGAGAGAGAGAGAGAGAGAGAGAGAGAGAGAGAGAGAGAGAGAGAGAGAGAGAGAGGTGGGTGGGAGGAGGGAGGGAGGGAGAGAGAGAGTTGGATTAGATTTTTTGAGAGTAGAAGAAGGAGAATCGAGTTAGATTTTTTGAGATACCTGATTTAAAAAATATTTTTAATGACACATGATTTTAGAAATAAAATTATGAAAATACTAATCGAATCAATATTTAAAAAATAATAAATTAAATTAAAATATTTTTATTGTTCTATATTATTTTCACGTCGTGGCTATTATAGTACGTGACCACAAGTAGAGATTGCATCACTATCACTGGACCTATTAATCACCGAGTGTACCAATCTATTGCATGTGAATTAATTTGATAAATTCATCAAAACGTAAGTCTCTGATTCCCTTCTTAAATTTGACTAATCCTTGTCATTTCAATAGTTGGTGGCATCACCAATTTTCATTGACTTTTATGGCACTTTTATTTGAAAAAAAAAATAAAATGGAAAATCATATATATGTACACGACCCCGACCCAGTAACGAGGGCGAGCTAAATAAATTCTATTATTCTATTTTCTTTCTTGATCTTGTCACACTTATTCTTCATCAAATATACCAATTAAGATTTTAAGGAAATTTGAGTATCGTTATATTTTACTTCATGCGTGAACTCTTACGGAACAACAACAAACATAAGATGGTGTAGTTATTCTTGTCAACAAAAAATATTTAAATATAAGACGGTACAGAACCAAACACAAGTCAATACAATTATCTACATAAATGAAAAATATATAAATACAAAACGGTACAGACATCTATGTTAAACTAATGCAATCATTCACGTCAATGAAAAACATTTAATCGCAAGATGGCTTATCCATCCACACTAACAAATACAAGACGATGCATTCATCCATGTCAACGAAAAACATTTAAACAAAAATCCAGGCATACATCCCAGTGGAATGATTCGTCGGACAGCGGCTAGGGCCGCTTCCTTCCCACCACGTCCTTCCTTGACTCTAAGAAAGAGGTTGCAAGGGTACCAAACATTCCATTTTCTCGCTTGTTCACTGATTCTGCTTCCATAAATCAGTGAGCGAATTGAAAGAACAAATCAAGAACAACGTGAGATTGAGAGGTTTTCAATTGTGCCTCTTTTACAAATTTTAACTTAATAAGAGTTTTAAGTAAAGAGTTTCATCTTGGACATGGCGAAAAGTCTCACCGCTCACTAATCCAATGTCACCCACGTTTAGGAGCGATAAGCCATATTTATGTTTCAGACGAGACAAGAACAAATTATTTAAGATTTCGTAAAAAGGAGTTAAGACCATTCCAATCCTCATTTTTTCAATGCCCTTAAAAATGTAAGATTGTGTAGTCATCTATGTCAACGAAAAATATTTAAACACAAGGTCGTCTAAACATTCACGTTAATAAATACAAAACAATACACATATTCACATGAGCAAAAAATATTTAAACTTCATGTTAGTTATCAAACTTTATTTTATTTCAAAATCATCATCGCTATATGAACTCATGTCAACCGTACGTTAAATTACTATCTATCCCATCAAATATTCCGTTGAGAAAACTAACAAATTTAAGTGACCAAACTAAAACAATAACCAAATTTCACTCAGGACTTAAAAATAAAATAAAGTTTTAACCGTAAAGTTCAAATCATACGAGCAATTCGACTCTCCAAAATCCGAACTCAGTTCAGACACTCACTGAGTAAACTCTACTTTCCCGTCTATATATATAACATTGACATCTACACTTCTCTGTAATCTCCGTCTCTCCTCTCTTTCTCTCTCATAGTTACCAATACTCTATGAAAACACGAAAAATAGATCCATTTAGTCAGTAATTTAGATAACGGTTTTTTTCTCTCCCCAATTTACCCTTGCCTCTTCCAAATCTAGCCTGTTTTTCTTGAATAATTAGCAAAAAATGATAAGTTGGCACGATCTTTATGTGGTATTAACGGCTGTGATTCCTCTCTATGTGGCCATGATCTTGGCATACGGCTCCGTTCGGTGGTGGAAAATTTTCACCCCTGATCAATGTTCTGGTATTAACCGATTTGTTGCAATTTTTGCAGTCCCACTTTTGTCTTTTCACTTCATTTCTACCAATAATCCTTATGCCATGAATTTTCGATTCATAGCTGCCGATACACTGCAAAAGGTTATCATGCTCGTTGTTCTTGGTTTGTGGGCTAATTTGACCAAAAATGGCAGTCTTGAATGGTCTATTACTCTTTTCTCACTTTCTACACTGCCAAATACACTTGTAATGGGCATTCCATTGTTGATTGCTATGTATGGGGAAAATTCCGGCAGTCTTATGGTGCAAGTGGTGGTGCTACAATGCATCATTTGGTACACTCTTTTGCTGTTTCTGTTCGAATATCGCGGGGCGAAAATGCTTATTATGGAGCAATTCCCTGAAACTGCAGCCTCAATTGTGTCGTTTAAGGTTGGATCCGATGTTGTTTCATTAGATGGTCAAGATTTTCTTGAAACAGATGCTGAGATAGGAAATGATGGTAAACTTCATGTTACTGTGAGGAAATCGAATGCCTCAAGAAGATCATTTGGACCTGGTTCATTCTCCGGGATAACTCCCCGGCCGTCGAATCTAACCGGAGCTGAAATTTACAGCATGAGTTCATCAAGAAATCCAACTCCAAGAGGGTCTAATTTTAACCATTCAGACTTGTACTCAATGATGGGATTTCCAGGGAGATTATCAAACTTTGGCCAATCAGATACAGGTAGATTATCAAATTACAACGTAGCAGATATGTACTCTGTGCAATCCTCTAGAGGCCCAACTCCAAGGCCATCAAATTTTGAAGAAAATTGTGCCCCGGGTGGCCTAGTGAACTCTCCAAGATTCGGGTACTATCCAGCACAATCCGTGAACACATCTTACCCAGCCCCGAACCCAGAAATTACTTCGGCTGCCCCGAAAACCGGGAAAAGTCAGGTGCAGCAAGTGCAGCCGCAACACCAGCAGCAGCAGGGAAATAAGGCCAATCATGATGCAAAGGAGCTTCACATGTTTGTGTGGAGTTCAAGTGCATCACCAGTTTCTGAAGGGGGTGGGCTTCACGTGTTCGGTGGGCAAGTTCCTGATCATGGTGCCAAGGAAATCAGGATGTTGGTTTCTGATCATCACCCTCAAAATGGGGAAACCAAAGGTTAAATTTTATCTACATCATCTCATCTAAAAGCTTAAACTATTATTTAAATCTTGTCGTCACTCCAAGCAGCTCATTGAATAATGTCAACTGTATTAATTTATTTATTAATTTGGGATTGTATAATGAAGCCATTCCGCAAACTGGGGACATAGAGGACTTTAGCTTTGGTGGAAGAGATAATGGAGATGAAGAAAAAGAAAAAGAGGTTCCTATAGAGCTGTCAAAACTGGGGTCCACCTCCACTGCCGAGCTCCACTCAAAGGCCGCAGGAGTTCAAGATTCCGGTGTCGGTAAACAGATGCCTCCGGCAAGTGTGATGACACGACTTATCTTGATCATGGTTTGGCGCAAGCTTATCCGAAATCCCAACACTTATTCTAGTCTCATTGGTCTCATTTGGTCTCTAGTCTCATTCAGGTAAACAAAATTATTTACTTTTTGGTATACAAAGGTTTGAGAATAATTGATTATGATTAATAAATGACTTCTGGTTGATTAATTTTCAGGTGGGATGTGCATATGCCTAAAATCATTGAGAAGTCAATCTCTATACTTTCTGACGCTGGCCTTGGAATGGCCATGTTTAGCTTAGGTAAGTAGTCACATTCTAAAGCTATGTTTTTTCCTACTCCATAATATGAATGTTCACTAACAAAAGCATATGCTTTCACAATCATTGTGTAAAGCATATAGAGATGCTAGGTATATATGGTTGGTGCACATAAAATCTTGGAACGACACGTTTAGTAAAAAAAGATTGGAAATAACTCGAGAGTATAAGATTGCAAACCTAAATTAAATTTTATGCCATCCATTATTGGTATAAAATACAATGTTAGCAAATTGTGACATACAATAAATTCATCGACAAACTCACAGATGGGAGTACAGATGAGAAATGTCTCTTTGCGGTCCCAATGAGTATATGATGGGCATTACTAGTAATTAAAGGTAGTTGAGATTTAATTGACTATATTTCTAGGTTGTTTGATTGAATTATTATGGATGGACTTATAGGTCTGTTTATGGCCCTTCAACCGAAGATAATCGCATGTGGGAACACTGTGGCTTCCTTCGCCATGGCCGTAAGGTTCCTCACCGGCCCAGCAGTAATGGCCGCAGCTTCCATTGCTGTTGGTCTTCGTGGTACCCTTCTCCATGTTGCCATTGTGCAGGTAACTCGTCTCTGTCTCATTAATCACTCTATCTTAAACTCATTTTTAGTACACCGTACAAGGTTAATACTATCCAATATTGTCCAGTCGAGTATGCTAAACACACAATAATTTTATCATAAAAAATGCGTTGTGCGAACTTTGTGCTGGCATGCAGCATAAAGTATATATATCTATGGGAACATTTTGCTTTAAAGTGTTCTAACATTTTCTTATCAATAGGCTGCACTTCCACAAGGGATTGTTCCATTTGTGTTTGCAAAAGAGTACAATGTTCATCCAGCAATTCTAAGCACTGCGTAAGTACTTTAATGCACACAAGTTCATCACTGAACTTTTAGAACTACATATCTCTCATTTTTCATTAATTTTTCTGATTTTACGAATTTTAGGGTCATATTCGGGATGTTGATCGCGCTGCCAATTACGCTCGTCTATTACATTGTTCTTGGATTATAAGATTATGAAAGCAAATTTTACAGCGTGTGAAAATGGTGTCAAAATCTCACTGAATACTGTCGGCATCAACATTACACTACAGTCATTTTGAGAGTCAAAGATGCAATGTACTAACACTTCGGATCTATAAATATTTGACTTGGTTTAGTCAAAATTCTGCCTAAACAAGGAATCATGGCCCACAAGGAATGAGGAAAATACATTGTAAAAGAGATTTTCTTCTAGTTTTCACCCCCTCAGTGATAATTAGTTTGTCGTTTATATGTAATAGTGTTTTAGTTTGGTTTGTCGTTATATATAATAGTGTTTTAGTTTGTCATTTACTTGACAAGATGGCTAATTACCTTAGAATGAGTATATGATTGAATGGTTTTGTTGTAATAGATATTTCATTTACTTTTATGAAGCGAAAACGATGTGTTTTTAATGTTTTAAGAGACGTCATTTTCAGATACGATCTTACACTGGAAAGGTAAAAATAAAGTCTGCAGAGGAAAAATGAAGTGGGATTGAGAGATTTATGTAATGCTTTACTTGACTGAATAAAACCGTACACCAGACAAATTTGATCACACATCTCTCTTTCTTGATTTATCCAGTAGAGTACAAACGAGGTTAATCTTAATAGAATGTTGGAGAAATACAATACTTCACATTTTTTCTTAGACCAAAGCACTTTGGAGTGTTAAAGGGTATGTTGATATATCATATTAGATCGGATAATAATTAATTTAGTCTAATTAGGGTGGTGTAAATGATATCCTTATTAAATAATCATGTAGCTTATCTTTGCATAATTACATTGGATTTAAGTAATCCGCACAATGAGATGAGTTTAGATGAGATTATTAGTTCCTCATAATGCATATGGTTGCGGAAAATGAGTTGAATTCATCACCTAAAAAATAGATAAATTACTAATAACTTATAAGTAAATAAGTAGATTTAAAAAATTGTTTTATTAATCAAAGTTAAAAATAAGTTATTTGATGGTAAGGTAATAATTCATCTTAAGAAATATATATATATATATATATATTGGGGCGGACCCAGGGGGTCGGGCGGGGGGGGGGGGGTCACGTGACCCCCAACTTTCATTAGCTAGTCGTCGATGCGATCACTTTTTAGATTTATTCTATATATCTCTCTCAACATCCAACCAATGCATACATATATCGATTAAAATCTAAATTTTAATCTAAATAAAAGTTAACAATTAATTTTAATAACATATTTCATGAAATTCATAACTATTTAACTTTTAGCAAAATTTATTAAAAAATTGATTTTAATCTCCACCAAACAGGGATAAAATCACAATAAATTTGAGTTTTTTGCTTACTCTTTTTTACTCGTTTCTTTACGCATTTTAACAAAATCTTAACCCTTCTAATTTTTTGAAATTTATATATAATTTCTTTACAAATTATCACATTTACTACAAATCTTCACTTTCCAATCATATTTTCAAGTAATTAGAATCTAGATTTGCATTTTTCTCCTATCAAACAGTGTATATAAAATGTGTCTGAACTCATTATATCTAATTTGACTTATATTTAACGAATTGTGTTTATTTGATTGATTATTAATTATATGTTTTTTCTTTCGATTACTTTTACAATTGTCTTTCATTGATCTATGAAATTGCTCACAGTAAGTGTTACCACATCCGTTACTCCATCTTCTTCCTTTGAAAAAGTGTTTCCACAATAGTAATTGAACTTAACAAAAGTGTTATCCACATGTTCACTTTATTATCATCAAATTTTTGTCGTGGCAACAAACAACTTATCACTCCATCAAAATCGTTAATTTTTAAAATGGTAGGAGACTGATTGAAATTATGACAACATTTTGCTATCATTTTAAAACTTTCAAAACCAAAAGTGATGTGAAAAACAACGAAGTAATGTTACTCGGAGAAAGTCATACTTTTAGTAAATCTTGATAAAAAGTTGATGAAATGTGTGGTCGAGAAGTTGTCCGATCACATAAACTGCGATTGAAAATAAGTTTTGAAAAAAAAATTAAAATGGGAGTCAAACATAATCTTAATTCAAACAAATCTCACCTCCCTCTACAACATCTGATTAATGTCTGGCCGGGAACCAGCTCTACCACCACCACCGTTAATGCTGGCCACAACCATCAGCCCCAACATTGTAGAGGGAGGTGAGATGGTTTGAATGGTGGTGGGGTCTGGTGGTTTAGGTGGTGGAGGGAGGAAGAAGATGCTGATGGTTTGAATGTTTTAATAAGGTCTTTGAACTCATTTGCACTTTTTAAAAAGTTTGGGAACATAATTGTAATTTATTTATTATTTTTTTAATTTTTATTTCCTTTTTGTTTTATTTAAATATGAGGGTATATTGATCATTTTACATTGAAAAATAGTGAAAATGACGTTTTCCGTAATGAAACGTTGAAATAAGGACGAAAATGCAAAAAAGAAAAAGAAATATAAGGACGTTTTACGTAATAAGTGTCAAACGTATAAACATTTTGTGCTATTGACCAAGTACAAACAAGTTTGAAACGTAAGGACGTTTTCCACATTAAGTGTCAAACGTAGGGACGTTTTGTGTTTAAACCTTTTAATAAGGCTTTTGGACTCATTTGTATTTTTTTAAAAGTTTGGGAGTATAACTACAATTTAATTTTTTTTATATTTAAATATGAGGGTATATTGGTCATTTTACACTGAAAAATAGTGAAAATGACGTTTTTCATGCTGAAACGTTGAAATAAGGGCGAAAATATAAAAAAAAATGAAACGTTGGGATATTTTGCACACTCACTGTCAAACATAAAGACGTTTTGTGTTAATAAGCCTATTTCAAATCACTAACCATCTAGAACTCTTCATGTGTTTTTGGGAAGGGGGAATGTTGTGATGAGAGATCGTCAAAAGAATGCAGCGGAGTCAAAAGGCAATTGCTTTTGCTTTTTGAGTTTTCAGCCATTGATGCACCCACAATCCTACCCTACTCTCTATGCTAAGAGTCATCACTTTTGATAGGGGTACTCTTATTCAACAATTTAAACATTTTCTTTTTATCGACATTATATTCCTTTTGAATTAGAAAACAATGGTTCAACTTTTACTTCTCTTTACAAAGCTTCATTTGGCAGGGATAATAACTTTTGCAACGTGTTGAAAGATTGGAAACTTTTTTTTTTTTAATTTACAAAGTTAATTTGATTACAACTTATATATCGTTCGAATAGCGATTTGATAATTAAACTTATGGTATAACTGTACAATCAATTCCTAAAGATACGATTTGTTCAAACATTTGATAAAATTGTCATATTGTCTTCGTAGAACCCCATTTAGATTTCAGTTGTTAGGCACGAGTGTAAGTGAAAAATAATGCCCAACATAAAAAAACTTAGATTTATTAAAATCATGCAAGTTAACATCAATCTAAATGGTTGTCATTGTTGAAATCTGATTGTATAACTTTCTTTATTCCACCTTTTCAACTTATGGTGGATGGATTTTCAATATTGCTTTTGTTCACATGAAGGGAGGATGGTATCATTTACAATCAAGTCAAGACAATAGAACATTTTTGTTTACTATGCCTCCATTTGATGCGCATTATTGTAGAATAAGAATGAAAAATATAAGCATTATTAGGCCCTACACAAGAAATAGAAACTCAAATTTGAAGACTTGATGTGATGTATAACATTCATATTTATCATTTTTAATAAATTTTTAACCACCAGTTGAGAAGGGAAATGAAGATCCACACCAGTCATCAGCCGAATGTCTTGAGACTGTATGGATGGTTCCACGATGTTGAGGCAGCAGATTTTCTTCTTGAAATCTGCTCATGAGGTGAACACTATAAAGAGCTACGGAAATCTGGCATCCTCTCCCAAAGACAAGCTGCCACTGTTATCACTATCCATTCTTCTGTGCGTGTTTATCTGCTAACACACGTGTTTTTATGTGTATACATAACTGTGCGTCTTTGTATGCGTTTCTTGTTGCGATTGAAATGTGAACTTTAAAAAAGAAAAAAAAATTGAGTGGGGGCGGCTGCCCCCACTGGGCCTCATGTAGGTTCGCGCTTGCCTCCATTTGATGCGCATTATTGTAGAATGAGAATTAAAAATATAGGCGTTATTGGGCCCCACACAAGAAATAGAAACTCAAATTTGAAGACTT
This sequence comes from Fraxinus excelsior, assembly GCA_019097785.1. Classification (NCBI taxonomy): domain Eukaryota; kingdom Viridiplantae; phylum Streptophyta; class Magnoliopsida; order Lamiales; family Oleaceae; genus Fraxinus; species Fraxinus excelsior. The sequence goes on from CM032640.1 coordinate 1,808,285, forward strand.
GATGTGATGTATAACGGTCATATTTCTCATTTTTAATAAATTTGTATGGAAAACAAATAGAGGCTATATAAGTCAAAATTACCCTTGCATTCTACTTATTCTTTTGAAATTCAAAGTATTTACCTAATGGCTACCTAAACCCATATTTTATTTCAAAACAATATCCCATCTTACGAGTAATTGAGCAATTTTTTTAGTATATTGAATTGATGAAACCCTTCATGGAAATGACTAACTTATTGTTCAAGTACAATGTATGACTGTCAACGACATATGAAGAATTTATAGTGTAAGCACGTGAACGTTTACTAAAAAAATTATCCCAATTTTGTTCTTAAGAATAATCAAACATATTCTTAAAGAGAACCTACCATTAATTGCCACTTGGTATAACGTTCTCATAATCAATATCTTGAATTTAGTGAGCAATTTGGCAGTAACTAAAACTCCAAAATCCTAACTATGATGTGATGTTGAGTTGGAGGGGAACACACGCACTCATTTGTATATTTTCGAGTTATCGATTAAATATAGGTAATATAAACTGAATTTTACCGATTTACTCTTTAACTTGTAGAATATTACCGATATAATGTGCATTGAAATCCAACGAGTGTAGGGGTATTTTGGAGAAAAAATCGTAAATATTGTTTTATATCAAGAAACCAACATACCGCAGGACAAATCGTTTAACAATATTAAATATCGGGGGAGTGCAAGGCTCATGTGGGGTGTTTGGAAGGTCTCAACTCACAAGCTACGAGTCAATTGTCGTGCACACATTTCATGGACCGCAATCTCATGACGTTGACCACCTCAATTCAATACAATAAAAAGGGAAACTAATTAATGAAATAAAAAATGTTAATATATTTTATTTCCCAAGGTACTTAAAAAAGAAACAAAAATATAAATTACTATATGAGATAATAATAATATTTTTATTGTTGTATTATTTGTGAAGTAACCTAACCACCTCATCAAACATGTTAATATAGATATACGTGCTTGAGGAGAAAAAAAATTGTTGCCGTCTATATGAGATTCCACGTCAAATGAGTTTGGGCCTTATTTGACTTGATCGAAGAAGCCTACCTATTATGAGATTTAGAAAGACTAAGCCGATGCCTTTGGCTTGTAGCCAACTGATGGAGGTAGGAATCAAACTACAAGAGACATAATAAGGAAGCGCTATTCCTTGGCGGCAGTGTCGTCGGACCAACCAATCAAGAGAGTGACAAGACAGCTTAAAGCACACGTCTAAGATATAAGTGTTATCATGATTCGTCACAGCTAATCTTAACAAATCAAATTTCATCAAATGGGGACTGCACAAGCTCCTAGGTTACAACACTATAACTTGACATGATTATAATGGTTTGTTTGAATTCACATGCCTATATAAAGTGACAAAGGGTGGATGAAAAGGGGGATGAATTTCGAATTGATATTTCTATGTACAATTGTAATAGTTGGTATACCTTATAATCACCTTATTTAGTTCAAATTCATATAATTAATTAAAGAATGCTCTCAAAACTAAAATATTTCGTGCTTACATGGAATCCTACCAAGTCAAGTAATGAACATTTAGATTTTTCATGTTTTATATTTCATTATTAGAATATATTTTTACTCTTCTAACAAGGTAGTCACTTTATGTTCAAAAGAAAAAGAAATAAGGTGGTCACTTATTATCTAGGGATTCATATTTTAAATTAAAAATTAATTAAGGGATATATAATTGCTAAGAATATCTAAGGATAAGTAACATATTGGAATATATTTTTTACTTTTCTACTAAAACAAGGTAGTCACCTCATGTTCAAAAGAAAAAAAAAATAAGGTGGTCACTTCTAAGGGATCTATATTTCTAAGTAAAAATTAATTCGGGAGAATTGCTAAGAATGTATGATCTAATGATAAGTACGTTTAATTGGAAGAAACAAAAGATGAAAAATTTGTGTGTCTTTCTTCTTTATTATTGTTCAATATTTAAATGTAACAAATGTCATTTTACGTTATTTCTTAAGCTTTAATAAAAGGTTGGTCAAAAGCTCCAAAAATTGGTATGTGCTTTTCGTTGCACACTTGTTTTCAAAATTCCTAAAGAATAATCTCAAAAAAATTCTATTAGCATGTGCACCAAACTAAGAAGTGACATAAAATACCATCTTCGAAAATTCTTTTTATTTTCATAGCCAAGATACTACTCATTAACATGTCTTCAAACTTCAACAGATGAAGAAATTATTGAAAGCTACAACCATATTTTGTGAGATTCCATAATGAACTTTTTTATTCTTTTCTGCAATTGTCCAAATAAATGTATCACGTGTTTAGTTCCTAGGTTAGAACACTGTAACTCGACATGATTACGATGATTTGTTTAAGTTCACATGCCTATATAAAGTGAAAAAGAATGGATGAAAAAGGGGACGACTTTCGAATTGATATTTTTATGTACAACTGTAATGGTCGGTATACTTTATAATCATCTTATTTAGTTCAAATTCATATAATTAATGAAAGAATGCTCTCATACATAAAATATTTCGCGCTTACATGGAATCTTACCAAGTCAAGTAATGAGCATTTAGATTTTTCATGAATTTATTTTTCATATATTAGAATATATTTTACTCTTCTAACAAGGTAGTCACTTCATGTTCAAAAGAAAAAGAAGTAAGGTGGACAGTACTTATTATCTAGGGATCCATATTTTAAAGTAAAAATTAATTAGGGATATTATTATTGCTAAGAATGCATGATCTAAGGATAAGTAATATATTGGAATATATTTTTACTTTTCTACTAAAACAAATTAATTAGTCACTTTATGTTCAAAAGAAAAAAAAAAAAATAAGCTGGTCATTTATTATCTAGGTATCTATATATCTAAGTAAAATTAAATTGAGAAAATTATAATTGTTAAGAATATATGACCTAATGATTACGTTTAACGGGAAACACAAAAAAATTGATAGGTTTGCACTTCTCTTTTAATAAACAATAAAAAAAGATCTTACCATATGTACATAAAAGTTTACACAATGGATTACATAATGTTACATGACACCGATTCCTCAGCAATTGGTGGAGTTACAAATCAAGAAACAATCAAATCTCCCTCATCATCTAGTACTCCCACTCAATCTCACTCGTGGTTTCCTACCGTGATTTGTTGCAAATAAAAGAAAAATCATACAGAAGCTAGAACTCAATAAAAAATAGTCTTAGACAATGGTACAAAAACTTGATCTTCAAATTTTGCAAGTATACAATGTCGATATACAAATAAAAGCGATGAATTTAATATCATTTGCACGAGGATTATTCTACCCAACTATATATTTCAAAAATAATCAATTTATATTTTGAGAAAACACAAAATATCATTGAATGTCGTTGATTATTCTAAAATTTCTAAACTACAAAATCAATTTACAGTTGCGATGGATAGTTCTAGTTACATTTCTAGGTGTATTTTTGGTAAACATACGAATAGTTTTTTAGATTAAATTAGATGAACTAAGTGCTAGGACCAATTGTTTCACCATAGTTTTTCCCTTTTATTTTGACTACAAAGCAATTGAAGAACTCTCTCGAACAAAATTGATTGTACTCAAGTAATTGAATAATAATGTACCTAAAGGCATTCAATCACAAAGTAAGCCATTCAATCACCAATCATTATTGGTCAGATAATCAAAAACTTTCAAATAAAAATTAAAACTTCATAATAGAAATCAAATGTTCAAACCAGGTTACATCACTTGACCTAACAAAAAACCTAATCACAAATCATTGTACGAAAAAAACACAAATGAAAATAAGAATACCTCACCACGTTTTTTTTATAGAAAAAGAGAAGAAAGTGCATCAAACTTGAATTCATCTTTTTCCTTGCATTGTGTTTTCCTATGTAACTAAAACTAATTTTTTTTTTTTTTTTTTTTGAGGAATGTTTTCGTCGCAAATTCTGTGGTTAAATTTATCTAAAGACATTATTTTTTATATATTGTGCAAATTTACAAGGGATGTTTTCATTCACAAACCCCACCGATAATTTTATTATTGTTGACTTTTTAAATGCAAATTTTATAACGAAATACATCACCAATTAATTTCTGTTCTTTGCAACAATGATAATCTTGTAGTCATAATTTTAGACAAAAGCAAAAGGTATTGATGCCATATTGATTATTTATTATTAACCATTACAAATACAAGAGACCAAACAGCAAAGACGAGAACTTAATTCCTATCCTCTTTTTTGTTCTTATGTCTCATCTCCTTGTATCCTTTGAATCCTTTTATTGAGTTGTTTGAGACTCAATAATAGAACTTTGTATTTCTCAATTTTGAACTGGCTTTGTTTTGTTAATTTGTTGCCTTAGTATGGTGACTATGGTCCCTCTCAATGTCTCTCCATTATGCCTTTTCTTTCATATACCACGCACTATAATTGCTCAAGAAAGCAATGAAGCAGCAACAAAGTTAAAATCTTGATAGGAATGTGAAAATACGAAGTTCGACCCAAACTACACCTATAGAGGGAGTGAATAGATGATTACGCGGAATTTAAAGCTAATAATTAATTAGCAACAAGTCATTATTAATTATTTCTAGATAATTAAGCATACAATTCAGTTTTTCCTATGTTGAATTACTGTGATTATGAAAGCAATAAAATATATCAGAATTGATCATGGAGAAACTCCAATTGGGTAAAAATTCTGGACGCTTTGCCAGTCATAATCCACTATAAACAATTTATAATTTACAGTCTATCAGACTAGACGACGACACGTATTATCTGACATCCTGACTGCAATTCCAACAGCTATTCTGGATTTCGTGCTCCTACATCAACTCTCAACTGCATTTTTCAAAACTCTCCTGGATTGCGCTCTCCTGCAGCAAATCCTAACTTTGTGAAATCATCTATCTCTTGTGGATTAGCGAAGAACACCGCGTTCTTTAACAATTGGAAGTCCTGTCACCTTTTCTTGATCTTCATAAACTCTGACAGATATGAAGGAAGCAGCAGTTTAGTATTTGGATTGTGAAATTGATGTTTTTCACTGTCAAGAACAAATCACAATATGAATATTGAAGGTTGAAAGTTTAAGAGGATGAAGAAAATATGAAAAGTGAAAACAATGTGTTTGCTCAATTATCAACCTTGGAAAAAACCATTCAGAAGCATTCATGTATTTATATGTAGGTTAAGGAATGAATGTGCCATATAAAAAGCCTTTTGAAAATGAATTTTAAAAAAAATTCCCGGATGACATTGTCGCTTGAGCGACAGCGAAGGAGAAGCGACAAACGGGCGACATAGTTTCTGTTTCTGACGCTCGAGCCAAATTTTGGCAATAGTCTAGCGAAATTCTAGTGCCATTTTTTTTTCTTTCCCATTCTCGAACCCTAAACCTAATATACCTTAATTTCATCTAATTGCACATTACTCCTTAACTTTTACAACATATCAATTTTGGTCTTTTTTGTTCAAAGATTTGCCAATTATATCATATACCTAATAAAATGGATAAGACTAAGTAAAAAAAAAATGTAGTTTTTTTTTTTTTTTTTTACCCTAATCTTAGGAGTGTGGTATAATTCACCTTACCAAAATAAATCCCTAAATACTATTTCTCTTACAATTGTTTATTGTAGAGTTTTCGGTTCTTATATATGTACAAGTGTTATTAAACTCATATTGGGTCCGACCAATCTGCTCGAAAAAAAAACGAACCGATTTACCAACCTGTCCAGTTTATTTAATTCACTCGATGAAGTCTCTCTTCCCGTCAGCAAATTTGAAATACCAATCTAATACAACCCATGTTTCTTCCATTCTTTCAAAACTATTTTTTCAATATACTCATTTTTAATCACAAATTCACACAATAAAATATTTTACATATAAGTTCAAGATTTTTCCACTAGACATTCTCCAAAAATCCACTATTCAAAACAATATTTTTCCAAAACAATGGCATAATAATAAAAAAATCTCTTCTATTAATCTTCTCTTACATTCAACCCACAAGTTTATCTGTTTATGCCTCCAATTTCAAAGTATATTTGTTTAAGACAGAGCACGTAATGTAAAGTTCTAGGTTTTTTTACAAACCAAAATATTTAGAAATATTATTATGTGTGACAGGAATTGACCCATTACTAGTTGATTTGTACTTATTTTGCTATATGCATGTCTGATGGTGATGGTTTTCTACAATATGTGTAGCGTTTTGATTGATTTGGGTTTGCATAGTGATATTGACTCAGTCAGACAATTAATGTAATGTTAATTTAGTGAATGGCAAAAATTTGTGATTTTATTTATATGTTTTATTTGCGAGAAATTGATCCATCATTCCGACAAGAACGGACTTGTCAGTCAATTACCGGGTCACCGATTGAACCATCAACCTAGTAACCTACATTTTGTTCAAGTCGATGTTCGGATTGAATCTAATGACTATGTAATTACACTGGTTCTTGGTTAGAGTGTGTCCAGATTAATAGTTCACTTAACACAGTCGTAATCAATATGTAGACTTGCCAATCTATTCAAATTGAATAGCTTCTTATTGTCATTGACCAGCCTGCCAAAGGAGAAGTGACAATGAGGCATTGACAATAGATGGGACGGATCATGTGCCGAGGATCAATCACTGCATGGCGACAACCGTATGAGGATGAATGAAATTTTCATAGTGCCACAACTCCAACCTAGATACAGTACCCCAGCTGTTCACAAACGCACATCATTGCACAGTTTTTAGGGACGACAAAAAACTCATGAAATTCGATATTTGTAGAGCCCGTCTTGAAACGAGTCAAGGAGTCCCCTCGTAATTGGGTATCGAAGTAGGGGTTGCTATCCCGGGACCGGGATGAGCGGGTACGGGAATAATGTCCCCACCCCGTTACTCATTCGGTTTAAAGTTCATTGAAAATATCAAAGAGAAACAAATCATCATGCTTTTTAAACGGAACGTGAATTATTCTATAAGTTGAAAAAATATAGTATAATTTCACCAACTAAATAAAAGCATAAAATAAATAAATTGGGCGATAAACGAAGTAGACTGCCTAAAGCGAGGATGGGGTGGGGCAAGAGGAGAAAAATCCGAACGGGATGGGGGATGAGAATGACTTTCGTGACCTCGATATGTCCCGCTTCCATTCCCAATAGTTTTGGCTGGTCACACCGGGAACAAACTGTTAAGGGATATATATCCCATATCGATAAATGATGTTGACACATACCAATTAATAAAGGATTTTGGGTTACTTCTCTTAACAAGGTTGACCTTTTAAGATGGACCTCCAAATCTTAACATGGTATCAGAGCTCATTATGCTCCAACGAGTGATTCGATCTCGTTAAGATTCTAAAATGAGCACGTGAATTTCAAGATTGGTCTGCTCAAATGAGCCACCATCTTGCGGGGGTATGTTAAGGGATATATATCCCACATCGATAAATGATGTTGACACAGACTAATTAATAAAAGATATTGGACTATTCCTCTTAACAAGGTTGACCTTTTAAGATGGAACCCCAAAATCTTAACATGGTATCAGAGCCCATTATGTTCCAACGAGCGATTCGATCCCGTTAAGACTCTAAAATGAACACGTGAATTTCAATATTGGTCTGCTCAAATGAGCCACCATCTTGTGGGGGCGTGTTAAGGGATATATATCCCATATCGATAAATGATGTTGACACAAACCAATTAATAAAGATTTTGAGTTATTCCTCTTAACAAGGTTGACATTTTAAAATGGAACCCCAAAATCTTAACACAAACATGGAGGCTTGAGCTCATGTGCATGCCCATACCACAATCGTGCGGGCTTTTAGGTTTTCTTTAAAAAGAAAAAAAAAAAAGTGATTGGACGTGCCAAACTATGCTTCATGAATGCATTATTGGGGTGGAAAAGAGTGTAAAAAGGATTCCAAGTTGGTGTAGGGACTGAATTTTGAGAGTAACGTTTGGCTTAGGGTTTGTGGATTTTAATTAATTCTTCTCTTTCTGAATGCAGGAAAAGAAATGAAATGGGACCCCAAGTTTATGAAATTAACTACCCCCTCCTTGTCTGCCCATTTTGTTTAGAATTTTCTACCTAGCAAGAAATTCTGTGGTTCATACACTGCAAATCTGTCCCCCACAATCGTCTTCAACTTCAAAGCTGAAAATGCCATTAATTCTTGCATCTCTAATTTTGTTGACCTTTTCAGTTCGAATGTCATAAATATGATGCAATGGATCTGAATAGGTAAATAACGTTTTTACTAGCTAAAAAAATTATTTATATGAAAGCCCGACTCACGGTGCAAGGACTGAGTTTTGCCATAGAAGCGCAACCATTACATCTTCTTGGAAGAGATTACTAGATCTGGCATCACCGCCCCCGTCAATGTTATGCAGGGTACAAACACTTTTGTATAATTCATGTTGACAAGAGAATCAGTAGGTATATCGAGACATTGTAGCACTATCATCATTTGTCCACCTCGACGTCTTCTTAAAATAACCAAAATGCGTGACAAAAGACTCCAAGTACAAGCTGAAACTAATATTACAGTGAGTGTTATATATAAGAATTATTTTGCTCTTACAGAGGGTCGGTTCACAGATGTGTTACCGACCCTCACAATGAGGTGGGTCCCGAGCCAACCCCACTGATTAAAAAATTGTTTGAATTTTTTCCCGCCCCTCTCATGTGTGTATATGTAAGGTGTCTTAAAAAAAAATGTCTGTAAGTATAGCAAGGTTCTATATATAAATGCAGATCAAATCCTAGTCCTAAAATTCGAATCCCCCTAATCTCTTCTTGACAAAGGTATGAAGTGTTCCAATTCCATAAATTACCCCGTCTTCCTCATTGCTTTCACGGCTCATTCTCTTTGAACACTTATTTTTTGTAATTAATTGTGTTTTGATTGACTTTATGCTGAATTTATTTTTGTAATTGGGTTATTGTTGCCTTGTCGACTTAATGCTTGATCGCTATTGCAGTATATTTCTAATATTGGTTAGTTGTTGCTTTGTCTCCCCATTTTTTTTCTCGATTTTATTATTTATAAATAGAAGGTCAACCTTCTACGAAGAAATGAAAGATATTGTTTTCATTCTTTAAAAATATAGAACCATCTAGTAAGTACACTTTATGATGGATCGACCTTCATTTGTATCGTACAACATTTTATTAACGAGAACTTGGTGAGAAAATAGATCTAAATTCTATTGTAAATGAATGTTATGTTTTAAATTCTCAACAAAAACGACTTAAACAAATAATTTCCTTTAACAACTTTTTTTTTATTATATGTGAATTTTCTTCTATTGAAAACTCAAGTTTCAGTTCTCTATAACTAAAATCTTGGACCCTGCCCCCCTGCATACACCTCTGATTTATCGTTTTCTCAAACAATTCTCACCTCTACCAATAATACATAACATTCGTGTGCAGGTCGATTTTCTTGGCCCTTAAACGGGACCAATGCTACTGATTCAGAACAAAATATATATTGATACAGATGTATCAAAGTTTTTTTTTTTTTTTTAAAGTGAATTAATGCAGATTTATTTGTAAAATTATTTTCGAGTGGTATTACATCAAGGCACACAAACCTAACATTCAGATGGTTTTCTCTTTTATGATGAGATCATATTTCATTGAATTGCTTGCAAGTGGATTTGCACAATAAATTTTTATCCCTGACTCAGATGATATTTAATACATGCAAACAAGAACAGATAAATCAAATATATATGCTGGATTTACACAGATGTATTTATGTGTATTTAGAGAGAGAGAGAGAGAGAGAGAGAGAGAGAGAGAGAGAGAGGGTCATGGTCTGTGTAGGGTGAACAACGGACACGAATGGTATAGAGGGAGGGACCAGCCATGGCATTGGGACCATTGAAAGGTTGGTTGAGAAAGAAAGGACTGAAAAAGGGTTGCTTTTGCAAGCCCAACCATGACAAGACACCTTTCCATCATATTTTAAAAAGGCTTCATACTCATGCATGGGTCCAATTGCACTTTCCTCTTTTCTCTTTTAATCTTTTTTTTATTACTTTTGGTTTCATACTAGAGAATAATAATTAATTTACAACTTCTTATAGTTTGGTGTAATAATTAATTCAAAGCAACCACTTACAACAATTGGCACTAAATAATATGGGAAATAGTTATTGTTCAGAGATGTGACTGAATGATAAATTATAAATGAATAAATATTTTATTTTTTAATAATTATATTTCTAGACGATGTAGTTCAATATCTTATTGGAGTTGATTCTTTGGGTTTCAACGCAATTACTATAGCATTATTATAACATAAATCTTGAAATATATATATATACTCAGGGGCGGACGCAGAAGATTTTTGTTAGGGGGGCACACTCGAACTTGCAAAGAAATTGGGATAAATTTTACACTCGAAAATTTACGTAAAAAAAAATCATATCCCATATAATTTTGCATCCGAAAATTCACATGGGATATGACTTTTTCGGATGTAAAATTTCGAAAAAAATTTATGTCATGTTCCATATAAAGTTTCCTAATAAATGATGAAAATTACATTGAAGTGTATCGCAAAAATAGTAAATTTTAATGAAATAATTGATTTTTTTTTGAAAAAATGTGAATTAGACGTTTTTGTTTAAGACTTACGTTTAACATATTTTTAACTATTTTCGATATCTATTTGGACTATTCGATATACCCATAATGTAGTTATAGAAATAAACTTTGAGATTACATAAGCAATTTGTAGATTTGATTAGCATACAATCGTCGGTAAATTTTTAAAATTAGCATGTTATCGAAATTCAATTTATTATGATTTTGTCCCTGTTTGGTGGAAATTAAAATCAAATTTGTAGTAAATTTTGATAAAAGTTAAAACATTTATGGATTCTATGAAATATATTATTAAAATTTATTTTAAACTTTGATTTAGATTAAAATTTAGATTTCAATCGATACCAAACACGTAAAAAAAAAAAAAAAAAATCAAAAGTTAGGGGGGCACGTGCCCCCCCAGGACCCCCCCTGTGTCCGCCCCTGTATATACTGAAGGTAAGTGAACAAATTTTCTACTCATACAAGGATAAAATAAAACATGATGTTTAGGTGTATGAGACATATTTTAGTTTGTATTAATGCCCATATTCCAAACTTTATAATGGAACATGAATTCTTGATACATAAAATATAAAGAAGCTACAACTCTTTATGTCAATTAATTTATAATCTTTTATTTTTGAAGATAGAATATAAATACATTAATTCATTTTCTCTTTAACAATTTAAACACTTATAGATTATACATAAATAAATATATGTATTCTCTACTTAATTCGCTTAAACTTTTAGGGCAAACCGACTCAACATTTAACGATCGATCCTAGGGATAGCAATGGATCGAGCCGAGCCCACGAGATCGTGTTTTTTTCTTTAATTTTTTTTTTTTGTTTTTTCTCACATTTTTTACGAGCTCACGAGCTGCTCGCTTCCAAAACGAGCTGAGCATGCTCATTGGCTCGATTGCCACCCCTAATCGATCCATCAAAGGAGGGGATGGGGTTGCTTACCATTTTACAGTACATTTATGGCAGCCTTCCAATAAAGTCTATTCATATAGCTGAACATTGAATATGGAGTGTGAAACATGAGTTGCTAGCTAGCTGGTCCAAAGGGGACCAAAAAAAACCTTGTGGCTTGAAATAAAGTGATATAACTGACTGGAATTCAAATGGTATGTCCATTTCGTGAGGGATTTGAATCTTCCTTTCTCTTCTGGTTTTTGTAGACTTTATATCCATAATTACCTGCTCATGTGTTTTTGTTTCTTACATGTAATAATTATAGGCAGAAGTTGGCAACATTCTGCCAGTCTCTACAGTTTATAGGTCCCTACTGAGATTTATTAAAAAAAATGTTTGGTATACTGTAGTGCACGCGATGTTAAATTTTAGTGTGTTGAAAAGTAAGATAGGAATTATGTGCACATAACGAAGATAAAAGTACAAGATTCGAGAGTTTTGAAAAAAAATGTATAGAGGAAAGTAATCTTGAATATTGTAACAATTACTAGATTATTATTTTTTTTTTTCCGCGGTTTTCAAATGAATTAGATGCCCTTTTTTCCCTGGTTAACTTAGAATCCTACTTGGGCGATACCTTCTATTGTTTACATGACGAATCTAATTACATAATGTAGAGATTCAAGCCAAATGTGCAGTTTAGAAAGTTTTTTCAATTAAAAAAGCAATTAAATTAATTAAAAATAGTGGAGGAAAAAATTCATAAAAACAGACAAGCCCAAGTTTCTTATTCAAGAAATAACCTTAGTCATTGTATTAATTGCATTTTCTCAAATATATAATAAAATTCATAAAAGGAATTTAGATCAACAAATTAATATAAAATAATGGTTAAAAAATCTGTTGACCTGAATTCATTTATTTATTGAATTCCATCTAATTTGGAACGAATACGTAATTCCCACAAGTTATTTATCGGGCTGGCCCAAGGAGCCCAACATCTATATATATTGGTACTCCGTCCTGTGAAAAATCAAAATTGACCCATATTTTCAATCATTTATTGGGAATTGATGGAACTAACACTAAAGAAAGGTCAATAATGATCTGTAAGACTTATTTTGTGGATTTGGTGTTGGTAAAGGACTGTTGATCATAAAAAAATATTTTTCATCCAAAAACTAAAAGACCAGATTTTACTAGATAATTGTATTCGCTTTTGTAACATTTTCTAAATAATCAAAATGGGTATAAGAGAAAAAACCACGACGCTTGAATATTAGTTCTCATAACGATTTTTTGATTGAACTAAACTGCGACAACTTTCAATCCTCCTTCTTGAATCTTCTTAATTCAAAGCTCAAGTATTTTTTAATCTCAAACCATGCATATACTTTAGGACCTTTTAAGCTCAACTCAACTCATTTTCGTTTTAATGCAAACAGAGAGTAATTCTTTAATTTTTGCTAATTATTCATCAACAATAACAAAATGTCTGCAAGAGATATTGCAGCGACTGAAGAAGAACCGAGCTTGGCTACCAGGGCCATTTCACCGGGCCTTTTACAGGCCATCTCACATACATGGGGGGTGGGTATTTTTGGTGGGTTTTTTTTAATGAGGTGGGTCCGCATCGGACCCGCCTCATTGTGAGGAGGCTGCTGTGTAGAATAATTCATTGAAGAAGGCCTAACCAATCCATCAGATAATTGATCTGTAAATGATGGTACAACTTTTTGTACATCTGCTAATGTTGTTGTGGTCACTCAAAAGATACTCAAATCCTCCCCTTCAAGAAAGAAAGAAAGAAAGAAAGAAAAAGTTAGGTTTTGATTGATGATCATTGTTCGTGCAAAACTCGCAAGCGTACGGGATCGTTGACAAGTAATAGAATTGATGAGTTGAAAATATCGTCTCACAAGGAATAAGACTTAATTCTAGTGTATTCGATATATCTAAATTCGCAACAATAATAAGATATGATTGATTTGTATTTAACTACGTTCTAAACTACAAAAACAATAAAATTGTGGTTTTTAAATCAAGTGTGGATGATTGTATTGGATTTCGAATCCACCTATTGCTCTCTATTTCAATTCTTGATTTATAATCTAGTTCCGTTCATGCATTCTGGACAATCGATAAAACTATGATATATAATTCTCTTTTCCAAGAGAAATTAAATATATCCTAATCACGACTCGAATATATTTCTAGCCCGAATTCGAATTATTAGAATGCATTAAAGTTCAGATTATCTATATGATTGCACATGTGATAAATATTATTCCTAATATCTATTGTACATATGTTAATTTTGTCGTGTTCTAAAGTTATTGTGAGTCTTCCAACACTACAAGAAGCAACTAATTATCAAATGGTGGCCAATCAATTAAATAATGCAATGTGTATGCAAAATTAATCAAGAAACGCAAGAAATAAACTAAATTACTAGTCTTGAATTAAAACAAATAACAAATAGGGTTCATCTTCATCCAATATAAAAATAGATCTAGCACAATATGTTAATATATAAGTTACAAGAAGAATAATGGAAAATATCACCCGGATCATGGAATAAATCAAAAGATGTTGATCTTCCCGCCCAAGGTTGAATTCTTCAAAATTTTTATGTAATTGACTTTCAATTCCTCGCTATGGCTTGATATCCTCTCTCAAAATATGATAATTGACCTCTTGTTCTTAATGAATTTGATGAAACTATGGTGTATGAAGAGGTGAGAGAGATTTACTGTGTGTAGCCCTCGTTCTCTATCTATAAGATCCAGAAAATATGTCAAAATCCTGTCCAATTTGGTTTCCAAAAGAGTTTGAATCGCGAAAGAAAACTAAAGATTCTTCTGCGGAAAAGGCATGTGCGCGCGAGCACCATTATAAGTGTAGCTCACGCACCGTAGAACTAATTGATTTTCGGGTTGGGGAAAATAAAGTCGTGAGCGCGCATATGTTTGTTACTGAATAGCTTCCGGTATTTTGGCCATAACTTTCTCTACAAGTATGAGCTAATTCAAGATGCATTAAAAAGATAATTCAAAGGTATACGATTCTTCCTGAAATACAATTTTTCCAATTTAAACGATTACTATCTACAAAATAGGTCCCAAGTTGATGTTAAAAATCCACAGCCTAACTTCTTCGGCTGGAAATTAATTTGTGAAAATACTTCCACTATATTTCGCTTCGTTGACCTCCAGATGCATCCAATTGATCCTACATGATCTTAATTCATCGTTTTGTGCTTTGAATCAATTATTGAATGTTTACACTTTGATCCCTAAACTTTGAATTTCCTTCTTTTCGCACGTTTTTCGTTTCTTTCTTCCAAATCCACTAATTTGCATTGAATTCAATCTAATAAACAAAATTAAGTTATAATTTATCTAAATCACTTACAAATACTCTAATTTAATGACCTAGATAAGTGTACAAAATACACTTACCAATCATGAATTTTTTTCATTTTCTAATTACTTCTGCACCCTTTTCTCTTCACTTCCGTGATAATAACCATTACATATTTCTTGTTATTCGTAGGCTGCTGTGCTGTGTTGTTGCTGTTAATAAAATCTATGGTACAATAACATTTCCAGGAGTATGTGTCCAACGGATTATGGAGTTTTTACACATTCACACAACTATGACTTGCACGTAGAGGTGTAAAGAGGGACGTGGCATACAGAAGACCTTGGGTTGCTTGGGCCAGCACCGTAAAAATATCACCACCCAAAATAATCGACAAGCCCAACACATGTTGGGTTGGCTCAAGAGGGTCGACTACAGTTTGTTAAACAAATTTCATGCTATCTTTGTGTATTTCTGTCTGGCTCAACTTACTTTATGCTTCTATCAATAACATACTTTTTGTACATTACGAATATGAACGTGTATGAAACAATTTATACCCCTTCTCAAGATATTAAACCTTCAAACGCTAGAATGAGATTGTAACATTTCTTTCGAGGTTCTTTGTGAATTACCAATTATGTAACAAGTTTTATGAATTTGTAATTACCCTCTTTTATATTAATTATGAACCTAAAAGATTTTTACTTGTGCAGATTGGAGAATTCATTATATATGTTTTTTTTTTTTGTCATGTAGGTTCTCTAAAGTATGTCAAGAAGCCATGCTTAAGCAAGGCCCAATCCTAAGACACCTTGGATCGTCTGCAAATTCAGGCCACTTCTTGTCGATAAATCCCTAGAGAACAAATCCACTAGATGACGTATTTTATTATTTGCAGCCCCCGTTTGACCTCATTAAATTATAATTCATTTTTCTTTCTCTTTTTGTTAATAATACTTTTTCAATAAAATAATATAACACGTATATCCAAAAAAATTCTTTTTTTTAAACTACACATTTTTAAAAAAATTATTATTCCTCGTCATAATGTAGAATAATGTGGGGCAAACGGAATCAATTTTGTAATCTAGGTTATCTAGGAATGTATCTCAAGACTTTAACGGTACACCTTTTTCACACTTTCGTGACTATCTATCAACCTTTCATCTTGAATAATCACATTTTGGACAAATCTCTAGTTCTTTTTAATCTTTTCTAAACAAACAACAATCATTGACACATATATGAATCTTCTCCTAAGATTTTTAGAAGTTCCATTATTTGACAAATCATTAATAGTTTTCGGCTTATATAAGGCCACATCGAAGACAATTGTGTGCATCTTATAGTGCTTGGATGCAAAGGAGTTGCTATATCCTTCACCAATTGACTAATATCTTCATCTAAATTCTCTTCAAAAGCTTCCATTTTATGTTTTTCATTTACAAGTGTAGTTCGAATAAATCAGTCTCCTTGTAGGTTTCTCGTTGTTGGGAGCAAAAGAAGTCCCACATCGGCTAGACATGGGAAATATGATGGGTTTATAAGTGTAGGACAATATCTCCATTGGTATGAGGATTTTTGGGGTAAAGCCCAAAAGCAAATCCATGAGGGTTTAGGCCCAAAGTGGACAATATCATACCAGTGTGGAGAAATGTGGTATCCATAAACACAACGGTGGTATCAGAGCCAGGGCCCAAACATTTAGCCGAAGGAACGCAGTGGAAAGCGTGATGGAGGTCCCCTAATTAGCCTCACGATCTGATTAAAAATCATCCGCGTTTGAGGTGCCTTGTGTCGAAAGTCTTCCTGACATAAAAAATGTGGTGGTCAGGCGGCGGGTCCCGTTTGGTCGAGAGCGACGGCAATGACGGCGGTACAAGATGATTGGCGGATGGATTATCGTTTGAGGGGAGGCCACAATGATATGGTCCTTCGTTTGAGGGGAGGATTGTTGGGAGCAAAAGAAGTCCCACATCGGCTAGACATGGGAAATATGATGGGTTTATAAGTGTAGGACAATATCTCCATTGGTATGAGGCCTTTTGGGGTAAAGCCCAAAAGCAAATCCATGAGGGCTTAGGCCCAAAGTGGACAATATCATACCAGTGTGGAGAAATGTGGTGTCCATAAACACAACAGTGGTATCAGAGCTTTAGGTGGTGATTTTTCCGGCCAAAATCAGTCCAGAAATCGAGCAGAAACCAGAAGAGAATTCTGTCCCGTTTTTTTGCCCAAAACCGGAACTTCAAAATTGATTTCCGGCAAATCCGTGGACTTTCTGGACAAACGGTGACCACTGGTGGAACGTGCAGGTCGAGGCGATTCTGGGTCACCTGCGCGTGGTGGTGACGGCGACCGACGGCGGCGGCGCGTGGCGACTCCGGCGAGGCGCGTGCGGGCGCGTGAGGCGGAATCCGGCGATGGTCTCTTCAGGCAGTTTGTTCTACTTGATTTTGTGAACGTGCTGATATTTTTTGTTTAGTGTTTCAGGTTTCACAGAGAAAGTTGGACGATTTTGCCCTTGCGTTCGAAATTCCGTTTTGCATTCCATCAGTTGCTGCAAACTTTAGGGCGAATAGTGGTGGCCCTAAAGTGTTAAATTGTATTCCTCGAAACTTACGGATTCAGATAAGTCCGCTCTGGTAAATTGGCTTATCCCGATAAATTTCAGCACTAACGCGTCATCGTGTGGGGTGACAATAGGATTGGGGTTACCGTGAAGGGATAACCATTGCTTGTGCTAGAAATTAGGAATTAATTGTTCGTAGCTATTACGTGATTGAAGTTTGTTCTTTTGATTAACTACAGCATATTATCGTTTTGTGCGTGAAACTGTTTTTTGTTGATATTTTTTTTTTTGGTTGCATTGACTATTCCCTAGAATACCTAGTTCTGCTTTGTGTGACTTAATTGTGACTTTGTGTTTCTTGTTTGAAAATGACAACGCACAAATTTGATTTGGGAATTTTTAATGGAAAAAGTGATTTTTCTATTTGGCAACAGAAAATGAGAGGTATTTTGGTTCAACAAAAGGTTTCAAAAGCTATTGTTGGGAGCAAACAAGAAGTCTCACATCGGTTGGGAGAAGAAAATAAATCCACCATATAACCCAAGTGAGCTACTCCACCCATTACCAATTGGTTTTGGGTTGGAACCTCACTTGGGCCGGGTGGTGTGGGCTTGGGTCTGGTTAATTGCTCCTCTTAATCCCTACAACTGATTTTTAGCCCGATCGTCACCACACTTTCTACTGTGTTCCTCCGACCCTGGGCTCTGATACCACTTGTTGGGTTTATGGACACCACATATCTCCACACTGGTATGATATTGTCCACTTTGGGCCTAAGCCCTCATGGATTTGCTTTTGGGCTTTACCCCAAAAGACCTCATACCAATGGAGACATAAAAAATGTGGTAGTCAGGCGGCGGGTCCCGTTTGGTCGAGGGTGACAACAATGACGGCGGTACAAGATGATTGGTGGATGGATTATCGTTTGAGGGGAGGCCACAATGATGTGGTCCTTCGTTTGAGGGGAGGATTGTTGGGACCAAAAGAAGTCCCACATCGGCTAGACATGGGAAATATAATGGGTTTATAAGTGTAGGACAATATCTCCATTGGTATGAGGCCTTTTGGGGTAAAGCCCAAAAGCAAATTCATGAGGGCTTAGGCCCAAAGTGGACAATATCATACCAGTGTGGAGATATGTGGTGTCCATAAACCCAACACTCGTTACTAATTATTTTTTCTTCATTGTGGGACCAATTTGCGTGTGTAGGATCCATTCTCCTCGTGGCCAAATAGTCATGAAAAAATATTTTCATATTGGTGGCTTGAGTTTTGAAAACCCTTACAAAGACTGATTTTTTTTAATTGCCTAAATTATTTGAGCATTGTTGATTTATTTATTTATTTTTGATGTTTTTATATACACTTTTTGTTGTGTATGCGACTCATATGACGTTGAACACAAGTTTACTAGAAGAAAAGGTCGATGCGGAGCGGAGCGAAGCGAAGCGAACCAAATGTTATTCATAATAAATAAAATATCCCCGCTTCACTACTTGTAGACGTAAGCACATTGTTGAACCACGTTAAATCCTTGTGTTGATTTCTCTCATTCACTTCTCTATTATTGCGTATAAAATCCAACACTTTTGAAGCTATGCCAAATTCAAAAGACAATGTTAATGTTTACGTCATTAAAAAAAATGACAAAAAATATTATCCAAATAGTATAAAGGATCATACCACGAAGTATGTCTATATGAATTCACAATCAAATAAATTAGGTAAGGTAGCGAGATAAACATATGTTGGAAATTGAGATCAATTCCTCGATTTTTTTTTAGAGAATTATCAATCATTGTTCGAAGAATTTATTTAGAAGCTAGAAAAAATATAAAGATGGAAAAATAATGGCACAAAAATTTACATGGAAAACTTCAAATCGTATAAAAACCAGGGACTTTCAAAGACAAAGACTTCCACTATATGAAAAATTGGTACAATAATATAAAATTTCTCGTACATTCCAAATTTTTGGACACAGAGGAGATATTTTTGGTACAATAATATAAAAAATCCACTCTCTTGATCACGTTATTTGGAAAATCTTGATGAATTTTTAATTTTAGAGCCACAATTTTCAAAACAGAGAATTATCATACTCCAACATAAAGAGTATACACACTTAGAATTACCATATTTTAAGAATTTCATCACCTCATGTTGAACAAATTTGCTAAAAATTATAGTGTAATCCTCTTGTTTGGCTTTCTCATGTATCAATGCCAAACAAAGCCTATATGCAAATTGTAGACTCACTTTCAATAACACATCCTCCATCATAACAATTTATTGTCTAACATCGTGTCATAAGGATATCTTATTTCTCATGGAGAAAAGAAACACACTGTTAGATACAACGTAAATACCTCCATTTATTGACTCGAGCAATAGTCTAACATTTTAGATAAATTTTTATGTTGTCCAGATTGTCTATGTCTACCAAAATAGGGATTCACATCTTTTTCTCAAATCATGTGCAATCCAGAAGGAACAATGATTCTCCGGTCACACTTTTCCACGTCTCCGAACATATATTTTTGTGCTCCACTACTGTAAACGGTTTGCCTTTTGATATCGCTTGTTGGGAATTGAGACCATTTCCTAGATATAACCACAAGATCATTGTTTAAAGAATTTACTTAGAATCTAGAAAAATATAAAGATGAAAAAAAAAATAGTAATGCAAGGGTTTACGTGGAAAACTCTTAAAACTAAAGAAAAACTGTGGATCGTCAAAGACTTCCACTACATACAAAATTTGTACAATTATATAGAATCTTTCACACACCTCAAACCCCATGAGCACATCCCAAAATTGGACTGGGTGAGACTACAAAACATCCCCGACTACAAAACATCCCCAAGTCTCATTTTAAACTTGGTATAAATAAGATACTAAGAGGAAGATTCTATTCTTAGAAACACAAAAAAGGAGCCTTTTGATTTATATTCGATGTGAAATTCAACAGTCTTATTAAAAAAAGAAATAAAAAATATTTATTTGGAATTGACAAACACAATTCTATTTAAATTGGACAATATCAAGTCAAAATCCCAACAAAATACCCTCTTCATTGAAAATTAAAGCGAGAAGCCTCAATCAAGAAATGAGATCATTCAACGAACCTCAATCCATAGTATAAGGATTACAAATACAACATAAAAAATGATCCTTAGATTTGATACCAACTTGGAATATTATGCGTAGATTGTTACACTTTGAAGGTGTTGGATGTGATTCCTTTCAAGTATGACAAATACAACATTAATTTGTTGATAAGAATCATGTGAAGACTCATGAACGATCAAAAATGTATTTATTACTATTAGATAGTAAGAGATCATGTCCTGAAGTTTGTGAATTAAAGTACCGATTCTAAGATTCTTGAGTCAGATGGAGTTATCATTTGAAAAGAATTTCTAGTAGATTTAAATAAGTTGATTGCTTTAGTGAGAAGAATGTAATAGGAGAAATGGGATTAACCCTAATTTCGTATCTCCTAACCAATCGAGACATATTTAATAAAAGGTATTTTATTTCACGTTAAGTATACATTTAAGAACTTGTCATACCATGTGACATATCTCGTCACATGAGTTACATTGACAAATTGTTAGATGTCAATATTGGACAAAAAATGCAAGTTAATTAATTGGTCAATTCAGAAGATCTATCTTCACGTTATTAGTCATCATGATTGAGAACCTGATAAATTACACATCAACGATGAATTTTCAAAATACTCGAAATTTTTAGCACAAAATTAAACTAAAATTTTAAACCTATTTGTCCAGCCTCTAATCAGAAGACAAAATTCCAACAATGAGAAAGCGTAAAGAAGTAAACTTTACACTACATTTAAATTATCCTTGCTCAATATATCACAAGATATATACTTAGATGGTTAAGTACAGTAACTTGTGTGTTTCACGTGTAGATCACATGAATTCTTGCAACCTAGGACTAGTCACATGGCTTTCAATGTGACACTCATATTGACAATTCTTACTATCACATGTGCACTTCTAAATTACACGACACTTGACAAATTTCACCGAATTTTATTTTCTACATTAAATGTACCGAACCTTAGAAGCAAATATATTGAATTATAGTATGGACCATAGTACTTTTTCACATGGGAGAAAGGAAAGAAGGGGATATTTTTTGATCAAATTTTTACAATAGGTTTTCCCATTGTGTTAGGGATTTTTTATTTTTATTTTTTAACTTATCTATGTACAAAAAGGAGAATGTGTACAAAATTAGGTAGCAAAAGAAATGTATGAGCGTCTGGTTTAGAGTTCCGAGGACTAAAATATGATATGGTTTGTTATGTTGGTGTAATTTAGGATGCACATGCAATGTTCGTAGTCAAAGAAATTATTTGAGAGTGCAAACAATAATTTTTTGGATTTTTTTCTTCGAGGGCATGTAGTTTTTGTTATCTAATGGTTCATGTGTAGTCGATATTAATATTTTGCAAGAATTGTAGCTTATAATTTTTTATTTTATTCGATTTTCTACTTCATCTTTTCATTTATGTTTATATAAATAAATATAAATATAAAAAGCAAAAGTTATGATAAATACTCCATTTTGGATTGGAAAACGTTAGCTTTTGACTTCAATAGTATGTTTATTGAATGTCTAAAGTTACGTAGTTTACTAACTAAATCTGATCTTACGTGCAGAATTATACAATTAACAAGCAACAAGCCACTAATTAATTATCTTTGGATGGTTAAACAAACAATCCAATTATCCTAAATTGAATTACCACAGTTTGTAATAAGAAAGCAATAAATTACATCAATATTGATGACGGAGAAACCCAACTACGTAAAAATTCTTGCGCTTGTAGTCCAACATCTCTCAACCTCTAGAAATTTTTGAAGTCCAACTGAGAAAGTACATTCCTAAGGATGTTTAGGAAATATGTATTTTGGATTATTCAATATGATATTTTCCCAAAGTGTGGTTGAATAATTTCAATTTCAAAAATAAAAAGGATAAATCACAAAGGAGAAATGTGTTCTTGGATCTCTAAATAATGATATGAGGCAAAAGAATAATAATCAACCACCCAACAATTCGTGCATAGGTTTGGGTGTTTATAGGAGAGGGTAATTGGTTGAATGGGCTGGAAAAAATACTTCAAAACAACAATTAGGATTTTTCGGATCGACTTGTCGCTTGAGCGAGAAGCTGGCAACTGGCGAGAGCGACATGCGGACGACATACATTCTGTTTTTGTCGGTCAAGCAATGTCCAGACGATAGATTAGCGAAAATACAGCGTCGTGTTTCTCCTCTTTTCATACTCGAACCCTATACCTCATAATCTAATTTATACAAATTGTACTCTAAGTCCTTGACTTTTACAACACGTTACAAATTAGTCATTTTGTCCACAAAATTGCCAACACTAAAAACCTAACAATGTCAATAAAAAAAGAGAGTTCTTACATGAGTAGAGATGGCACTAGGGCGTGGGCACGGTCCTGCCTCGTTTCTTGCCCCATTTTTTTATCAATAATTTTAAGTTAAATTACGAATTCAAAATTTTAAAATCCAAAACAAATAATGCTTAAACTAATTACATCAATATCCAAAACAAGCACTGGAAACAAACAACATCAAAAATTAAACATTTGTAATTAGAATTACATTGTAACTAAATTTCATTTCTTTATCCAAAATTTAATATTTTTCCATCCTCATAATATTTTTTGTGCTATTGTAATTTGTAGTTATTTTTTTTTATTCTTCACGGGGCAGAGCATCTCCATCCCGACCTGACCCGAGACTTGAGGCGGTTTTTTTTTTTTTTTTCCCATAATTTGATGGAAGTAAAGTTAATTTGTTAACGAAGTCCACAAATTTTTATTTTTTTACATCTTTTATTCTTTTATTGTATTTTCGCCTGATCAAATTATCTCATTTTTCATTTAACTAGTTCTGGTTCGGGACAATTCGTAAACATATTAAAATTATACAGAGTGGAACTTCCACAAATTAATACCCTTGACTAATAAAATATATTACTTAAACAAATATTAATTAATCTTTTGACTAATAAATTATTAGATTATGAAGATATCCATTTTTTTCCTTTAGAATATTGTATCTAATATCCTTTTATTGTAATTAACAAATCAAATTTTGTTGTAGAAACTAACTATATATTTTATAGACAAGAAATTCATGTATTTACTATTTCCAGAGAAGTATATATAAATTTCAAAAATATAATGTTACACTGTTCAATGCATGATATTGTTATATTCAAAATCATGGATTTAGTCGCATTACATATCAATCAAATAGTAAGTACCTCAAAAAAAATGTTATACAGAAGGTGGATCCTATGAAGAAGACAAGAATTTTTCAATAATATATTATTTTATTTATCATATTATTAGTTTAACACGTTGATCCGATCAATAAAAAACATTATTTAATCAAAAATATCAATTTATCGAGTATTCTAGTCTTTATAGAAATCGGTATCTAGGTATTCAAAGAAAATGAGATGGTTGAGTTAATATTTCTTGACTCACATTGATTGCTACGTGCAGTTGGAGAAATTAAGATAAGAGATTTAAATTTCTGTGTTGAGAAAAACATTGCTTGGTCTATGGTGGGTTGATATTTATTGATGATTTTAATTGCAATTAATTACATCAATTATTAGTGGTTAAGTTCTTACTTTGACTTGAGAAGATGAGGTTTTTATGTTGGTCCAATATAATTCAATACCGATTTAAATACATTTAATTAGGGGTAGCTAGTAGATTTAGGTACATATGCAATTGTGGTGTACAAAAGTCTTTTGTGGTTAGCAAAGAACAATTATAGGACATAAAAATACACTTAACGATAGAGTAGAGGAGACGTAGAATCAACAACTTAAAATTTTAATGGCATGCCTGATTCAATCTTATCGAATCAAATTGACAAATTTTATTACATATCCATCTTCTTTTATTTTGTTAATTACAACTAGTTCATCGCATAGAACATGGCCTAACCGCCTAAGCCAAAAAGTGAGTAATAAATAAATAAGAAGGTAATCGATTGTAAACTTTCTAGGTCAAATCCATCGAAAACATTCGCCCACTCTGGCAAGAACCATTCAAGACCATTTGCGAAGGAGTGAATGTACATGAGTTAGATGTTTGTACTTATTTTGTCTCATCAACAGCCTTGAATGAGTAACTTCATATACACTAACTTTTTGTACTCGATATTTTTGCTAAGGAGTTATTACAGCGAGTTAATATTGGATTGAATTTGAGTCAATTATAATGTATTTTTTTAATTAATTAATTTTTTATAACAAGAACCACTAGCATTAGTCAATATCTTCAGCCCAGTAGAAACAATAAAGCGAGGCAAACAATCAGTTCAAAACAAAGAAATTAAATTCTTCTTTACTGTACACTTCAATATAATAACGGTTGTGCTATATGCACATAATAATTTACACACACATGCTGTAATATATATATATAAATCAACCAGAAAAAAAAAAAAGACTCCTCCCTTTTTTCTTGACACGTCATCCATATATATAAATCATTATGTATAAGTAACATTATTCATATAATAATACTAAGTATCGAATATGCAATTAGGTTGTGATTGACGTACCGTATTAGATTATATAAAAAAAATTATAAAAATAGATTGGATAACATGGAAGTACTTTGATGGAATAAGGTGAATAATTTTTTTTTTTTTAGAGTATTTTAATTGACAAAATGTATTTGCAAACTAAATATCAGTTTTTCACCTAAATGATCACAGAATATATCAACTTTAATCCACATATTACTAATCGTTCTAATGTTCTAGTAAAATCTTTATACGATCTAATACCGTGTACCAAATACAATCTTAATATTAAAAAGAAACAACATGATTTACTTAAATTTATGTTTAATGAAAATAAAAAATACTTGATTAAAAAATTCTCGAGATGTAAATTTACGGTTGGATCACTCTCGAACTCGTACTCGGGCCGTTGAGACCATCAAGGAACGCAGAGTAAATGCACAAGCACTAGATTCAAGTGAGTCACGGCGGAGCACCGCCCATTCTTGGTGGCCCAACCCTTATCCGGTGGGTTCAAGTTTATGGCGGTGAGATAAACATTGAAGTAGTTCGCGGAAATTCACGTGTTGTGAAATAATGAAACATTCACACATGCCCTACTGGCTTTTTAAGCACCACCTTTATTACTTCTTTTTTCCTCAATTTTGTGTTATTCTATGTTCGTGCTCGGATCAAAGGTTGACGTAATGATTATGTTGAGAACCTTAGACTTAACCATTGCTTGGTTTTTTTGAAAATCAGATTTTATTAATTTTTGATAAAAATTAATAAAATAAGATATTAAAAGTTGATAAAAAAAAAATGTGAATTTCATAAAATATATGATTTAACAATAAGTTTTAAAAAATGAGAATCCAACGTGAACTTAATATTTTAATCAAGAAATGTATGATTGAACAAATGAACAATGTTTTAATAATGCTTCAACGTGTGATATAAATTAAGAGTGGTGTCCATACACTCACATAGGATGGGGTCCGCTCGAATAAAATATTTAAGTGGACCCCACTCATATGAGTGTATGGACACCATTATGTAGCCCAAATTATGCACAAGTAGAGTTATTCATAAATTAATATATATCTTTTCTTTACCATTTACCAATCTAAGACAACATTCAAATTGTATAATGCTTTTAGTGACATTTAGAATGTTAAATTAAGTTCATGTTTGGTATGGAGAAAATAGTTAATAAAAAACTTAGTTAAATTAAACAATTAATTTTAATCTCACATTTTATGGGACAAACGATTTTTATCAAACTTTCAGTAACACATTTCATAAACTTTTATTAAAGTAAAATGAAAATCTGATTTTTATCCCAACCAAATAGGGCTAAATATTTTTCTTTAACTAATTAGGTAATTTAATTTGTAAGTTATTGCTTTTAAAATTTACATAGAATGGGAAAAGTATTTTGTATTTTAATCATCGGTTCAAAATAAATATTATTCACATATTATTATTTGGATTCTTCTATTTCTATTCTCTTGAGCTCCACTTTAAATAATCTTTACTTGCTTCTATGGCCAAACTTTCACTTCATGGATACACTCCCATATGTCATACCCTTGACAAAAACAATACAAAAGCTAATAGATTTAGCACATGTTTGGTAGGATTAAAATTAATTTTTTAGTATATTTTTATAAAAAATGATGAAACGTATGGTTGAAAAGTAGTGTGGTTAAAATTAATTGTTGACTTTGACTTAAATTAAAATTTTAATTTTAATTTCTACCAAACACGAGCTTAATTTATTTGACGGATGATCCCACATTATTATTCATAAAAGTTAATCGGAGAGTTTTAGTCACGTATCAATGTGAAATTACACGGTTTACTAACTAGGTCTGACCTTACGTGCAGAATTATACTAATTAAAACAATAAGTCACTTTTAATTAATTTCTAGATGATTAAGTATACAATTCAATTATCTTATGTTTGAATACCACAGTTTGTAATGAATACCGATATTATGACGGAGAAATCCAACTGGATAAAAACTTCGGGATCAAGCAACTACCTCCACTATAGACAATGTGAGTTATAGTTTGTTTCTAGCCTAACAAATTCCACTAGTTCCCACTATTGTAATTTTTGTAATCTCCAAGATATGCTAGTTCAACTTCTCTCAACCTCCAGATGCTTCTGAAATCCAACTGAAAAAGTACATTTCTCAAAGTGTTAAGGAAGTAAGGTGCTTTGGATTCACGAACCTTAATGTTTTCCCAAAAGTTGGTTGTCGGATCTCAAAAATAATATGAATGAGTCACCAAATAATTATGCTCTTGGATCTCTCACAAACGATGTTTATGTGTTATACAATGAAAGCACAATGAAGCAACCCTTAAAATTTGTCCCAAATATCTGTATTTATAGTTGGAGACTTTTAGGTGTTACGGGCCGTGTAAAACTCTTCAAAATCGAAAATTAGGTCTGGCTCCATAAATATGTCGCTCGGGTGATGGAGTCTTTCACTCGAGCGAGCTAGGGAGATGTCGCTCGAGCGATAATGAGGCGAAAGGTAGGTGACAATGTTTATGTTTCTGCCGCTCGAACTAAGTCATGGCGAGAGTCTAGCGAAATTCCGGAGCCGCTTCTTCCTTGTTTCCAAACTCGAGCTCAAACCTTAGACTACCCAACTCAACTATATAATATTGCACTTCACTTCTTGACTTTTACGCATATTTAATTAAGTTACTTTTGTTTACAGAATTGCCAATTACACCATCGAACCTAACACAATGAATTTTAGATTAATTACAATATAAACGAGTTGAGATTTGTTGTTCAAAATTAGTCTACTGACGATTTATTGATACATCATATAAGTGGATTTTAGATTAATTACAACATGAACACAAAGTAGATCAATGGAAGAAAAACAAAATCAAATTTCTATGGAAATAATTAAGATTAAAATTATTAAAAGTGGACTAATTATACCATTATTCAGTAACTTAAAAGTTAAAATTCAATCACACTATGTGACTTTTTAATATGGGGGTAAGCGGTTCGATTTTAACGATTTTTGACAGATTTTCAAATCAAACACTTTAAACCGATTTGAGAAAAACTCAAATCTAAACCAAATCATTTTGAACGGTTTGAAAAAAAAAACTTAAATCTAAACTTAACGGTTTGGTCCGAATTTAAACCGCCGGTTTCGTCGTATATTTTTTTGCCGACTATTTTTATGTCATTAATTCATTGAATTCAATATATATTTATATCTTACTAGTAATAAATCTAAAACAACTAAATATATCTATTATAAATTTAAATATCAACTAAATCCATGTAAAATCATAATAATAGTTTTTTGTTCACCCTTTTTAGGCTAAGACGTTACGATAACGTTACAATACAAGTTTAATAAACTAAATATTTATTTGAAAGCATATAATTTCATAATACAGTTACCGAGACATCAATAAGACAACATTTTAAATGATAAACTTTACGTCTATTGGATCAAAATCCAAGACTTTAATAGGCTAACTGAATAGATATTATCCTTATTAATTCAAAACACTTAAAGAAACAGTTTAACAAAATATCTAAGCATACAATAAAACACAACAATTAAATTGATTCAAGTATAGTTGCCATTGGAATCATTGTTGGTTTCTTTTAGTTTATTAAACAGCTCATCCACATATCAAATTGCACATGAACACTTTTTAGCTTCTATCGACATATTTTATCATGCTTAATTCAGTTACAAAATAAGAGTATGTCCACACAAATAGAATAGAGTCATGTACATAGTAGATGAACAATTTTCATCAAAGTGAATAAATTTATTTCACAATCATCCAATAGTAAGAGAAATGCGAAACTCATATAATTTTAGATTTATTACCTCAATTTGCTCAAAAAAATTATTGATTTGAAACTTTATTCGTAGCAAATATTATCACCGAAGACTCAGGATCTCTTTGTTTCCGATTTGGTGTGGTGCTGGTGGCTTAAGGCTGTGTCAGGTGTCGGCTGAAGTTCTTCTAAATTCTGAAGAGGGAAAGAGTTTTTGATATATTATGTTAGTTTTGAAATTATTAGGTATAAATTAGGGTTATTGAGTAATAATAATATATATGTAATAGGAAATTAGAAATTGACAAAAATACATACACATGACAAAACTATTGAATTTTACATATTTTGATTTTTCAGAAATTTTGATTTTTGATTTTTATATATTTTTTCGTCGGTCTCAAACCTTGGTTCAAAATTATTTCATTGATGGGTTTACGTGACACCAAATCGACGATTTCTAAAACGTGGTTTCAATTCGAATTTCCAATTTGACGATGACCACCCTACTTTTTAAGGCATTAAAGACAAAGAAAACATTGAGCCACGAATCAATCACACACACATCATCTCTCGTCCATTCGAATGATGAGTCACGAACTGAAACGTGTAACACTTATTCAAGTGCACGTGTAACTCTCAATGACCATCAGATCAGGTCAAATCCAACGGTCACGTAAAATAGAAAAAAAAATGGAAAAAATAGGCACATGATCATGTTGGACCGTAACTTCCGTTAGTACCTCATTAGATGCCCCTTGTGAAAATCTGAACTGCCACTTTCACTTCACTTATCAGATTTCTTGAGGACAAATCTCTCCTGTTTTAAGCAAATAAGTGATTCTTTTTCACTTTTATTTCAAGAAATCATACCATTAGTATTCGTTATTCTCTCTTTTTGTTGAATAATCTTAGTGTTGTTCTTTTTCTTTTACGTTATTTTTGGTGATTTTGTGAATGCTGAGGGATTAGACGAATGTTTTTGGTATTTTGGTTTATGGGTTTGATTTATGACTGATTGTACACTAAGGAAGCGCTGACAGTTCAAAAATGGCGGGTGAAATTGAAGAGCCTTTCAGGTTTAATTTTCAGGTACCCTTTTAATGAATTTTTATTTTTGTTCGTCTTTTGGAGGTTTTGGATCTGTTGATATGATGAAGTAATGATTTGATCTGTGTTTTGTGGGGGCATAATGAGTGTGTTGCTATGATTCTACTTTTTCTCGTTTTATTTTAATTTCAATCTTATATGAAATTTATTCGAATCATGTATTGTTAAATTTATTGGTTTCAGATAATTATTCCAGAAGATGTTATGTAGTTTGAATATTTGATTAAAAATGAATTAATGTGCACGGCAAGCTAGTTTTGACATCAGATCAGACTCTGACTCAATGTTGAACACAGTTTCTGATTGCGTAAAACTGTTAACATTCTTTCAAAAGCATGGAATGGGCACCCTGGAATTAAAGTTACATGAGATTGTGGTAGCTCGTGTGTAAACAATACGGTCTTGTTTGGGTTGCAGTTCTGGAAATGATTGAATAGTAGAATGGATAAGCGATAAAATCTTTATCTATTCTGGGATGTCGTCGATAATGGAGATATCCTTGTTTCTTTCGATTAATCACTATGTTGCACTTAAATGATATAACTATATTAGCATTGGAGTCTTGTTTTAGATTAATAAGGTCTAAAGCTATGTTTATATATGATTGATGGGATGGAAATTGTTACTCTGTAAACTATTAGATAGTTTTATCGAATCGAGAAATAAATATCTAGTGTTTCCAGCAGCTGAAATTGAGGCTTCAAAATTGGAAGCCTGTAAATGATTATAAAATCATCTTTAATTGACTATAATAGTATGCATTATAAATTTAGAGCATGTTAACATTAATTACGAGGATCAAGATTTCTAGTTCAGCTTTCAATATTGTAGACATTTATAATATTCGTGGCTTTCTAACATACGGGAGGAAAATTTCTTAATTAAAATTTACTTTAGAGAGAATGAACTCATGCAATCTAGCTTAAGTTATTAGGACACCAAAGTCACATCTTCATTGCTATTATTAATCAAAGATCAGCTGAATTTTCACAAGGGAATGCCTGAAATCAATTCTAACTAATGGGAACATGTAAACTTGTTGGCAGATTTGTTTTTTATGTCTCATAATAGAAAATATATAATTCCATTTAGTATATTTTCCTGTATCTCTTACTTTTCACTTCTCAATGTCAACTTTCTTGAAATGAACAGGCAGATACTTTTCAATCTGGCTCTATCTCATTTGGAAGGTTCGAAACAGAAGCTCTTTGTTGGGAGCGGAGGTCATCCTTCTCACACAACAGATATCTGGAAGAGGTAGAGAAATACTCAAAACCAGGTTCAGTTACGGAAAAAAAGGCGTACTTTGAGGCTCATTTTAGAAAGAGGGGACTTCTTGGTCAAAGTTCATCTGAGTTCCAGAATGGGACAGAATATCAATCCAGTGAAAATGACATCTCAGAAAGTGCGCGGTATGATGAGCAACATGAGCACAAGGATGAGGGCAACTGTTTTGCACGTTTTCATCAGAGTTCACACTGTTCAGTGCATGACAGAGAGCATGAAGTTACTGAATCAGAATCTGAAAGAGAAGAGTTTGCTACATCATTTTATGAACTTCAGGTTCAATCTGCATCTGATACCAACGCTGCAGACTTTGTTACTGAACATGAGAAGACAGAAGAAGCAAATCACGCTGAATTTGGCAAGTTACTTCCAACCAATTCTGAGTTGGATATTGACATAGAACAGAATGTTCAGGAAGAAGGATCCAGTTTGGATACAAGGCATATAACGAAAGCCGACATTGACTTGCACCCTAATAATCATGTTGCTGAGGTAAATATTGGTGCTATACCAGAAAACCAACAAGGCCACTTGGGTCAGTATTTTGAGGTGAGAACTTTATGAGTAAAGAAAACCAATGAGGCCGGTTTTTTCTCTTTCAATAGTTCGAAACTAGATGTGGTGATTTAGACTATGATATCGAGATGTTAGTGGCTAGATGCATTTGGTAATGAAGTTTATTTTCTTTATTGTGTTTGGAGTAGTCTTCTCTTTCTTGAATAAGATCATTGTGCCTATCACATCTTTTCATTGCTTTACACGGACTACTATCTGGAATATAGGGGAGGATTGAATCAGGAATCAAACACGTGATCCCAAGATTGACATCCCGAGTTAGTGTTGCACACGAGAAGAGAAGTACGATTAGTGAGGCTTATAAAGGTTCTGGAACAAAACCTAGAGTAAAAGTCAATGATACTCCACTAAGATCCAAGGCAGAAAAGAAGACTCCTCACGCGGTTGCTCAGAACAAGTGTTCAATGCACAAATTGCCTAAATATGAGGTGATTTTTTACTTATGTGGATACTATTCACGTGATTAAATTTTCAAATCCAAATCAAGTACATTGTTTTTGCTGTCTTTGTTTAATTTTTAATTGTTTGCTGCTTCTGTATCATTTTGTCTAATCAGTATTCTTGTACTATTATGATGTTCGTGTAATTGACTGGCTCTCCCTTTCCACAGGTTTTACCAGGCTCAAAGGCAAAAGTTAGCCCAGAGATCAAAAGGTAGTTATTGTCTCGTTCTGAACTTCTGGTAGTTTAGTGGAGCCAAATTTGTTTTTCTATCATGAATAAAAAAAACAATGATCGCCTCCTTCTGATTTCAGCGCTAAGAAAGAATCTGGAATCCATCAAGTTTCAGTGTCCCAGCCTTCGTCGCAGATGACTGCCACTACTGCACGTCAAAGTGCAAACAGGTTCTTACAAGAAAATAATTTACATTATATTTGTGCAATGAGTTTTTCTGATCTCATATATGTATAATGTCGCTTAGGCTCTCACAAGCTGTAAGTTTAACACCAGGCATGAGGCAGAGAGTCTCTGATTTCAATTTCAGAAGTGGTGAGCCTGCAGAGAGAAGGAAACAGGCAAGAAAGCTTACTATTCCATCAAATGAAGCATGGTTATAAAACAGCTACATCTCAAAGTCTGATAAAATTATTTTATATTTTTTTTAGTATCATATGAAGTTAGAAGGGAAAGATCATGCAAAGGAGACTGAAATTGACCACCTTCAAGCAAAAAGTCAGGTAACAAACTGTAGAAAATAATTTTAGCCGGGAAATAATTTCTTTTCTTGTTTACTTCAAAATCAGGGCACATGGATGGATTACCTAACAATTATTTGGAAATTAGCATTTGTTTCTCGTG
The DNA here is from genome assembly GCA_019097785.1 of Fraxinus excelsior. Classification (NCBI taxonomy): domain Eukaryota; kingdom Viridiplantae; phylum Streptophyta; class Magnoliopsida; order Lamiales; family Oleaceae; genus Fraxinus; species Fraxinus excelsior. Next base: position 1,841,523 of record CM032640.1, read on the forward strand.
GATATACTGATAATTATGTTAGGTTTTTCTAGAAGAGTCGAAATTGAGTAAAATAAATGTGTAGCATACCATTGTCCTATTACTTTTGTGCCTGTTCTCTCAATTTGTAGTTTGAAAAATGTTAAGTTGTTTTGTGTTTTGTTTTTTGCAGGAAAAGGAGAAAGCAGAAATTAAACTGTTGAGAAGAAGCCTCAACTTCAAAGCTACACCTATGCCTGCCTTCTATCGTAGAGCTGGGCAAGGGTCAGATAGAAGCAAGGTACATAAAAAAATCTACTTTGTTCTTCTAATGCCCTGAGTAACTTGGAGATGTCTCATATTACCCTTTCTAGTGTTATTGGATCAATATGTTTCCTTGCATTTAACTGAATCCTTTTACTAAAGTAATCATTTGATCTTCTTCATCAATCGAGTTATTGAGAACATTTTGCTTTTTAGTTGTGATCATCATGGAATACTGCAAGAAATGGAGTTTTTATAATTCTAAAACCTATACTTAGATTTAGATTAACATGGTTGCAAAATGTGCTTTCTCATTTCACTTATCCCTAATATTAATATTAAAGAAAGGTTTACAAACCAGATGGAATCAAAGTTCCATATCGTGGTTCCTTTAATTTTTGTCCAGAAAACCATTTTTAAACCTTGAAACATGGCACAATATTGTTCAAGTTCAAGAAAGATCTTTAATCATTTGCACAAATGAAGATGGAATGATGTCACAAGGACAAATTATTTTTTTATTTTTTGTTTTTTTTTATCTGAGAACAAATTATTTTTTTGAAAAAGTAGAAATTGTACATAACTTGCTCAGAGGCCTTTGCTCGATTTGCTTCTTCCTGTTTCCAGGAATGAACAACAGGATAAAACAATGATTTTTCTATTTTGGTAATTATGTGTATATATTCTTGTTAAAAATGTATAATTTAAGTAAGTGGCCCTTTCGTATTTGGTGGACGGCTCGTTTTAGTGATTTAATTTTCCTTTGCCCTTTCATGCAGCTTTTATCAAAATCATACAGAGCAGTGTTATCCGAGCCTTTTAGAAAATTACTACAATTCAGTTACATCTTGAATGTAACTTTCATTACTTTTCCCTATTGTTGGGTTTTGATACCCAATAAATCTGGACGATGAGGTTAAACCGATTTTATTGGATTATACTTCATAGGTCTCGGTGGATGAGTGAAGTGAAATGTCGACACCACAATCGAACAAACAATCTTTACAACCAATTTGGGTCATTTGAAGTAACCTATTTTAATTAGTGTTACTCATGGCCCAACCCATTATCTTGGACGGCTTTTTTGGTGGACAACCCATTACTTGTTATCTATTGGGCCATTCCTTAACCTAAAGCCCCCCCCCCCCCCCCCATTTTGGCCTATATAAGAGGCCCGTTTTTTTTTTTTTTTTTATTTTTTGTTTTAGTGTGAATGTTGGGCAGCCGTGAGTTTGAGAGAGAAAAGAAAGTTCCTTTTGGCTTCGTGCTTCCCTTGGCTTTGTGCCACCTTCTTCTCCTTTTCTCTTAGCCTTTGTAGCTAGTTTTGGGCTACCAAATATCATTTACACTCGGCCTTTGTGGCACCTTGGAAGCAATCGGTTTTGGGCCTTAGGTTTTGGAGGATTTCGCTTTATGGTTGTGGTGGTCGATTTGGTTGTTAACTAAGCTCGAGTTTGGTGTGGTTGGAGGCCAATAATCAATAAATGGTATTAGAGCACGTTGGTGGTGGATTGGACTCCAAAATCTTATCAGAAATCAACAAATTGTATCAGAGCTTGTGTTGTTGAGAAATCTGTGGAAAAAGTCGACCAAAACTGGTTGAAAATTGGCAGAATCGAAGGCAGAAAAGCAGAACTGAAATTACCTAATGTTTTCTAGATTTCCAGACCTGCAAATGCGATTTTTGGCCAAACCAATGGCTGGTTGCACGAACGGAGACCACTGGCGTGACATGCAGGTGAAGGCACTTCTAGGTGGCCGACGCGCGAGGTCGGTGCGTGAAGCCCTCACGCAGAGACGATGGCGGCGCTGTGGTGATTTTTCAGCTATGGCGTCTTCAGGCATTATGTTCCTGGTGGCGTGGCAAACCTTATGATTGTGTCCGTTTTCAGTTTCGGGTGATACGGTGAAAATTGGATGATTTGCCCTTCGATGTTCGTGTTCTTTGCATTTTATTATTATAGTTATTGTTATCGTGTAGGGTAACAATTTATTTTTCGCATTATAAGATATCGTGTGGGATGACGTTATGTTTGGGGTTACCGTGAAGGGGTAACCATTGCCTATTGCTAGATCTAGAAATTGTTAATTATTTGCCTTAAATTCTTTGTGAATTAGTTGTCAATTAAATTTTTCACTATTAGAATTGCATGTGGCCTTAGGAAAGTTTACTTGACTATTCTGTGTGAATTGTCTCGATACTTTACTTGTGGTTGTTGGTTGCATTTTGTGTTCTTTGCATTTTTTTTGTAAAATGATGACGCATTATGAGTTGTGCATTTTTAATGAAAAAGGTAATATTTTAATTTGGAAAAATGAAAATTTTTGATGGCAAATGTAGGTCCAAGACAAGTGCGAATAGTAAGATGTGTTTTAACTGCAATAATTTGGACATGGTTGAAATAGACTATCAAAGATGAGGAGAGTGGTGAGATGAATTCTGTCTTTGGGTCGAGTGATGATCCGTGTGAGGTTTATTGAGGGTAAACCTTGTTACTACAAATGCATCCGCGTGTAATCTTTTCTGCATGTGTGATCACTTAATTCTGTTGCATGATTATATGTTGCATTTCAATGTGTTTGATATGTGCATTGACATGAATTGGAGTGATCTTATTACTTTGTGTAATGTGTTAGCATGCATAGTGGGTTAAGATCTATGTCGTGCTATGTTTTGCTTTGTAAGTGGTGTGAGAGAGTGGTAGTGAGAAGTAAGAGGGGCAGCCATTTTCTCCAACTTTGTGAGCATGTGTGGTTTGTGAGATTATGTGAGGTAGCCCGTGAGGGTTATCTTTGTTATCTGTGTGAGCCTCTTTTGTAAGTGTAGTGAAGTAACCAACTCTTTCTTCTATTCTCTTTGTGAGTGCTACCCCCACCCTTCCCTTTGTGGAATAAATTCTTTATGAATTTTTTTATCATTGGTGTTGGAGTAACCTTGTGGTGCGTTGGTCAATTTAAATTGAGCCATAACCTTTGTGGTCGTAAAAGGTGTTGGTTTGCCATAGTGGGTTTATGATGCGTTAGTAGTGAGGATGTCTATTGTTGAGGTAAGATCTGTGGAGTATAGATTCATAGAGTTACATTGGTGGTTTGTACCGTGTGATGTGAAGTGTGGCATTTGAATCACAAGTGGAGATGTGATCAAATGTTGGAATCTTTTGTCTATGAAGAGACTTTGATCAGGTAGAGTGCGAGAGAGACACTTCATCACTTTTGTTAGGTGGAGACCCATTATCCATTTATATTGGAGAAGTGATGTGGTGATAAAGGATTATTCCGAGAACTTAGGATCTATAGAGATTTACCGGTTAGACATAGGTTGAGTGATTAGTCCAGTGAGTATGGTAGGCGATGAGGTGAGATATGTGTTCTCGATGTGTGAGCAACACGGAATGAGATATTATAAGTGTAGTGAGATCTTCTCTGTGTGGTTATTTATGCATTTGTTGTATATGTGTTGGCTTGTTGATTAACTTGGTGTTAATCTGTTGTTCTGTGTGAACATGTTTAAAAAAAACTTATGTGTTATCCTATATGATATCTCCATCGCATGTTTATTTGCTTTTGATTGATTGCTGTAATTATCTGTTTCTACTTGGATGTTCTTGGTCTTAGCCCTGGTTAGTACATGGAGCATCTATCTTATGTGTTTCGGGTTCGAAACACGAGATAAGGTATGTGATACTAATTTTATTGATTACCTTGATTATGCAAGTATAAACTGTGTTTTGGTTGCTAGCAGATTTATTGGGAATCAAGGTAGAGATTTGTTGGGTTTTGATATCCAATAAATCCGGGCGATGATGTTAAACCGGTTTTATTGGATTATACTTCATAGGCCTTGACCGATGAGTGAAGTGAAGTGAAATGTCGACACTACAATCGAACAAACCATTCCTACAATCTATTTGGAACATTTGAAGTAACATATTTTAATTAGTATTACTCATGGCTTGACCCATTACTTTGGACGGCTTTTTTGGTTGACAGTTCATTACTTGTTATCTATTGGGCCTCTATTTCTTAACCTAAAGCCCACCCATTTTGGCCTATATAAGTGGCTCGTTTTTCTTGTGTTTGTTTTAGTGTTAATGTTAGGCAGCTGTGAGTTTGAGAGAGAAAATAGAGTTCCTTTTGGCTTCGTGCGTCCCTTGGCTTTGTGCCACCTTCTTCTCCTCTTCTCTTAGCCTTTGTGGCTGGTTTTGTATCATTCATACTCAACCTTTGTGGCACCTTGGAAGCAACCGGTTTTGGGCCTTAGGTTTTGGAGGATTTCGGTTTGTGGTTGTGGTGGTCGATTTAGTTGTTAACTGAGCTCGGTTTTGGTGTGATTGGAGGCCAATAATCAACACCTGTTAAAGCCAAAACCTGCTATCTTTGATATTATATTTTTTAAATCTTTTATCCATGGACATTATTTTGAATTGTTATACTTCATGCTGTGCATTTCTTTGTGATTATTTTCTGATCAAGCTTTTTTATCATAAAAAAATAGCTCTAAACTGACAGGGAATCTTCAGATAGAACAAATTTCCAGTGTAAGTACAATTTTTATGGACAGTTCGCTTCGCATCACTTCGCATTTTGTTTCTTTGGGTTGATATTGTTCACCTGTCATAATTTCTTTAATATGCCATTTATTCTTGGGTATTCGCATTACAATCTTTTCTTAGCTTTGCAAAGTACTTTCGACTAATTTACTAAAATCGTCAGTTAGTGAAGAATTTGATCCCTTGGATGCTTTGTATCCAGGCCACAGCAAGTAACCCCGAAACAAGAACACCAAGGACTAAATCTTCAAGTTCCAGTATTAGAATTTCTGAAAGATCTTCATCAAGTTCGGGCAAAGGAACTAATCAAGCCCTTCTCATAAGCAAACCTCTGAAGTCTCCATTCGTCTCAGGAGCAACCAGCTGCCATTCAACAGTCACTTCTGATAGCACACCACCATCTCCAGCATCTGTGGAAGGAGAAACCTGCAATAATAATCCAATGCAAGCTGCAGTAAACAAGACAGAATGTGGGATGAAACAGCAAGAGAAAGAGAAGCATATAAATGTCCGGTGCCATAAAGTGCCAGAAGGTAACAAGATTTATAAAGGTCCAAAAGTTGATGGAAAGCAGAAGCCAGGAAATGGGAGGCATAGCTAAACTGCAGTTGACAGTATTTCAAGAACTGGTCGCCTAGCAGTTGGCGTTGCCTCGTGAATGTGATTTCCTTCTCGGTACGAGCATGTTCCCTTGTACAAGGCAATTTGTTATCAAGGGGAGTTTGCTTTCCCCACTGGATATGTTGTATGCGATGTAAAGTTTAGTTGGATAGGTATTAATAACTATTTATATCGTTTGAGAACTCAAATGTGCACCCTAAATTGTATTGCTACCACAACGTGACACTAGATTAACTTTATGAAATTATCAGCTTAGTGTGGTATCCTATTTGTTGATAGATATTATTAGATTAAAAATTGCCAACTGGTGTACTTTGTCTTTGCCCATTTTCTGATGCAACAGTAGCCGAATTTTCAGACGGTGAATTGAATTGTGGGGAACCTTGCACCATTTTTGCTTCAGTTTTTGTTGAGTTTTCACTAAAAGTTAGTAAGCAATGACGTACAAATTTCTTGGCTGATGCTGGCTCATCAAATGGACTTTCTAGCTCCAGCATAAGCAAAAATGTATATCGTCTCATGACCGTGGCCTAGCAGGGTGCAAGTCGAGCGTCCAGTGTATGAGTTTGGCCGAAAATCTGGACCGTGCACGACCCATATGGAAAATGCAACACTAATATTTCTTTACCACGCACGAATTTGACCTCATAGGGTTCAAAATTATTCCAAGGAAAGATGTAAATTTACAATCAATTATATATGTAGATCATCAAGAGTGTGTGTTGTATAAAAACACAAATATATATATATATATATATATATATATATATATATATATATATATATATATATATATTCTCAAAAATTTGTTCACATTTACCTACCAAATTAGAAAATTTCAGCGGTTAGGTGACAATTGTCTTTAGTCTTACACTCGTGTCTTCTAATTCGCATAATTCCATGTGAAAGTATAGCAAAGTCCTACTTTTCTACCACTTCTCCTTCCTTTTTTTTCTTGTCTTGTGCCTTTATTTGGATTTCAAATATATTTTGACAATAATTATACTCTAGAAATTTCGCAACCCACTTCATATACTTGGAATGGAGCGTTGGGGTCTCAATAATTTTGGTTGGTGCTCATGTGATAGATTTTAGGTGATAAATAAATTAAAAGAGAAACAACTCGTGCATCGATACAAAGATGTACATATTCACGACAGCCAAGTGATCTCCATAGAACGAGTTAAGTTAAAAAGATATAAATCGAAATTAACATGTTTTGGTTGCTAAGGATATATTTTAATTCAGCTTAATTGTGACAAAATAAAAAATTATTTTATAGAGAATAAATTTTCCACTTTTGTAAGACTTTTGTGAATTATTAGAAAAATGAAAAAGAGTGCAAAATAAAAAAGGAAGCCAAAAAAGGAAAAGAGAAAAGTAATCGATTTTAAGGGTTCTTTTCTCCTAACGAATAAATATAAATTTTTTTTTCTTGCAAATAAAATAAAATAGTTAAAAGTTTGTTTCCTCATAATCCATACATAATTAATATATAGAAATTAGAAGATGTGAACTTTATTATAATAATTAAAAATGCATACCCTCAATTCTAGTAGATAATGCAATCAACTAGTTTGAAAATTCTCATCAAAACTACAACACGAAACGTAAACCACGAGATTGTTGACCCATCTCTCTCTTGATCATCATCAAACTACAGCCCTTTGATCATCATCCCAAAAAAATTTCACTGTAAGAACATAAAAGATAATATTCTACAAGGATTCTTGTAATATATCATCATCTAATACTCTTAATTACATGAAAATTCAAGAAAACTCAGACAATAGAAGAAACAAGAACAAGTAGGGGCAATATGATGATCATGGTTCTTGATCCTTGAATCAGAGCGGTTGATGATGACTGATCTTTATGAGGTGGCCTTCTGTAATAATATGGAAACCACGGCAGTATTGGCTCGGGTGGCGGTGGCGTAACTCCGTTAAAAGAGTCTGGTGATGGAGGATTATATGGAAAGTAACCAGCAGGAGGGGTGGTGAAAGCTGGGGGAGAGAATGACTTTGGTGGGGCAGTGGTGGCAACTGGTGGAGATGGTGGTGTTGTGGCCACTGGAGGGTTGTTTCCGGGGCCGGTTGGTGGCGGATAACACGGATATGGGCACTCTTGTGATGTGGTGGTGGCCGGAAAATTAATAATTGCTGAGATGAATAGTAGTAAACAGAGTAAGTTGGGAAGTTTTGTTGAAGTCATGGCCCTAATATTGTTGAGGAAGAAAATGAAATGAAATGTAGAGAGATGATTCAGGACCAAGTAAAAATGAGTAGTGTGTGTGGGGTGGTGTGAGGTGGGTGGGTGGTAGAGGGTGTTGGGGTGGTGTGGTGTGAGGTGGAATGGACCTTACTCTTTAACTTGTTTTTGATAGTTTTGTCATGGCTTGAAAAGAGTCCAAAGTTGCTAGGGTATAATAAAAGCAAGTTTGTATTTTTGTGGTCAACATATTGAAATTGTCCCTAATCCTAATCAAATAAGATTCAAATTGATCAAATAATTGTAAAATAAGAGGAATATCATGGTTTAAGATTACAAAATTTTCTTGGTGACAATGATTTAATCGCATAGCGATAAGTTAAGCGTCTTATAATAAGGTACAATTTTTGAAGCTAACTTGTTGGTTTATCTATTCATTCAAATCATTGTGTACAAGTTCGTCAATAAAATGTAGGGACTCTTCAATCTAATGCATAACTTGCGTTAGTAAGGGTATGAACGACACCATTTTTAATTGTTATTTGATATACAATTGTACATGTAATTAACTTTAGATTGTTTTCTTTTATTCTTCTTTACTAGTCTATTGTAGAATACATGTTCTAAAGCTCGAACTAGGAGTATTTAGACCCTATTTGAGCTCCATTGTTCCAAATTATAACCAGTGGAATAATAATTTTTTAGAGAATGTGTGGTTTAAAAAGAAGAAAAAGTTTTTAAATTTATGTGTAATATTATTTTATTGAAGAATCTGTAGTTGATAAGAAGCGAGAGAAAAATGAATTTTAATTGAATAATGAATAATATTAGAAACTAAAATTTAAGATATTAGTATTTTCAAAGAGCTAGGTCATCCTTTTTTTTTTTTTAATCAAAATTAAAGAAACATTTCTTAGAGTTTGTTTTTCAATTTAAATTTTTTTATTCTATTGACTACTACATGACAACTAATAGTGATGCCACTAGCACCTCACACTTAATTTATTTGATTCATATGACGAAATTGTAACTACTAGAATAATCATTTCGAAAGAGGACGAAAAGATGATAAAGAAAACAAAATAATCATTTAACATTTCGTCTATATCAACCTCAATTATTAATTCTTTACATCGAGATTGTCTTTATTTAATTACATAGAAAGTTAAATGTACAAAAAATAAAAATAAAAATAAAAATAATGGTTATTACATTTATAACAAAGAAGTTACCATTATTCAACTCATTGGTTAAAATGTTCTAAATTATTGGGCACATCATTGTCATGCTAACTTGTGGCATGGGAACTTGTTTTTCATCATTCAAGGCACCTACGACCAATTTATAAAATTAGAGAGTTTATTTTTATAATACTTTAAATTTTTTTTTAAAAAAATAAAAGGAATTAGGGTATTTTCAAGAGATTTTCTATTTTTAAAGATCATATTTTACAATTTAGAGAGTATCGTAGAAAATTTTAAATACTTCAACATACTCTTTATATTTAATACTCACAATTTTTTTTATTGTTTTTCTCTATCTGTTATTTTCATTAGCTTTCCTCTAAATTATTATATTATTTTTCTTTATTGAAAATTGAAATACTTTGAATGCATTTAATTATATATATTATGTTTGATTCTCTAAAATTGGAGAGACAAGCTCACTCTCTAAATTAAAATATGATTGGGAAGGGGGTGATGAACATTAGGTTTTTTTTTTTTTAATTTTATTCTTTTATTTTAGTTTTTGGTTTTAGTTTTTTTTTCTATGAAAAAAGGAAAGTTACCATTTTACCCTTTAAAAATTAATCAACAATTGGTCAATTCTGACTTTTTGGTCAACTAATTGTCAATTGGACGGAAACCGTCCATGCGGACATCCGGTGCGAATTGTTTAAATGTTTGGTACCGTAGGTGGCACAAAACAAAGGTTTGGGCAAAATTTGTAAAAAAAATGAAAGATTTGGTACTATGGCTGCAATTTTCCCTAAAAATAATGATTTCATAGATATAACGATAGCTCTATTAATTACAGGACTCTATGTTTTTTTACTACTATGTACTGATTTATATCGAACCTCTCAGAAACTATATAAATCACAAACATATTGTAGTGATGATCAAGCATCAAAATAGAGGAGAAAAATAAACAATTAACTGGAAGAAAAAGAATTAAACAAAAATTGACTTTTTAACTATTAAATGGATGGAAAAGGCATAAAGGACCATTTGTGCACAAACCCGATATGTTGAGGGTCATTACCAATAATGAAAGAATCGTGGCCATTTGCACATAAGGGCCATATGTTAGGGACCGTTTGCTACAATTCCCCTGTAAAGAAATGGAACAATGATGTTGGGCCTTTATTTAAAGAAATGGGCTGAAGTGTTGGGCTATTGGGCTGGACAACTTAATATTTGGAGGCCTGGTTACATGTCTTCTTATATATTCTAGGGTTGGATTAATTGGAAGATGATTTTATCATTCTCTCTCCACGCAACTCTCTGTTCATCTTGCGCCATTTGTGTTTGCACCCAAAAATTGAAGTCTCTTGTAATTCTTTGATAGTATAGATGCTGTACAATTCTTGAGTGAATTGTAGTGAGGTTATTGTGTTTCCTTTTGTGGATTCCATTTGGATTTGAGAAGGGGCTTTGATGTTTGTGATGTTTGTTGTGTGATTCTCACTGAGTGCCTTGGTGTATTGATGAACGGTTCTTGATCCTTGTTCAATAGAGTGATTCCTTCCGGTTGGCGAAAGCTCAAAAGGGAATTATGATTTTTTTAATCCAAACCTCTTGCCTTAGGGTGAAATCTCTCGTGTTCATTTTTCTATTTTTAGTTTCTTGCACTTTATTTTTGTTGTTGGTTCTTTGATTTGGCTAATTTGGAGTCGTTGTGTCTCTACATCCCCAATCTAAAATTTCATTTTTATCTTGAAAGACATCAATAACTTGGTAGGCAGAGTAGTATTTAAGGAATCCCTAGTATTTCACTTGCCTAAAGATTTTCAGGAAGAATCTTCTGATGAGCATTTTTTTACAATTTTTATAGTTTTCACTAACGAAGCGATATTATTTTACTAAAAAAATTTAAAACGGTATCAATGTATGGGTGAAATTTATAATTCTTTAACCCCTTCGCCTAGATTCAATGAGGAGTTCGAAGTATGGGAGGGGATGGAAAAGCCTCATCTCCTTTGGCTTAGATATCGATAAGTTATTGCACATTCAAAGATCCGCCCCATGTTCAACAGTATGAATGCCTATCATTGGGTCCGATTTTAACCCTTTTGCAACTCGGCTTATGTTGTCCATACCAATGCCATAAAATCCACATAAACCAATAAGAAAAGTCCCAAATCTGGATTGCATTTCGAACATTCATCGGCCTTTAGCTTCACCCAATCTCCACACATTTTGCTCCATTTCACAACAGTAAATGTTCGGGTTAGGAAAGCCTATGCCCATGGACCGAGCTATATTTCAACATCACCACACCAAAAATTGTATTGCATAAGATGGATTCTTTTGGGAATAACACTAGGTAGACTTAATAATCTTTTGAAGTCTAGAAATTCATTCTGAAGCTTTAATCGCCCGGTCAAGCTTTTTCAACTTTTTTTTTTTTTTTTTGTAATTTTTTTTTACAGGACTTAGTTAAAAACCCGGGGGGGGGGGGGGGGGGTGCAGTAGGGGGCATTGGTGGGCTGTAGCCCACCATTGTCCCCTAGCCCATATAAATTTTTTAAGTAGAAATTGTAATTTGTGGAAATTACTCATTTCTCTACATTTGGAGATCCTAATTCTAAAATCAGAATTTATGTTTCACTTTTCAAAAATCAGATTTTTTAAATATAGATACAGATTTTTTATATTTAATTTAATATTAATAATAAAATAATAAAAAAAATTTAATTTACATACCCAACCCTAATTCATTTTCAATCCTCATTTTCTCTCACTACCGTCTCTTCTCTCCATCTCCCTCTCTCTCCTTGATCTCACCGGCGCCGCACCCACCCCCGACGTTGCTACAGTTCTACCGACCATGGAGGCTGGCCAGAACCTAGTAGTGACCACCGCCGGTGGAGCCGTGGAGGAGGTCCGTTGGCTCCATTTTGCAGCCACGGCTTATCAATTTCTCTTTGCCTGTTTATTTTTCACAGATCTAAGCCTCGATTTAGGAGTTGAGAATGCTCGCCCTCTCTACCCACCCTCACCGCCGTGTTACATCAGCCACCGTCAGTTTTCAGATCCGCTGCATCCATTCCTCACCCAGGTTCCAGAGTTCGCAGATTCGCACTACTGTGCTACAACAGGGACCTATCGCCACTGTCATCTCGTCTCGACCAGACGTTGCGTCATCTGCCGGTGAGTTTTTCCAGTCCGTCAGCCGCTTGGGCTTATCTCTGGATTGGGTTTCAGTCAAATTTTCCCATTGTCTTATTTTAAGCTGACATTTCATGCTTGCAAAACAAAACAAATAGATTTATTCATGAAACTCGCGTCCACTTGTAAATTGTCATTTTCAAACCGCCAAATCCAATCTAATTAAAACTTATTTGAGTCAAAAGTAACGTTGATTTCTACTTTATCAACACTCCATTTGATTGATTTTCCAAATTAAGAACAAATTTATTAATAGGATGAATAATCTCATTATTCCCTCAATAATTTGTATCAAACACCCCCTAAAATGTAAATTTGAAAAAAAAATATACTTTCAAATAGTAAGTTTTTAGAGGAGAGGTGAGACTGATTGTTCTCCTCTCGTTAGCAAAAATAGTAATCTCGTAAACCAATTGTGTTGCTAAAAAATAATGAAATTTTTTCGATTTAAATGTAATATTATTTTATGGTAGAATGCATAATTGAAAATGAGTTTTGAAATAATGAGAGTCAAACGTAGGCTAATATATAATGTGGCCTTCGCGGATGATCAATCCAGAAGTCGAAATCATAAGTGTTGAAAAGACTCAAGACAATCCTCGCAAGAGAAAACCCTACGTAACTAGCACAAAGGAGCTTCTAGGCTGGGAAACGAAGATCAAGTTGCGGTATGGCATTCCTCACATGAAGAAGGATTTTCACAAATTACGACGAAACAAATACTTTTAGTTTAGAATTACATGGCCATTAAAAGCTATGCTTGAATGTGGGGTGTGCGTGTCACTAGACCCCTGTATGGTGTAACCTTGTATGAAAGAAAAGCTATACATTGACAGGTATACCTGAAAAACGCAAGTTCGACCCTAACAATACCTAGAGGGGGGGTGAATATGTATTTAATGTGGAATTAAAAATTATTTATTTAATCTATATATAAGTATATTCTTGGAATCGAGCAAAAAACAGATGTAAATTTAATTTAATTTATTTGACCCTCAAGATTCTTAGGTGGTTTTTCTCAATTTGATTTGAGATTCTTGACCCACTTTGAAATGTGGAACTATAAAAAATTGAAAAATATACCAAATAATATTTCGTGACAATAACATATGGATTATAGTGATATGTTATCGACCGTATGTTTTGATCAAACTTTCAATTGTTTGGAATGTTGGTTGTCAAAGTTATTTGAAGCGTACTCACTAAGTAATTTTTAAAATTTTCATTGGTGAATATGTATTTTTGCTTATTTCTATCATAATTCGGTCAATTTATATTTTTTAAGGCGAGCATCGATTTTCTATTTGGTAAACAAATTAAAACATTTAGTGAAATATCTTAATGTGAAACGTCTAAACTTTTTTTTTTTTTTTATTTCATCGAGTTCCGTATATTTTTTTTTATCGTGAATGTCACGAGAATAGCCTCCGAAACTCGATTTCTTATGGCGTGAGTTTATTCGATTTTTTTTTTTTTAAATTTAAGCTCATCCTAATATCATTTTCTGGCTCCGCCCTTGATGACAAGTATTATAATGGCTCACCAATCCGAAATTTTCTTGAGCAGGTCAAGTTGGACAGCTAATTTTGACATCACTATGATCGATTAAAAACGTTTTTAAAGTTTCATTTTTCCGCGTCGGATCACATTGGAAATGATTCTTATATTTCTATATCGTTTGGTTCTCACTTCATAATTAAAATGCATGAAATAACTTACAATTTATTTTCATGCTTTCTGGCTATATGAATTGAAACTATTATTAAATGCACAAGTGGCTTTTTCTATCAATGCCCAATATAAGTAAAAAAGAACTATTTATTTTGATACTAATATAATTTACTCGTATTTAATTTCATTAAGTGTGTGTTCTGTGTGGATTAAAAATTAGATTTTTAGTAGATTATGATAGAATTTTTTGAAATGTGTGGTTGAAAAGTTGTGGGACCCATGGAAAATGCATTTAATATTAATTGTTTGACTTTAACTTAAATTAAAATCTGATTTTAATCTGAAACAAACATGACCTAAATATGTAAGCGAATTTTCCAACCTTAACTAGACGTGCACATGGAAACTTTTCCCTAAATTCTCTTTGGGTCGGAAATTAAAAAGTACAAATTTAAATGCCCAAACTCACAAATCCAAAGGTTAATTAGTTTGTGACGCAAAACAGGCAATAGACAGCCAACTAATTTGGCACCTTAATGTAAAGATTCTTCATATTCACATACGCAAGAAACAAGCTGTAAAGAGGAATAAAGGCTATGCTCTTTGAATGTATAGGGAAAAAGCAAAAGACATGCTTTCTCAAATATGTATAACAATGAAGGAGCCTTCAAAAGAGTTTTCAATCCCTTTTTATAATGAATTTCTTGACAGCTAATACTCTTTCGCGATGAAATTTGTTGTCATATCAATTCTACGATGGTGCATTCGCATCATACCACTTGTCATGATCGAACTCTTTTAAGTTGATATATGTACCAAGGGTTCGGGATTTTTAAAAAGTCAAAAATTGATTTTGAATAATTTTTTTAAAGTGATCAATCTAATTAGAAGAGCTTTTAAAAAATATCAACTTAAAGGTAATTTTTTTCAGAATGCTCTTATACATGAATCGGAACTAAAAGTAAAAGTCCTGTCAAATATACCATAAATGTCAAATATACTTTTTTTAACAATATCCTTTTGGACGACATAAATAATTATGTGGTCACCTTGTTGAATAATTATTATAAATATAGTATATAAACGTCCATCGATACAAATATAATATAATATCGACTTTAAAATCTTATTACCGTTTTCTTGAAGTGACATGTTTTGATCTTTCAAATGTATAAATCAATGGAAAAATCTCTATGTACATAATTTTTTATCTAATCGTCAAGTGGCGACCCTCTATTGGGGGGCGCCTGGGTTCACAGGCGCCCCCAATAGGGGGCCGTCACTTGACGATTATGTAAAACTTTAGGTAAATAATTTGGTTCATGTAGTACTACTCAAATCAATCAATGAATTAATTCTTTGAAATTACTCTATCAAGTTGCTTTGACGTGTCACAACTACCAAATTAATCTTACACCAAATCAAATAGTAGTCAATAATTATGTGTCCTTTTGGATAGGTAAAGGCTTCAATAATTCCGCAAAAGAAAGCTAGTCAACAACCAACTCACCAAACCCCATTCACTAACAAAGAAGCGACAACATAGTAGACTAGACTAGGTTCAGGAATAAATAACCCAGTGGAACGTTATTTATAGTCCATTTTAGCTTGTGTTTGGCACCGATTAATTTTTTTTTTTATTTTTCACATTTTTAATTATAACCACACATTTTTCAAATAAAATAATATTATACACAAATATAAAAAATTTCATTACTTTTTAATCACATATTTTTTATTAATTACTATTTCAAAATTTATAATACGGTTGAAATGGATGCAAACACATGCTTAATTGAACATTAGGCTAACTACTTGGTGGGTCGACACATCAAAAGGTTATGGACCATGTCCTGTCCTTTATTCCAAATATGGGACCCATAATTTGGTGTCACCGAAGTTGATCTCCTCTCTTTTCAATTACTGACAATTTCTGACATCAAGATCAGATAAGAAATAATTCCTAGGATGACTATTTGGTACTAAATTAATCGCCTTCAAGGGTTGTTTGGTGGCCAAAAGCCATTCTCCAATACTTTTTGAGGGGGTGTTAGTGTGTTGAAAGGACTTATTTGCCACTTCTCCATAGTTGTAGTGCCAACTGCAATTTTGCATAGTTTGTTGGGGTCACAGATAATTATTTATTTTTACCCCTTATATTTTAATGTGTGAAAAATGATGATAAAGATACAATAAAAAAAAATCTAACTTCTATTTGATAGAAATTAAAATCTAGATTTTAACATATATAGATGCTTGGTATGTAAAAGAACATTTCAATCACGTCTTGACATGATTTTTCTTATTGATTGACTCTAAATTGAGCCCTGCTTTATGCCCCGACTCAATGACCGGGGCACAAACAGGGGCGCCATTATTGGAGGGAAGGATAATAAAGATACAATAAATAAAAAAATCTAACTTCTATTTGATAGAAATTAAAATCTAGATTTTAACACATATAGATGCTTGGTATGTAAAAGAACATTTCAATCACGTCTTGACGTGATTTTTCTTATTGATTGACTCTAAATTGAGCCCTGCTTTATGCCCCGACTCAATGACCGGGGCACAAACAGGGGCGCTATTATTGGAGGGAAGGATAATAAAGATACAATAAAAAAAAAATCTAACTTCTATTTGATAGAAATTAAAATCTAGATTTTAACACATACAGATGCTTGGTATGTAAAAGAACATTTCAATCACATCTTGACGTGATTTTTCTTATTGATTGACTCTAAATTGAGCCCTGCTTTATGCCCCGACTCAATGACCGGGGCACAAACATGGGCGCTATTATTGGAGGGAGGCTCCCTCCAATAATGGCGCCCCTGTTTGTGCCGCCTCCCTCCAATAATGGCTCTCCTGTTTGTGCCCCGGTCACCTCCAATAATGGCGCCTCTATTTGTGCCTCGGCGCCCTTGTTTGTGCCCCGGTCCCCTCCAATGATGGCGCCTCTGTTTGTGCCCCGGTCATTGAGCTGGCCTCCCCTCCAATAATGGCGCCCCTGTTTGTGCCTCAATCATTGAGTCGGGGCATAAGGCTTTTTCCCTCTAAATTATATTTACAATTGAAATTTTCTTTTTATGAAATACATAAAAAAAATCTTATTTTTAATACTACGTAAATCATTTTCTACTATTTTAATTTATTAAATTTATAAAAAGGATGATTAAAATTAAAAGTTAACTTCAATTTAAAAATATTTATCCGTTTTTAATCAATATCAAATCATAATATTAAAGAACCAAACACTTTAGGCAGCACATCTACACATGAGGACGCTTCTCAGAAGAGAAACCTATCCAACTTGTGGTGGACCCTAAAGAGTAGAAACTAACTTGTAAATTAAGACTACAAGGAAACTTAGAGGTGTCAAATCCGACTACAATGGAACTTAGACGTGTCAAATCCGGCAGGACTCGACTTTGAACATTCTTATGGTTTTCAGGCATGACCCCGTGCGCGTCGTGCCTAAGTCGTGGCAGGATGAGCGGGCCACCGACCTCAGAATTTTATTATTAATTTTCTGAAAAAATAAATTGAAAAGACTTCCTTGGATCTATCCTTTTTGATACCTCTAATCGATACATGAGCCGTGAATAATATGTAACTTTGAGAATTAGAGAACGCATTTTTGAAGGGGACATCAAATAGAAGAAAAATAAATAAATCAAGAAACTATGAAACTGAAGAACATCACAAACCACTTGGAATATTATATTAATAGCATGATAATCTAGAGGAAAATGAAACAGAGAGTTTATTGAAATTTATCAAACAGAAGAAAAAAAAAATCAAGAAACTATGAAACTGAAGAACATCACAAACCACTTGGAATATTAGATTAATACATGATAATCTAGAGGAAAATGAAACAGAGAGTTTATTGAAATTTATCAAACACTTGTAGATTAAGCTAATTAAAACTAATTAACAACACCAACCTAAGGATTAGAAAAAAAATTCTTATCCCAAGAAATTCTTCACCTCCTCATGGATTGCATAAAATTTTGTGCCCTTTGTCTTGTTCATATGAAAACTAGGAGTCCCAATATAGTGCTGATAAAAAATGGCAATCCTAGAGAGAACCTCCGGGTAGCACCGGAATAATAGGGGTCGACGGCGTACAAATTTCCCGGTGGACCATTTATGTATATGTAAGGAGGATTTGGAGGGTATTGGCAGCCGCCGCAGGGTGGAGGTGGGCAGTAGTTGCTTGGTGGCTTAATCTTCGGTGGAGGTGGAGGTGGTGGTGAAGGTGGTGGAGGAGGCGGTGGGGCTTGGTTACACGGGTTGTTGCAAGGACAGTTTCCACACTTGTTCTGCAAATCCGGTGGTGTCTCATCATCGAGCTTTCTTGGATTCAATCCGTCGATTCGAACCGCGATTGAGACGATAACCAAAAAAACAGTGAATTTTTTCAACATTTTGAAGATGGCCATGGAAATTTGGAATTGGTGAAATAAAGAGGAGGAAAATTTCTCAAGTACTTTGGAAAATGAATTGGGACGTTAGAATGCAAATAGAAGTGTGACAAGATGAGTTGGTTCATATCTATGCATGGAAATTGGAATTGACTAATCTACAAGAATGCATGTGGAGTGGTCCACTTTTTAGGTCACAAATTAGGAATTAATTAATCATTATTTAATAAATACATGCGTTTCCTAAATTATGTATGGAAAAAACTTTTTTCAAATAATTTGATTAATTTTTTAAGTAGCTAGTAATTAAATTTTTACGACGTTGTTGGTCGATTCACTTTCTGTACAAGAGTTTCACTTTTGGCGATTAGAATATTAATCTTGAAAAGTTTCTCAATGGTAACTCAAAATTTACTTTTACAACAAATATTTGCATCGATAAAGGTAAAAATCCCTGGAATACAATTTATATTAAATACCGACCATGCTTTCTTGGCATAAGCATGTTTTGATCAATGTTGTCAAAATTGGTTCGATCATTGATACTTCTTTTTCAAGTTGGTCCAATTCAATTTATAAAACAATTTTGTTATTATTATTATTATTTAATACTAACGGATTCTAGGTATCGAATATATCCGTAATTGTATAAAAATTAAAAAGAATGTGACGTTCGATAATAATGTGTGAAACGTAGAAGTCAATGGGCAGGTCATGTTTGCCCATGTGGATGACCTTCCACACCCTTGCATTAATTTCCTTAAAACGAGTAATATGCGGAGAAGGCTTTATAGTAACATGATAGAATCAAGGAGGCTATAATGGACTCACATTTCACTGTTTGTGCTTTTAGACAGCCAATCTTAGTTGTATTAAATCTTCAATTTCAAATAGCACTATTTTCAGCATTTATTATTTGATTAAATGGCCGGTCCGCATAGTTGACTAAGACGGTAAGACTTATTTCACATCAATTTTATTACGTAGAAGTTTCTCGAAAAAAATATTGTAATTTTCGTTTGAAAACTAATTTCTTAAAAGTATTTCCCATTCTGAAAGCGCTTTCAGAAAAAGTCATATTTAATTAGCTTACACTAAAAATATTCTAATTCGAAAAAAATGTCCAAAAACTCATTTTAACTTCTCAAAAGTAATGTCGAACAGATTCTAAATACGAAGAATCAAATGAATTAATTGAGTAAATGATTTAAGATAATTTGATGGAATCCAAATCTAAGATTGTAATAATTTATACCATCATATTTTAATTATTTAATCTTAATTAAAATTATACGTTGTCTTTGTTCTTTAACGTTAACTTTTTGTCTTAGATTCTGAATCCAAAAACAAAAATTAAATCAAAGTAGTCGGTTCGGTGGGTGAACTTGGACTTCAAGTTTTCATTATTATTTAACGATAATTTACTTCCCAATTAAGTATTCAAAATTATGACAAATGTCAAGATCAAGCCTCAACATTTTCATAACTACGTCATTTATTAGCAGGCATTTGTCGCTCTCCCTGCCGATGAACTATCCATCTTGCATCATAGGCAATCATTAATTGGTGTAATATTAAATATCACGTCCAAGATTCGAGTCAAATTGACCTTCTCCATCATATAGAGGTAAGGCAAGGTATCGACTTTCTTGTTCAATTTCTCGACCGCTCAAGAAGTTGAAACTAGTTGCTACTCTTACCAATAACACACTCAAAACTGATGGGCTGGATGCCATTCTTGACAATTGCATTCAACCATGGGCTAACATCTTTTTATGATCATCTAGATCAATTATTTCAGCCTAAACCATTGAAAGTCCAGCGGTGGTAAAACTCGTAGCTTTTCAACAAAAGCCTCCATATAATTTTTCCTGGAAAAATTCTTGGGGCCTTCCAAATGGTTTATGGTTAACTATCGATAGAGATGGCAGCGTAGCGGGGTGGGTGCCCCCCCGCAGATGGGGCAAGGCACGGGCTTGCCCCTTTTTTTTCAAAAAATTTCAGTTAAAATTTAAAATTAAAAGCAAATAATACTCAAACTGAGAGAGAGAGAGAGAGAGAGAGAGATGGTATGAATATATGGGATTTAAATTTTAGGGTTGCCTGCTAGTCGTGTTTTTTGTGCTTTTGTAATTTGTAGTTTTTTTTTAATTCTTCACGGGACGGATTTTTCTCTCCCCCTTAGGGGCAAGGCCCCGTCGAGACTAGACGGGACGGGTTTTTTGGCCATCACTAACCATGGACAACTAAAATGGACATTCCTACTGCCATGAATTAAAGTGAAAAGTCTAATGTTCGTTCATTTCATATGAACCAATACAAAATTGCTTCAAAGAATAGCATAAAAACTAAACGAAACACTGCCCACGGAGTTATATTTCATCACCAACATGAATATTCACATTCAAGAAACTACATCAACATCTCTCTCATATCCCTCATTGTGAGAAATGGCTACATTATTCTTCTGTTTACCAGGTTACATCACGCCATGCCTCAGGATAAACAATATTCTTCTTCCAAAAGTTCACTTTGTTTGAAAGAACTATTTGAAGACTTCACACTTATTTCTCATTGGCAAAACCTATTTGCTGCATGCATTTCAAAGGAAGACCTATGTAAATGTGGGTTACCCTCCATTAGGCTTGCTTCCCATGAACTTCCCAGTGCAGTTCCAGAGCTATATAGATCGTGTCCAGAACACCATTGCCACTCATACATGGATTGCTGAGAACTTGTCCATTGAGGAATCTCAAAACCTCGCGCCATCTCCCAAAACATACTTTGTAGCTCGTCAATGCGGTATGTCTTGCCCTGCATCCAGAAACATGGGGTTAGTGAGTCATAGCTTAAAAAAAGAAACATTCGAGTAGGACACAAGAAATGAAACGCAACTGACAGACTTTTGCAAAGAGAATTACGTATCCATCAGTCAAGATGCCAATGGTCTTAAATATTTAACCCTTTCCTAGAATGGAGGTTACAAACTGGTCCATGAACAAATTTAACCAGTTAAGGTCTAAGCCATAGATTCTCATCACCTAATAAACTACTCATTATAATACATAAAAGATGCTTCCAAAATAAATCAGTAAATAAGAAGATAAATGTTTGCAATATCATCGTACTCTTGATAACAGCTTTCATTAGAATGTTTTATTTTCAAGTTACATGTAAAAATGATTATTCTCAGTGACAATCAGAAAACCGAATAAATCAATCAATATTGGATTCCAAATTACATTAACTGTGTCTTTTCTCCATTAAACTATCAGATCAATTGCTAAATATTCATTATTTTGAGTTTCAATAAAGATTAAGCCCATGTTTGGTACCGCTAAAAAATCTTATTAAAATCTAAGGAGGGTGTCCTTAATTAAGATTGTAATGGATTTTAAAAATCTTTATAAATTTAGGTGTTCTCAATTGAAATTTTAATGGATTTTTATGAAATTCATTAAAATTTAGGTGTTCACACTTGAGATTTTAATGAAATATTTTCAAATTTAGGCATCCTCAATAACTAATGAATTTATAAATTTTTTTTATTAATATAATAATAATTTTAAAAGATTTGGATGGATTTCGAGCTTAAATATATATAACCAAATCTTTTAAAATTTTACCATATTTGATGAAATTCTTATGGAATTGTTGGAAATCTATTCAAATCTAGATTTATAATTTTTTAAAATCTATCAAAATCTTAATCGAGGACACCTCTGTAAGTCAAAGTCAGCAATTAATTTTAATCACATTTTGTTAGGAATTTGAAGAGACGATATAACACGATATGAAGTATAGATCGCACAAACAATAACAAGATTAAAAGAAAACAAGCAAGAAGATGAAATTGACGGAGGAATCGAATATTTTATTAACCACCAATTGAGAGAAAAACTACAATTTCTACAACTAAAGGTCTAATAAACTGAATGCACAGTCTACTATTTATAAGAGACGTGTCCAAACCCTAGAATTAACCTAAAATATGGAAATTAAGTTAAAAATCGCGTAAAATTGAAAAAAAAAGGAAACAAATCCGTGGCTCGTTGCTCGAGCGAGCGACAATCGGGCGACAAACTCCCTCAATCCACTTTTTTTCCTTCTTGGACCATATTTTGACATTTTCAAGCCCAATATTCCACAACGCGAAGTCCTAAACCCAATTTGAACCGGATTTGGATCACACAATCCAACGCATTTCGTAAAACCCACAACTTCTCAACCATACATTTCATCAAATTGTATCAAAATTTGTTAAAATCTGATTTTAATCTCGCGCTAAATTAGTTACATAGCTTATGCATAATTCATGCCATGTTTAGCTCATATAAATAAGCAATTGGACGACAATGACAATTTAAACCATATCAAGAATGAAAAGAATATTCAACAAGTTACAAAAGGAATACAAACTCAATTGCCGAAAAGATGACTAAACTTGAAAGAAATTAACAGATCTTCACGCAGAAACAGAGAATTATCGTAACCGTTCTACAAACAAATCGTATAAAACGTAGCTAAACGAAGGCCAAGTCAAAGGTTTCGAATTTATGGTTTCTGCATAATTAAAAAATGAGAATTCAAGAAAATCTTGTTTAAAATTGAACTCATGATATCCATACCTCTTTCCTCACATCATTCATAAGAGACATCATTTCTTCAAGAAAATCAGCAAATCCCTGTAGAGAGAATAAAGTAAAAATACTGTTGAGAAAAATAATTTCCCCAAAATGCATTAATTATTTAAATCTGGACATTCTAAACAAACATCTACTTCTACTTCCTCATCGTCGTCATCAGGATCATAGACTCCTGCATTATACACTGTCCTCTTGCTATGATCTGATAACACTGTTTTTAGCCAAATAAAATTCAATCAGTAAAGAAGTTCAACCTATCTCTCTCAACCAACAAGAATCAACAAACAGAAAATAGTTATTTCAAGAAAAGAGAAAAAAGTTTGAAAAGAAAATATCACCTGAATAGGCCTCTTGAATTTGTTGAAATTTCTGCTTAGCCTCACCAAGCTGTGTAGGGTTGTTAGTCCATTTATCTGGATGCCATTGCTGCAGAAATATGTAACACGCAAAAGTTATAACTAAACATAGAGTTTAGAATAATATATTGCCATTTAACCAAGATTTAAGAATGATGGACCATTATCATTCAATTTTTACACACCCACCCTGCAAGGAAAAAATTGAAAGAAGAATTAAGATTGTGAAGTTTGAAGCATACCATAGCAAGCTTAAGATAAGCACGTCGTATTTCTTCATCCGAAGACTGTGCATTTACCCCAAGAACGCTGTAATACGAAGGTGGCCTTCCACTAGATTCCATCTCTGGTGCAAAATTAACAAAAATGCTCAGTTCTTGTTCACGATCAAGCTAAACAGAGATATTTCTCTAAAGTCTAATTCTTTTCGGCTCGAATTGCTTGGGTAACTGTTGAACAATGATGAAAGGCAGCAGATATATATACACTCACACAAAAAGAGAAGATAATTATCGATGTAATATGGCGGTTTGTGAAAGAGTTTGTGGAAGCTGAAAAATATCTGTAGGACAAAAGTTTACGTGGAAGACGTTGATGGCTAATTGCGATCTAGAGCTTTCTTCCAACAGTTTCTTGAATGTTCGTGTAGTAATTTTCTTGTGGACGCCTGTTAGATATTAGAGCACGTTTCTTTTCCATTTTAACAGTAGTTAAATGGTGAGCTAGACTTGGTGTAAGGGTGGGCTGGGCGGGCGGGGAATTTTTTTGGCAATTTTTTATTCCCATGGGTCCCGCATGAGGCCCATGTGATTGTAGGTAAAATTTATGTGAAATTATTCTATGTACATTTGACTTTGCTCTTTGATGTAGTTAAAAAGTAAAAAATAATTTTGAATGTGTATGTAATATTATTTTATTAAAAATCGTGTATTTTAAAACTAATGACTATGTATGATATTTTTGTTTACTGCGGTCAAGGAATTTTCCAATTCCTTGAAAAAAGATAATTGAAGGAAAATTCTTTTCGGATAACTTTTCAGGTTGGGATTTTGAAGGCACTGTAGGCCGCTTCCTAGAACTTCTATTTATTTATTTATTGTAGCCGTGCTTCTTGATGAAACTACATTAGTAAGTTTTTTTAAAAAAACACTTTTATTTAGATAAAATATTTTTAAAAAGTTATTCAAATATGTTAAAAAAAAATCTTAGGATCTATTTGATATAACTTTTAAGAAGTTAAAATAAGTTTTTGAGATCCTATAACTATGTAAGAGGGGCGGCAAAACTCTATCCTGAAATTTGTCTACTGTCTTGACATGGCAAGGGACCAAGAAATCCGAATTTTTTAGATCAAATTGTCATCCCTAGCCATACATAACAATTTAACTTATCTCGAAAAGAAAACCAATATAGCCCGGCAGATGTGAGTGAAAACTTTTTGAGTGAATGTTTCCCATGTCTTTTATCCTTGTTAATATTTACTAATTTTTGACACGTGCATTGTATTATTTTTTAAGTCTATGTTAACGTCTTGAATGTTAAGAATTGATGAGTCTTTGTATTACAAAATGTTAACGACTTAGTGTTAGGAAAATTATTGACAAAATGTAACATTAAGGAATATGAGAGGAAGTTATGTTAATAGTTTTTTAAAACAATAAAAATACAAATAATATTTTTTTCATTGTTAAATATACATGTCTGAAAAATGAATTCATGGAATACAAATCTTAGAATCAGGCCTCAGTATTCTAATGATTATGTACAAGTTTTTCCATCAGAATAATATGATGACACGATCTTAAAGTTAAAAAATGATTGAAAAAATAATTGAAGTCCCTCGAAATTACTAAGTTTTACCGGGTCCATCGGAATACCACCCTGTATAGTAAAAACTTCAAATTTAGCAGAAAATCATTAGTTTGGATATAATATATTTATTTTAATTTATTTATTTATTTGTTTATTGTTGTTATACGGATGATTTGTCGCTTCGAAATTGGATGGACCAATCCAATCAAGTTGCCGGGGGCGGGGGTACCATCCCCGAAAAGAATTTTGATTTTCTTGTATGTATGAAATGTTCATTTGTTGGAAAAAAAGAGAAATAAATCAATAATTTCAAAAATATAAAACTATTTTTTTTGTAGCAAAACGCAGCGTGGAGCCACACTCAAAGTGTGCAGAGTACACCTCACGGTGCAGAGTGTGACTCCGCATAGTGCGGAGCATCGCAGAGTTCTTCTCCGTTATGCGCGGACAACGTCTTCCCGTAACCAATGATTCCATTTGAAAATAAACAACTTAATTTTGTTCTCGCCTTTATTATCCATAAAGAGCGAAAAAAAATAACAAAACTCATATAACAATTGGAAGAAAAATATGAATGAATACACATATATACATAAATAAAGAAAGAATTACTATGTCAACAGAGGCTTTGTTGTGCTTCACACAGCAGAACACTGGATCCTTTTAGGTTTATTTTCTACATTGATTGATAAAGTAAGACAAACTATTTCGAAATATAGAATTGCAAATATCAAGTGCCTCTTGATTTGAAGTAGAAGCCTCAGAATCGTCAAATTATGATTCATTATAGAATGTTGCATTTGCATAGGGTCGGAATTATTATTTCCGGATGACATAGGATCAACTATTCTTTTGCGATGATCAGTGCGTCCAATTCGAAGTTGATTTCGATGATCCCTTTGCCTTTGGTTTTGTTGTTCGCGATGATATATTGTTTCGAAGTTTAAACAATCAGTAACTCCATCCGAACATATATTCGGAACATCCATCAGAAGAATTTGCTAACTTATAAAATAGTTGAGTCTGAAAGTAACCAACAGAAATTGAAGAAGGCTATTACCATATATAATTTTGTTCCCAAGTGCAACTAAGAATCTTAAGAAATATATTAACCTACGTGTACACAATATATAAAAACTAATTGAAATAAATGAAATTGAGAACATACTGAAGCATATGTATAATATATATGCTTTAAAGGAAATATATTTTAATGAAATTGGGAACATACTGAAGCTTATGCTTTGTAGCCTTGGAAAACTTCCACCAAAGCTCAAACGAAGAAATTGTAATTGTTTTGTCAACTTTTCAGGCTGAATTGATTTCTTCAGTGGAACATAGATTTCAGATTCGAAAACGTCAGAATACACGATTTAGTGTTGAATTGTAACCTCCGTGAACCTGCTAGTGAAGATGAAATTGATGTTGTGGTCAGAGAATTTGTGAAGTTGCCGTATCCTCTTTTTCACCTTCCAGAATCAAGCGAATATAGTTAAGATAGAAAAGCAGGAGTCAGCAATTTTGGTAGCTTCCTTTTTTATCTTTCCACAGTCAACAATTGTGTGATTGCTTCCCTTTTTGTCTTTCCATAGTCAACAATTGTGGGTAAGAAGAAGTCCATAGCACCCTTTTGTTTTGAAAATGCGTAGATAGGTGGTGGATGACTATGGATAAAATGAAGATAAAAAACACTTCACAAATGAACAACAAATGGTGGATTACCTCTTTTAAGATAGTAGAGATAATACAAAATAAAACATGTGTTTACAATAACATTCGGCCCTTGTATGGGCTCCATTATAAAATATTTTTTTCGGAAAAAATGCATTTTGAAATAAGAAATGCTAATTGTATACCAAAGTTTACCTCTTGATTTAAATAATGTAGACGTAGCAAGATTTCATAGGCACCCAACTTTACCCACTTGGTATACAAATTATCAGAATTTTGTCATTTTGGTGTTTTTTGGGCTGTTGTTTATGTGGAATTTGTAGAGAGTCACGAGGCATGGATGAGAGGTGTGATTTTAGATGGTTTCACTTATGGCAAGGTGGTTTTTTTTTTTTTTTTTAGCTTCATAGGTGGCACAATAGTTGGGAGAGGAGATGATGAAATAGATGATAATTTTGATTTTAATTTTTTTTTTCTTGTTTTTGATTTTGTAATAATTTATTTTAAACTCATTCGTACTTTTTCAAAAACATTGAAAGTATGATTGCAATTAATTTTTTATTCTTCTTTCCTTGTCTTGTTTTTTTTTTTTTAATATGATGGTATATTTATTATTTCACATTTTTTTTGAAAACTTGAATGAATATGGATGAAAATAATATTTGGCCCAATTAAATGTTCAATTAAGGGTAAATATAAAAAAATGAACATGTTTTTTTTTTTTTTTACCATAACTAGTTTTGGCCCATGCAATGCATGTGCTGTATTATTTTTGAGGTTATGTCAACATATATATAATAGATAAATTTAGGAAATGGACTTTGATAATATCATTGATTGTGTCAAACTTATTTTTAAATTTGATGTCTTTTCCAATTTCAATCAAGTTGGAATCAATATATGAAATAATGATTTATTGGTTTCATCATAGTAAAATGTTGATATGTTACAAGAAAATTTACCTCTAAAGTATTTGGAGAAGCAGGTCGACGATAATTTTCATTACGAGAACACTTGCAAATCATTGCTTTTCTCGAAATCCTAATCCATCGTTGCTTGCGTGTCGACAAGTTCGATCGGCACAACTACCACATCTGGTAGCTCCCAACTCTTCAACAACTTTAAATCATAACAAGACCAGCAATCAAACTATTTCCAACTTTAACAAATGGCTTTTGGGTTCAATTCTCTCTCTTATCCCATGCTTGAAGAAGAGTGAAATATAAAAATGAAATGGAAAAAACAAGAATAGAAAGATGTACAGTTTTAAAAAGAGGGATCATGCATATTTGGGAAGCTACCTTGGTCAACAATTGTGGCACTGCCAGATATACTTTTTTATCGGTAAGAGGATAAGAGATATTTTGCATATAGAAAAGACCATTAAATTTTTAATGTACTAATTAATTGCCAAATATGTAATATTTTTTTGACGATTTATACTAAAATGTCATATGCAATGTATATAACTGAAAAAAAATGGGTGGAGGTCGTAAGGGTCAAGGGGGCAGCGGCCCCTCGTGGGGGTCAAGGGCAACGACCCTGACGGGGATCGATTTGCCCGGTCAAGTCGCGGGGGTTCGGGGACAGCGTCCCCTCATAGGGTTCAGGGGCAACGCCATCGACGGGGATTGACCTGCCCGATCAGGTCGCGAGGGTCGAGGAGGTTCAGGGGCAACACCTCCGAAAGGAATTTTGATTTTATGTATGTATGTATGGAATTGAATATTTTTTAATGTTTTTAAATTATATTATTAATAAGTGAAAATGTATTTATAGTTTATGTGAAATGTAAATAAGTAGAATTATTAGCAAAAAAATAAGAAATAAAAAAAGGTACGGTTGCGGAGACACGAAAAAAATTCTAATTTTACGTATGTATGTAATAAAGCAAGAAAGTAAAAAAAAAATAGAGAATGTCAAAAAAAATAAAAAAAAACACTCGGAACACCATGCCTCCGCGTGCGGGGGCAGATCTCCGCACAAGGAGGCATGGTGCCTCCGTGTGCGGAAGCTTTTTAATTTTTTCTCTCAAGTTGACAATTTTTTTTTCTTTAATAATAATAATAATAAATCACTCCAACCTTCATACACGATTCATTTAATTTTCATCTTTTTTTTTTTTTCATTTACAATTAAAAAAAACTATTTTCTTAGTAATTAATAATCACTACATATTTTTTAACAAATTTCTAACTCATTACAAATTTGTCCCAACAAATGGTGGATGATAAAATGGAGAAGAAAATTGTTTAACAAAATAGGGACAAAATATCAACTGCAATTGATGCTTTCTCTTCAATGAGTCGGTTTGTAGGTTTTTTTTTTTATTATTACTGTGTCATGTCGGTTTGCAGATATTTTTTTTTAATAATTACATGACTTTTTTTTTTTTTTTTCCTTATCTTCAACCTAGTCAACAATTGTAGGCAATGAAAAAGTTAATGATACCCTTTTATTTTGAAGAGACGCATAGATGACAGTGGATAATTATAAAATAAACAGTAAATCATGAATGATAAAATTGGGAAGGAAAAAACTTCACAAATGAATAGTAACTGACGAATTGTCTCTTTTTCATGAAGGATAAAATGGGGAAGAAAAATACTTCACAAATGAATAGTAACTGACGGATTACCTCTTTTAATGAAGTAGGGGATAGGGATAAAATGGAAAATTAAAATAGTCTTAGATGAATAGTAATCGAGGGATGTCCTCTTTTGACAGAAGATGGATAATGAAAGTGAGACACATTACCTACTAATCAACCTTTCACAGAAAAAACCTAATTTCTCATATCCTACAACTCAGAATAAACAAAAAAACATCCATCAACAAGACCATGTTCAATTCAATTCTGTTATTCCTCACTTTAATTCTTTCACTTTGCCCAATTCATTGCCGGAAGCCCCATGCCATCAACTTCCGGTGGCCGGATCTCTACCCGGTGTCCTTCACGTGGGACCAAAAGTCGGAGCACTTCGTTGTTGGGTCCCTCCGGCAGAAACAGCTCTTCTCAATCTCTGACGCCGGTGTTGCAGCTTCCCTTCTCTCCGACGATTCCCTTCCTGAAAACTCCTCCTTCTTTGGCGTCGCCTTAGACCGCCACCACCATCGCCTCCTCGCCGTCGTTCACCGCTATTCCAGCCCATCCTTCAGCGCCCTCGCCTCCTACCACCTCACGACCTTTAATCAACTCTTCCTCGCCCCGCTCCCAAACTCCACCGTTCCAAACGACGTCGCAGTCGATTTCTCCGGGAACGCTTACGTCACCGACTCAGCTAATGGCATCGTCTTCAAAGTCAACATCGACGGCGAGGCCTCGATTCTGTCAAGATCTCAGGCATATCGCAATTCCGGATTAAACGGCGTCGTTTATAACTCCAAGGGTTATCTGCTAGTGGTGCAGCCAAACACCGGCAAATTATACAAAGTCAATGTCGACGACGGGACGGCGAGGACAGTTATTCTGAACAAAGACATAACGGCGGTAGTAGGAATCGCCTTTAGAAGTGACGGAGCTGTTGTGGCGGTATCAAAACATAAACTGTACTTTATCAAAAATCACGGGGAAATTATTGAAAATACCCCAAATTCAACACTACCCTTTCCAAAATACCCTTTGACTATTCAAAGGTAGTAAACTACCAAAAATACCCTTAAATATAAGATTTACAACCAAAGTAATCATAATATAAAGAAAGTAACAATTTAGTCCTAGAAGATTTATTATAATCTTGAAATAATAAATTTTTGTCAAAAAACTAACTAAATTATGACTAATAAAATGAAAAGACCTAGATCTAAAAGAGGTCCATATAAAATTAAAACTATTATAAAAAATAAAAAAGAAATTGAATTTGAAAATGAAATTGATAAAATAGGATATCAAGAACAATTATATGCTGCTCAAGAAATATTAAAATGTTTTAAAGAAAATTTAATAGAAAATTTTGCCAGAGGAATTGTTAGATCTATAATTATAAAAGATATACAAGATATAATAGATAAATTAGAGAAAAGGAAAAAGAAAATTTCAAAGTATAATATACCTCTTGAATCAAATATAGATATAATAACAGATCTTGATATTATGAATTCTCAAACATTATTAGACTTTGAAGATTTAATTAAAAACCTATAGATGAGGAAACATATCACAAATAGATTACCACAAGAATATAAGAAATTAAGGTTTAATTTAACCCTGAGATTTTATATATCTATAACCAATAATAGATTAGAATTTGATAAATTAAAAGAATATATAGAATATACGACTATTTAAAGATTAATTAGATTTTAGATTTTAAGTATTATTTGATTTTTGTTCGCTCTAAGTAGCCCCCGAATTAATGGTATCAGAGCCATAGAGATCATGGACATTACAATTACAAAAACAGATTGGTATTACAAAATAGAAGAAAGTAAAGGAAATAATATATTTTTAGAACATATTCCTAAGAAAATAAAAACAATAACGTTAATAATAATTAAAGACTTACCTCAAGAAATAAAAGAACAAATTATAGATAACCTTATAATAGGAACATTAAAAGATGAATATATATATGAAAAAATTATTATTGAACTTGAAAAAGAAGAAATGATGTTATATTGCAAAGATTATGAGTAATAAAATTATAAAAATAGATAATTATTACACATTAGAAACAGAAAAAGGAAGTTATATATTTTTAGAACCTATACCAAATAAGTTAAAAATAATAACATTAAGAATAATTAGAAAATTACCTATGGAAATTAAAGCACAAATATTACATAAGCTAATTATAGAATCAATAAAAGAAAGATATATATATATATATATATGAGAAAATAATAGAAACTTTTGAGAAAGAAGAAATCAATTTATATTATAAAGAAAAATATGAATCAAATGATTTGTAAAAACTATTAATGGAATTAATGGAAGTAAAAGAAATTCTAGATAAAAAATTAGTAAGAATAAGAGAAATAAATCTACAAATACAAGATGAACTTTTAAAACCTGGAAATATAACAAACTCACAACAAAAACAAATATTAAAATTAAAACAAGAAAGGTATAAAATAAGAGCAAGTTATTACGAAAAAAATGAAAGAATTAACAAATAATAATTATGTAAAGCAAAAATAAAGTAATAAAAGACTGTAAAGATACTGAATGTAGAACATATTACTTATGTCAATCAAAGAAAAGATAAATGTAAATTGGTGAGTATATAGAAGAATTAAAAACACTAATAAAAATATTAATAGACGATGTTCAAAACATAAATAATGAAATAAAAGAAGTAAGAAATGATATTAATATTCTAAAAATTGAAGTAAGAAAAATAAAAGAAAATAATAAAGGAAAAGAAAAAACAATGGACAAAAAACTAATAGAAAAAGAAATGTCTAGAATAGGGAAAAAATATACTGAACAAGAAAACATAAGAATAGAAGCAGGAAGTATGAATGATGAATTTAGGAAAATGATTTTACCAAAAATAATAGAAGAAGATGAAAAAATGGAAAAATCTAAAGAAAAAGCAATAGGAAAATTAGAAATTAAAGAAAATCAAGATGATATAGAAGATAAAGATGAATGAAGAATTAGATTTACTTATAGAAAATTTTGATCAATTAAATTTAGAAAATTTAGATGAATATCAAGTCCAAATGAATACTGGAGGAGGACCAAATAAAGCAGAATCCTCTAAAAAACAAGAAATATTAGATCCAGATGAAAGTTATGCACCTATATACATTAAACCATATAGACAATATTATGAAACAATAAGAGATAGACAACCACCAAAGGGAAACAAAAACAGAAATAGATTTGAACTAAATGATAATTATGATAAACCTGTCAATCATGGAGGAGCAAAATTAGACTTAGATTGTAAAATAGATATTAAAAAAGCCTTAGAAATTTGGGCAAACTCAATGATATTATTCTTTTTATATAACAAAGATGATACATGGGAAAGTACTGAAAGAAGAATAGACTTTTTAGTAGCATCCTTTGAAGGAAATGTTAGAAATTGGTGGGATGGAATAAATAATGATACAAAAACACTAATAAGAAGAAATATTCAAACAGAAATAATAAAATCAGATAGAGAAGGTATAGAAAGATTAGTAAACTATATCTCAGATGAATTCTTAGGAGAAGACTGGATAAGAAATTTTGATGGAGAAGCAATAAAAGAAAAAGAAAATGGTAGGATAAAATTAATAAATCTAACAATATGTGATATGTGTAAAATCAAAGAATATACATGTGAATTTAAGGAATATTATTATACCCAATTTTATAGTAATGAAAATCAAGATGTGTATAAAGATATGTACTATAATAAGTTACCAGGAACATGGGGAATATATTTTAAAATAGAATTTGAAAAATACATTAAAGAAAATCCTGAAGCACCCAGATCTTTAGGATCAAGAATAAAATTTTTATTTGAAAGACTTGCATATATATGTCAACAAAGACAATTAATGAAAAAATCAGGAAGATTAACTAAGATATGTTGTGAAGATATGGAAAAACCTACACAATGGGGATGTAATCCTGAAAGAAAAAATATTAAGAGAAAATTCAAAAATAAAAAATTTAGAAATTTTAAGAAAAAATATATAAAGCTTAGAAGAAGATATTATAAAAGGAAATATAATCCGAATAGACAACAGAAAAACAGACCTTATAGAAAAGATAAAAGCCAATGCAAATGTTGGAATTGTGGAGAAATATGACATATAAGCCCTGACTGTAAAAAGAAAAAGGTTAAAATATTGCAAAAAGAATATTTAGATATAGAAAGTGAATTAAGTGAAATATCAGATATTGAACAATATTATGATCAAGAAGTATATATAAGCGAATCAGACTCAGAAGAAGATAATGAACCTGAATCTGAATAAAGAGATTGAAAAAATAGAAAGAGATAATATAGATAAACAAGAATATGAAGGAATAGAAGGTTATGGATTGAAAGTAACATTTGATAATAACAAATTTAAGAAAATGAGAAAATTATCTTTAGATTTAAAAATAGGAAAATGGGAAGCCTTAGATAGAATATGGAAAAGAGAAAGAATAGCAATAAATGAGTATCATAAAATTGAAAAAACTATAAATGTTAGAACAACTCAAGGAACACACAAATTAAATCTTTTAACAAGAAATACAGTAGATGAATTATTAGCAAATGTTAGTAAAAAACAAGTAGAAAAAATTCAATATGTCTATTTAGCAGGAATACAAATAATGTTTAAATCCTTATTTAGAGAATGAATAGATTCACCTTTAACCGTAAGTTTACATGATGGAAGAATAATAAATTTGAAAGATAGCCATTTAGGAACTATAGAAGGAAACTTAGCATACCGAAAACTAATATTCACTTGTTACCCAAAATATTGTGTCTCAATTACAGATAAGAACTTCAATGAAGTCTTAAGACTACATTTTAAGTTACATAGAAATGATATAATGGAACCAGGAGACAAGATTATGACTATAGAATATAGAGCTTTGTACACATTTACTAACTCCAATTATGGAAATATATACTCTAAAAAACCATACATAGAAGTTCACAAGGAATGTAAGGATATTAGTAAAATAATAGAACCAAGCAAACAAATAAGTTTAATTCCTAAAGAATATGAATTTAGTATACTCAAAGATAAACCTGAAATAGCAGAAGATAAAGAAGATGATTATTCTGATAAAATAATGTTTAGAGATGGAAGATTAATTAAGAGGTCAACAAGTCTTAAATTACCTAGAAAACATTTAGAAGGAACTAGTAATATAAAAGAAATCAAACTTCATAGAAATGCTGGAAACATGAAGATAGAAGGAGAATATTATAATGGAAGAGAATATATTGAAGGACCAAATATACTAATTGATACAGGAGCAAGTGAATGCCATATAGCTTCAATTAGAAATAAAGGATTAATGACTCATAAGATTGAACCATATAGATATGTAAATTTTGATGGACAAATACATACTACAGAATTAGAAGTCAAAGTACCAATAAAAATAGGAGGAATTAAAATGGTAGTCCCATGTTACATGGATAATAGTATGAATACAGATCCTCATATATTATTAGGAATAAGTTTTCTAAATGGATTAAAAGACTATAGTATAAAAAGAGAAGGATTGTATATAACACATAATGATCAAACTATACTATGTGAAAAAAGATAAATGAATAATCAAATAAGTTTTCCATTAGCCGTATATATACAAGTTACTATAGTAGAAACAAACATAACAACATGTGCCTTGATAGACACAGGAAGTGATATAACAATATTTAAAAACTTCTTAATAAAATCATGGAATGAAAATAGTAAAATAAAAATAACAGGAGTAACAGGAGAGAGTACACAAATAATTAATAGTGCCGATAAAGTCAGTATAATACTTGGAAGTAAACAAGTAATAATAAACAAAATATATAGTTACAATAAATTAGATTGTGATATACTATTAGGAAATGACTTTATCCAACAATTTCAATATTATAAGCAAAATAATTATATGATAATGTTACAAACACCATGTGCACACTTATTAAAAATTCCAAGGGAATTTAGACCCTATAGAGTTCAGCCAGCCCAGCGTGGTGATAAATGGGAGAAAAAACCAATAATAAATAAAGACAAAACACAAAAATTCTATACAAAAAAGTGCTAAAAGCAGAAATAGAGATAAGTATAGAAAAAATTATAGAACAATTAGAAAAAACATGTGGAGAAAATCCATTATTATTTTGGAAACCATACCATCCTAAAGCTAAAATAGAATTAACAGAAAATGTTATAATTAGAGTCAGACCAATGATGTATACTATACAAGATACACAAGAATTTAAAACCCAAATAAAAGAATTACTAGAACAAAAACTTATTAGACCAAGTAATGGACCTCATAGCAGTCCAGCTTTTATGGTCATGAAACATTCTGAGCAAGTTAGAGGAAAGGCTAGAATGGTAATCAATTATAAAGAATTAAACAAATATACTAAATTTGATGGATACTTTTTACCAAATAAAGAAGTCCTAATAAATCTTGCAAAATGAAAACAATATTATTCCAAGTTTGATTGTAAATCAGGCTTTTGGCAAGTTAAAATGGAAGAAGATAGTATACAATATACTGCATTTAGTACACCTCAAGGTAAATATGAATGGTTAGTAATGCCTTTTGGTTTAAAAAATGCACCACAAATATATCAAAGAAAAATGGATAATATATTTAGAAAATTTGATGAATTTTTAATAGTATATGTTGATGATATATTAATATGTTCTAATACTAAAGAAGAACATAGAAATCATTTGATAAAATTTATAAATGAATGTAAAAAAGAAGGGATTGTTCTTTCAAAAAAGAAAGGTATAATAGAAAAACAAGAAATTGATTTTCTTGGATTATCAATAGATAAAAAAGGAATAAAATTACAAACTCATATATCTAAAAAGATAGAAAGTTTTCCAAATAAATTAGAATCAAAAGAACAAATACAAAAGTTCTTAGGATGTCTAAATTATGCAGAAGGATTTATTGAAAATCTTTAAAAAAAAAGACATAAAATACAAGTCTTACTTAGAAAAACAAATACTAAAGGATAGAGTGAAGAACATACAGAAGCTGTTAAATTATTAAAAGAAGAATGCAAAAATTTACCAAAATTAAGATTGCCAGATGAAAAGGATAATTTGGTTGTTAATACAGATGCTTCTGATAAATATTGGGCATCCATATTAAAAACAGATTTAAATGAAATCTGCAGGTATTCAAGTGGAACTTTTAACCAAGCAGAAATAAATTATACCACTCATGAAAAAGAATTGTTAGCAATTATTAGAGGAATAAAAAAGTTTTCATTATTCCTATTATCTAAGAAGTTTATTGTTGAAACTGACAATTCTAATGTTACAGGATTAATTTAAAATAAGTTGCCAATGGAGCCTCAATATAGGAGATTGCACAGATGACAAGCATATTTGTCATTCTATAATTTCGATATTATTCATATTAAAGGTATAAACAATTATCTTGCTGATTTTTTAAGCAGGAATATCGAGTTTGGAGATGGATAATATCAAGCAGGAGATATCAGAAATAAAATCTGCGGCAACATTTGCCAAAGATGAAGCTGATGATATAAAAGTTGGAATGGAGGCATTAGCTGAATCCTTAAGTTATAATGTCAAATTATTACTTGAGATCAGTACGTCCCATACCAAAGTTACCAATGAATTAAAAGACCGAATTGATGCTCTTGAAGCACAATTAGAGTCTACAAATACCAAAAATACAGGGATTGATGCTTCAGCACAATCTCAAAATACCAAATAGGGAATACAAACAGGTACACCAAGTGGAAGCAACGGTGGACCCAGTCAAATAAAAAGAGATACAATCATGGAAAGTCCCCGAAAGGTGACAATAAAAAATGATGATAAACATACAAGGGTGATCAAAATCAGAGCAGATGAAGATGATGAAACCCCTTTAACACCAAGAGAAGAAGAATATAAAGCTTTTGCAAAACTTGTCTATGAACTACAAGATAATGAATCATATTTCATCTCCCCAGGAGAACATGTTTACCCAAGGATGATCATTACAAACGATGGAGACCCTAACATGGTTAAAATGGCGGCAGACTATGGATTCTTGGATTTAATTTATCCAGGAAAAGATTTAAAAGAAATTGAGAAATTAGATGATATCTTCCGAGGAGAAGTTTCAAAATTCGCCAAAGGAAGACCAATATATCTTAAATTTTACTCAATCAGTCCAGAAATTGATGGAAGAATATATTATCCTGCAGAACATATTATTACAGTCGGATATGTAGGCCGAAATTTCCAAATTGAAGTAAGCCAAAATAGAAAGTCATTACCAAACATTAACAGATCATGGATGAGATCCCGAAGAGTCTTAGGGATGAAAGTTCTCTACAACATGGCAAAAAATTTATACGATAAAAAATTTCAATGCTTATGCCAATATGAAGGATGGACACTTATGACAAATAATGGAAATGATAAATCTACAATTTTAAAAGAATATATCCAAAAGTTTGATATCCATCAAATCCATGGAAGTCCATTAACCATACAAGAATCATGCCAGTTGAGGGAGTGTCCCACATGCTATCCAAATGAAAAGAGGCCCCGCC
This sequence comes from Fraxinus excelsior, assembly GCA_019097785.1. Classification (NCBI taxonomy): domain Eukaryota; kingdom Viridiplantae; phylum Streptophyta; class Magnoliopsida; order Lamiales; family Oleaceae; genus Fraxinus; species Fraxinus excelsior. The sequence continues at coordinate 1,879,317 of CM032640.1, forward strand.
ACTATGGAGAATCTTGACAAACTCTATATGAAGACAATAGAGGAAAAGAAGATGTGAAAGAAAGGTGGACAGCTGGAAGATATAATAGAGCTACAATTATGTAGTGAAGAAATTATTGAAATAATAGGACTCCATTAATGGAGTATGATGTAATGAATGATGTAAGAGGCCAATAATCGAGCCTCATGTAGTTGTATAAATAGAAGCCTTTGGGCTAAGGTAGAGGCAGAATGAGTTAAGAAAAAACACTTGAGCTTTCATATTGCGAGAAAAACACTTCTGTCTTTTGATATAATCTTTGTATCAATTTCAGAATATCAATAAAAATCCATTTCTTACATAGAAGAATGAGTTTCTAAATTTTCATTCCCATAGATTCTTGATAGATCTAATAAGAAATTCTTTCTTATTTTAACAACAAAAACAGTTTTTCTTTAATCCAAGTCTAGGAATTTGTCCTTAGAAACAAAACAGTGAAGGCAAGAAGCTGAATAACAAGGATTCCGTTAAGGCAGGAGGCCATTGAAGGAAACAATTTGCACATTCAGAGCCTGAAGGTCACTCGATTCTAAGAATAAAGAGCCAGATTAAAATTAAGGTAGAACTACTATTTCTTGTAAATTTTGAAAGAATTTCTTAAGATCTTAGAGAATCGCAGGGATTATAAATATTTATGATTATTCATGATGTTGGATTACTGTCTGCTATGATGTTTATATGATAATGTTTATATAATATTCAGTCATGCCAGGATATACAATTAAAGGATTAAACGATCTGTTAAAAAGAATACTTGAAAAAGTAGAAAATCTTATATCCCAACTAGAAAATACAGATGAAATATCTGAAGGATATATTAGACTTATAAAAGAATGTGAACAAAAAATAGCAGATTATGATAATATATTAGATCAAAGAATGGATTTATACTTTAAAAACCAAAACATAAGAAATATAGAACAGATCAGAAACCTACTTTAAAATATAAGGATGTATCTTGCAATAAAGAAACATATTTCATTAAGGATAAAATTGACTTTTTAACAAAAATTTTTAAAAGCCACTGTTCACCGGCTATTTTGAAAATTCTCCCAAAGTCACGACAGTTGGAGCGAGGGAGTAGTGTTTGACGAAACTGCCCTTGAAGAGGAGAGGCAGGCCAGTGCTGTGGCAGTGGGGGCTGAGGACAGGGTATACGTGTTATATGGACATGTAAAGGAGGGCATAATGGGGAATTCAGAGAGAGTGGAATTTAGTATAGTAGAAGTGGAATCAGAAAAGGAGAGTAAAGAAGGGAGTGTTTGGATATTTGTTTTATTGGGTTTGGGATTTGCTTATTTTTTGTTTTGGAGATTTCAAATGAGGCAGCTCGTGCAGAATATGGACAAGAAAACTGCATAATTTTTTATTTTTTTTCACGCATGTATCGTGATTTTTCATGAATTTTTTTTTTAATTTTTAATTTTTTTTTTTCATGATTTTTTTCAATATTATAGATGTCACTTATCGATACGATGGCGAAGCCACTTTGGATTGTTTTATTTAGTGTTCATAATATTGTTCTTTTGAATCCTTATCTTCAATTTGCTCGCTAACGTGTATTAAATTATAAAGATTGAGTCACCTTCCAGTATGATTGCCTTGTTACAACTTTCCACTAAATGTGCTTTGATATGAGGGAAAGGTCCTCTCAATGTTTTAGCGTTGACGTCTGCGAATATCATTTGATATCACGCAAGTTTCTATCAATTTTACAAAAGTTTTGTCTAATTCTTGTAATCATGTTGCAGTGCATGTAATCAATGATGAAGTTCCAATTTTGTTGGCATCGAAGCAAAATAAGAAATAATAAACAATGTGACAAAATATGTTCTCACATAAATGCTTATATTCAATCCTTGTACGTCTCTCCAGCTGCGTCATCCACCTATTAAACATGTCTCATGCTATCTTCACGTCCCCTATTTCTCAGACACGGGAGCTCTTCCCCATGGACTTATACAACCTGTTCGATTCTGTGCATAGTTTTGTGGAACTTATTCTATCAGCAAAAGCTCTATTCTGTTGCCTATCTCCATGAATACAAGGCAGTGACGATGTTGGTAAATTTAAACAGAGATCCTCCATGTCTGTCTGCGTGGCCCAAGTCCTGCTATGCTAGTGGTAGGTGATGAATATGGGGTTGGTAGAGTTGCTCGAGACCACGACAATATAGTTATAGAAAGCTTCTGAAAGTTTTTGTCCTCGATTAATGAGAAGGAAAGATGTTATGAATCCATATATAAACAAAAAGTTGGAACTACAAAAGAATTTGCTCAGAAATTTAGAATGGATTATGATGAAACACATTCTCTTGCTACACAAGGCCTTGGTTTTGTTGCAAATCTTGCAGCAGGTTCCAAAGATGAGTATAGCTAAGCCCTTCAAACTATTCTTGAAGTATACAAAATATCCTGATTTCTTCGGTTGATATTTCAAACAAAATCGCAGAAACATTTCATATAAAATTGTAGTAATTCAGAATAACATTACTTTATTCTTCATTGTTGAGAAAACTCCCAGCGTTGTTCATACCAGTGCAAATGTTACAGCCTCAATTGATCATCAGAATTAGCATTGTTAAATGAAACGATACAGAAAATTAAATACCAGTTTTCTTCAGTAGACTGTGAAAACAACTGTGTGCTTATAGCGACGACAGTTTCATTACGAGAGATTTGTTTCCACAGTATTGCCATTTATGGGACTTGGAAGAGGCAAAGGAAGACCTTCTGATGGTGGAGCTGTAGACTGGTGATGTGTGGCCTTCTTTCCTTCAATTTCATCATTTGGCTTCAAATTCTTTTCTTCAGCTTCAATTTTTGGCTTCGAATGTTTTTCTCCAGCTTCATCTTTTAGGTTCTTCTCTTGGCCTTCAACTTTTGGCTTAGAATTTTTTCCTTCTGCTTTATCTTTTGGGTTGTTCTCTTCGCCTTCGACTTTTGGCTTCGAAAAGCCAGCTTTCTCCCTGAGCTCTTCAAGCTTCTCCAAGATCTTCCTCCTAATGTCGGCATTTCTAGTACGTGCTTCAGCAGACTCTGGTAAGAGAAGAGAAAGAAAACCTAATGATGCAGCTCCCAAATGCATTATCTCCCTCCTTGAGGTGGCCTTGAAGGATTCCTGCAACAGTGGTTTTTCTTCCTTTTTGGTTGCCTGCAACCAACAAAAAAAATGCTTATAGATCTTTCAAAAAATAACGACGTGCTCTTCTTTTCCTAATACCATTATATGTCGAATCACCTCACCTAAGGGCTAAAAGCTTATTCGATTAGGGAGGGTACAAGTTATTCATTTAAATCTTGTCTCTAATATGCCCCACTTGTCCAGACTGGATACATTTTCTGATATGAGGTCCAACAAGTGCAAAATATTTATAAATGAGAGACCACGAGACTTTGACACTAGGACCTTTACGTGCTCTCATACCACATTCAACCACCTTATCTAGAAGCTTAAGTGATTAGTGAGTGAACAAACAGCAACAACAAAGATATCTATCATCTTCAAAAGTTTATACCCCAATTAATTGAAAGGTTATCTGAACCAGTCGGAAAACATGATCTTGCAAAAAGCATGAACGAAACATGATAACTAACAGAACCAAATAATGCAACCACTGAAACATCATATTTGATTATTAAAAACAATTGAATGTATTCAAAGAACTTTTCCACGAGCCATTGCAAATACTATGAGATGGGACTCCATTGCATAGAAACTTTTATTTAGTATCTGGAATGGAGTGAAAATCATTGCTAACTGATTATTTCAGTTAAACAAAGGTCAGCTTGTGAGATCTTTGTCCACCTGTAGAAAGGACCAAGAATTAGGTTTTGAGACTAGGGAATCTGAAGTTTAAGCTGCGCAGTTCTTTGAGTCGATTAGTTCTTTATTTTTCAACTATTCCATAAGTTTGCTTGTTCTCAATCTATGTCAGAACTTGTATAACATTTCGAGAAAGTTACGTAAAGGCATGTACGAAATTTGGAAATATTTTATGCTTTTTTCAGAATGATGAAATTTCTTCCCAACTAGAATAGGAGGTAAGCCAGCAGACTTATCATTTCAATCTTAGAAAGGCCTACTCCAGTCATCCAGGAGCAGTTATGTGCACATAATTGCATATTATTGATTTCCCACCCACAGAGCACAGAAGTTATCCCAAGTCCCACGCTAATATGATGTAAATATAATCAACTTCATAAACACTAAGTTATCAACTTTACAAACACTTACACGATATTGAATGCAGGAGATGAAAGCCAACATTATTATTATTCGAGCATGTTTTGCATGTTTAATTTTTATAGCACCATGATGCTCTCATGGAAAAATCATGCATGGACTTGCCTGCAGTCATTACATTGTTGTTTGTTATCGCATTTTATCATTTTGAATTACAACGCAATGTACTAAATTTTGCTAATAATTCATATGCACATATATCATCTATAAACATCAGATGGAATAGAGTAAGAGAATGAACGGACCGGATCACGAAAGACGAGAGGCTTTCATACCACTTAGCAAACTATAATTTGGCAATGCTAATACACTGTGAGTAATACTTGTCCATTCTTTTGGAATAAGTTTAAATATCTATTCCTGGCAGAGCAGAAATAATAAACATTGATACTTCACAACCCCAACCACGTTAAGGTAAAAAAATGATATTAATGATCCACACACTGCTTCAAGAAGATTTCTAGCATGTCTTTTGCACTTCATTTCTTTTAATATTTCTATGCCACATTGCCGAAGTCTGGTTCTATAACAATTCCAGAAACCAGAGCAGCTTAATTGCTCTCAATATTTCAGCAATTATGTCAAACTAGAAATAAAGTAAAGCCAGAAAATTCATTAGATTCCGTGGTTCTATAACAATTCCAGAAACCAGAGCAGCTTAATTGCTGTCAATATTTCAGTAATTATGTCAACTAGAAATAAAGTAAAGCTACAAACAGAAAATTCATTAGAAAAACTCCTGTATAATTACATAACAAGAGCCCGTGAAAGGCAACATAAAATCCCATATCAATAAAATACAAATGATACATAGGAGCAGAAGATACAGTGCTAGGCAGAAATCAACTAATTTAGGCAGCAAAACAAGTAATTGGGCAACCACAAATATGATAACGCATAAGAAGCAGTTCAGCGTATGGAAACACCTAACACACACCAAATAAATAAATCCAAGACAATGGGAGACAGAGATAGACTTCTCGGTTCCTCACACCCTAAATTAATATTGATTTTCCTAAAAAGAACTTTTATCCCTATCCAAATTTAATGAAATATCACTAAGAAATATCAAGGGCAGCTCTATTAGTAAGAACTTATGAACAGTTAATTATTTACAAATCATACATATATACTTGAGCCGAATTCAAAGTACAACATATCAACATCCAATTGAAGCACGCCAAGATTCAGTGCATTACACACAGACGTGTGGATCACGACCGTAAAAAGTCCAAACTTAACTTTCCAAGAGAATAATACAAAGTGGGAAGGTTAAATCTAGATAGGGAAGTTCGAGTTGCAGAACCTGAAGAGAAGGAAGAGTTGGCCTTTTCGCCATTTCTACTTTTAACACTTTTAATTGGGACCCATTTCCTCCGGTTACAGTAGGAAGTGGACAAGAAGCTGGTCTCAGGGTGGACAACGACATTTTCCGACGAGATTAACGGCACGAATTTGCTGGTAGGTGAACACTCTAAACGAGGCAGTGCCCTGTGAAAATGCTCGGTCAAATTGACACGTTTTTCTTATTTTAAGGCCGTTCCGCACTGCAATTAGGCCCAATAAATGCACGAGAAGAGAAAATTGTTAGGCAAAGAGCTGGGCCTATTACAGGCTGGCATTCCAATCTAAGCCCAAGTTTGTCACTCTTTAAAATAAAATTCTTTAAGTGAAAATTACGTAATTCCCTACTTTTAGAGATCCAATTTCAAAAATCAGATTTCATGTTTTAATGTTCAAAAATCAGATATTTTATAGATAGATACAGATTTTTATATTTAATTAAATATTATTAATAATATTATAAAAAATAATTTATATACACAATTAATTTTCAAACCCTAAATTCAATTATCATTCACTCTCTCTCTCTCATTTCTCTCTCCCCGTCTCCCACTTCTCTCCTCTTTCACCGGCGACTGCATCGGAACAGCGACGTCTCTTCTGACGGGCGGCAACTGCAGTTTAACCGAGCGGCGCTCCTCTCCACAGCCAGCCAGCCAACCTACCTCCTTTCCATCTCCCTCTTTCTCTCTTCGCCGCACCCACCTCCGATCCGGCACCGGCACCCATCTTCGATCGCTAATCAAACACTTAGCTTCATGCAATTCTATCGTTAGATCCCAATCCCTGAAGCTCCTTCAATCATGGCTGACTTCCCAAAAGCAAGAAATCCCCGAAGAGGATATTAAGAAGCTATGGAAAGGACTTTTTTACTGTTTCTAGCACTCCGATAAAGCTCCGAATCAGTTGGCGCTTGTTAATAGACTCATGTCCCTGTTTTTGACCCTCGATTTTCTTGGAGGAGTTGAAAGAGGTGAGGTTTCCTGTGAGGAAGGAGGTGGTTGATGTGATCTTTGGTCCCTTTTTTGTGGCTTTGATGAAAAGTAAGGACAGGATTCTGGTGGGGAAAGTGACAAGTTGTGTGTTTGATGAGTTGCTGAAGATGGGCAAGGAATTGCTAGCGAAGAAAAAAACAGGTGTGGACTGTGACAAGAAAGATGGGGATGCATCGTTAGCCGTGGTTGCCTTGAAGATGTATTTTTCAGACAGGTTTTATGAGGTCGGTTCATCAGCTGATTGTTTTCAGGGGAAGATGAAGGTGGTTTTTGGGTTGCACGAGGAGTTTCTGAAGTTGGATAAGGATCTGGAGTCATGTGTGTGGTGGTTGTGGTTCGTTCGGAGTAGTGGTGGTGGTAGGAGTGGAGATGGTGAGGTAGGGGTGGTGGATCTGTGATTTTAATGGTGTTTGGGTGGATAATCCTTCTTTTGTGTTTTTGGAATTAGTCTCTCAATTGAATGGTGGGTTGCGGTGCTGGGAGATGGTGTAGGTGGTTTTGGCTGTGGGAGTTTCGACGGGTAATTTTCGATTCATCTTTTTTGGTGGTGTTTGCGTTGTGGTGGCAGATCTGTTCGGTTATTGGTTTGATGACTATGGAGGTAGCATTTTGATGTTCTGATGGCGTTGTTGGTCCAGATCTGTGTGGTGTTGTTCGTCCAGATCTGTGTGTTGTTTGTGACCAAGATTGGTGGTGGATCCGGATCTGCGGTGGGGTGCGGCGGTGGTGATGTTTGTGTGGTGGCGGTTTTTGTGGTGGTGGATTGACGATTTAGGGTTGGTTTTATTGAATTGGCCATGGTAGGGGCGGTTTGTAGTGGCGATGGTTGCTGGATGTCACGGTGAGTTGATGTTGGTGTGGGCGACTATAGATGTGACCTGACCTGTGACTTATGACCTGAGTTGTGACCTGGGTTGCGAACTTGTGACTTGAGTTGTGACCTGGGTTGCGAACTTATGACCTATGGCTGTGACCTGGGCTGCGAACTTGTGACCTGGGCTGTGACTTGAAATATTGATCAGCGACCATGATTTGAAATCCAAACAACTTTGAACAAATAAAAGATATGATTAAATAACACTAAAGTCTCCTATCTATTTACATGTTCATATTTAATATTGAGACTGCAATTTAACCATCAAATGCGGACAGAGTTTGTGACCTGGGCCGTGACCGTACAAAAAAATATGAGACTTATCATGTTATTAATCATTATAAACAAATAACAATGCGTTGTGACTTGTGACCTGAGTTGTGACCTGAACTGTGACCACACAACAGATAAGTTGTGACCATCAATGGTCACCGGAATAGTCATCGGAATCGGAGTAGTCGTCGGAACGGTAATCGGAATAATCGTCGGAATCGAAGTCGTTGCTGGAACGGTCGTCGGTGTAGTCGCCGGAGCGATCACCGGAATAGTCGCCGGAGTGGTAGGGGTTGTGGAGGTGGTGGTGGGTTTATATATATAGGATAAATGAATTTTTCCCATTCTTTAATTTTCTTACTCATTTTCAATCACATTCATAAAATAAAACATTTTGCATATAAATTTAAGATTTTTCCTACTTTATAAACCCATATTCTTTTTAAAAAAATTACTATTCAAAACATCATTTTTTTCAAATTAATGACGATTGAAAAAGTGCTAAATCCCCTATTAAAATTCATTTGAAGTGACTTGATTTTCAACATTATTTTTGAGGGCCAAACTCTCTTTACAAGTATATCATTACAATCTATCAATGAAAATGAAATAAAGTAAGGAATATATAATCGTCCAAGTTATGAGTTAGTGAGGTTATTAGAGCAAAAGAAGCAAGTTAATAAATTATTCTATTATTATTATAAATTCCATGTAAAAAATAACAAAAGCCAAATCTACTTCACGATACAAAGCTACGATATTAGATATTAATAATGCATTTGGTGCAAGTAAATTGGATGATTTTAGACACTGAATCTCGAGGCTCTTCATAGTTGCATCATTTTTCTCTCGTTACGGTAGATGTTAATTTGCCAACTTAGCTATTGCCTCTTTCCACCCTTCTTCTTCTTTTTTTTTTTTTTGTTCGACATAGGAACCCGCAGTCACTATTCATGAGTGCATACTGGGTAAATCACGTTCCATGTGCAGTAGCTCGCAAATAACAAATGAGAGATAAACCTCACTAGACAAGCCCGGTGCAACGGGCTCGACCAATGAAGTGTTGACAAGAGATTCAAACTCGTGACCTTTAGTCTCCGCGTTCACCTACTTCATCAACTCAGTCACTTCCGAAGGGGTCTCTTTCCACCCTTCTTCGTTGTAATTAGAGTAGTCTGAGTGATTTTCCCAATCCGAACTGTAAGTATACAAGTAGGGGCAAAATTTTATGTGGTCGATGGATTCCAGAATTCTTTGAAGAGAAAATTATCGACGTTAATGACCATCTACTGAACTCAATGAGGCTTCTTTTGCCAATCCCACGCACCAAAGTTTGCCTCTTGGATAGAATACCCTGTCGTCATGAGTGAGCTTTTCAAGGATAGGTATAAATAATCCTACAAACAAGTAAATAAAATTTTCGGGACGAAATCTCCAACAAGCATGCCATTGTTTGTTGACATTCTCTTGTTTATTTTTGTCCTCTGACAGTAATGAAATCAAGAAAATGTAAGTAGATTAGCTGAAAAATAAAAAGAATTAAAGTTAAAGTTAACTAAAACGAAAAGTAAATAAAACAATTTTCGGCAACGGTATCAAAAATTTGTTGTAGAATTTTATCCCGCTTAATTAAAGCAAGCTCTAATTTAAAAACACACAATTAATTATTGGACGTGGATTTTAACTATATTTAATTGTCTACAAAAATAAACAATTAAAAATAAACAAACAAAATCTTGAAATTAATCAAATCATTGGAAGCACTAGGATCTTGAATTTACCATTTTAACGTACTTTAATCCCCAACTACCCGTTATTTTAAAAAACAACGATCCTATATTAATCAATGGTCTCTCTCTCTCTCTCTCTCTCTCTCTCTCAATCAATTCTACATCTATATATTGTCTCTAGTTAAATTACGAATATATAAGCATGAATTAAATGACAAAGATCGTTACATAGAGAATTCATAGAGCATAATGATATATCTATCAATTGTAGGACCCTATACTATTTATTACCTTAGTTTGTACCAAATCTCTCAAAAGCAATTTTAATTACACACACAATATTCTATGATGGAAAACCATCAAAATTGAATAAGAGAATAATAAACAATCAATCCAAATTCAAGAATTAAACAAAATGAGCAATTAATTAATTAAAGAGTTAACAATCTTTCATCAAAATAACATAGGGTTTAACCTATTGCGGTTTGATCACAAAATAAGAGATAAAAGTGATTAAATTGTTGGAATTTTAGGGTAATATAAAAATTAAAATGTGTGAATTAAATTTTTTTTCCAATAGGTGAGTCAATTAAGCACGACTTTTCAAATGCAAATGGTGCATATCAAAGAGTTGTTTCGAATAGATGTGACTATTTGAAAAGGTGTGGTTTAAATCATCAATTTGGAAACAATGTGATCTAATGGTTGTAATTAATTTAGCCATAAAATGTGACCATTCGAAGAGATATATACAATTTATAAATAGGGCTTTCATAATTTCATTTTCTTTTCTTCAAATCAATTCCTAATAATTGATTTCTAATTCTTTCTTTCTATAAATTTTGTCAAAATAATTTTCAAACTATTTTTAAGTTCCTTATTCGGTATCTTCCATTCTAGAAGAGTACGATCAAGCATTGGTTTGTCTGACAAAATTAATATTAATATTGTGATATATTAATTTTGGAAAAAGCATTGTATTTTAAAAGACGGACTTCTATTTGATCCTGTAAGGAGTGAAACTCATATTAATGAGATTTGTATTTGAATATCTCGCTTCATTTCATCTCCTCCTATTTCTATGTTTGAGTAAGTTGTGATTTGTTCATTATTATGCACGTATTATAGTTTTAGTAAGTAATTACCCCATTCGTACTTGCATGAACATGTTTTTATTAATGTAATATAATTTGTGCACTAATTTATCCAATGTAAATAACCTATGTAATTTGGAATAGATAGTGATATAACGCTTAATCATGAATCTCTCCATCTTGGACAACACGTTCTTCTTTTTCTTCAAAATCATCTCAAGTTTTCAATGATTTTTTTTTTTTTGGGTGATTTTGCTCCTAATAATTTGATACTTTTTATGTGGAATTCGTCTTCTATGATATTCTACTTTGTTGTATGAAATCCATCTTTGTTTAACCTAGATTAAGCCTATCAAAAGTCCTAAACGTGCCCTAGAAGTCGTGCCTTGAAAAGTCCTCGAAATACCCTTGAAGTTCGGGAAAGAACAAAGCATTCCATTCAGATTTGAAGACAAGCGCGACCATAAGCAAGCTTGTGCAAGGTCGCGAGCTACAACAAAATTTTGGAGGGATTGGTACAAGCAGACACACAGCCTCCCACATATGTACGAGGCCTTACCCAACTCTTTTCTCCATATTTGCACACCAAGCTCCAAACTTTCTCAATTTTTTATTTGTCAATTTTAGGGCATGTTTGGACCGGATTAAAATCTGATTTTAATATAAATCAAAGTCAAACAATTAACACCAACACATATCATTCATGTGTCTCATATCTTTTCAACCACTTTTCAAAAATTTCTATCACAATTCACTAAAAAAATTGATTTTAATCCACACCAAACACCCTCTTATTCATTTGAGATTTGATCATGCCCAAATTGGTACCTCATCTTACAAACTTGATCTTTTTGATCCTCACTCAATTTTTCCATCCACGTTTAGTCCCTCAACATCAGCTTTTCACAACTTTTGGTCTTTCACTTCTATTGTCTTCAAATTTGATCTTCAAAGGTGTTGAGAATGACGAGTTAGTCTCCAAACTTCTCCATAAGTAGTATTTGATCCCCAAAACTTGCTAATTCATCCAATTTGCTCTTTCAAAGCTTCCAATCAAGTCCATCCTTTCTGGTAGCTCTTCAATTCACTTTAGCTCCAAATCACTTCCTTTTTGCTGCGTTTACTTCCAAGTCAGGGGTTTACCTGACTCATATAATTAGATATTAAGTAGATTTAAAAACCTGAATAAGCCTGTAAAACACACTTATCAAGGTTCTTCAACATAGTATCAAATCCAGCAAGCATACTAAATTCTTTTAGATAAGATGGTTATAGGCTACGCACCTGTAGGAAGAAAAATTAGCAATAATGAAGTTGCGTCCTCTTCTAGTTGGGATGGTTGTATTGCCAATACCTATTGCAGCTGAAAGGCGTTGATTTCCATGCAAAACTTGGCAAATAAGCAGTCCTTGCTTGTTATACATTAATTTCATCTTCTGTTCGACCTTAAATTCTTTTGAAAATCTTGATGATTTATATGCAGTTTTTTTTTTTCCTGAAATTTCTTTCCCAGAAAATAGAAATGTTTCTTTTCATGAACATGTTTCTTGCTACGCGTCAAATGAACAAACATAATTGCACTCGAGAAAAGTTATTTTTTAATCCAAAAAGCAATTTTTGTCATATGGAAAAAGAGTATTGGTTAGCGAAGTCCCATTGTCCTACTGTCCCTAGTATTAATAGTATCTTAAAAACGAGGTACAAGGTACTTTATGTTTATCCTACCCCATGTCCCCTCCCTCCAGTATTGAGATCCCAATTCGCCTTTGGTTGCAAACCCATGGCACTTACAGAAATTGTATTTTCTGAACATTGTAATGAGTTAGCAGTAGATTCAAGATCCACCCACAAAATACTATACATTCTGCTATTCAAAATGTGCAATTTGTTGTTCAAAGTTTGACAAAAAAATTTACTTGCTGCAGAAGATCACAGTCTGCAAATTTTGAGTTACCAGTCTCTATAAAGTATACTTTTTAGTTTTTAGTTGACAATTGCGTACGTTAATTTGAGTAATTAATTAGGTAGAATCACTAAATTTTTATAGCCATATATACTGAAGATTAATTTATTTCTATCAAGACAAAAGCCAACTACTTGAAAATCATCTGATGTTTAGTTCAGGTTAGGTGCATGAACATCAAACAGATTCTTCTTTTTTCTCTCCTCTGTAAAGTATAAGGAAAATCAACCTGAAAACTATACATATTTGAAGATTATGACTAATCAGTTTCCAGCAAACCAAGATTTTACACCTATATCTTTAATTATGAAGAAGAGGTGAATCTTGAATCAGCTCAACTACTATATTAATTTTCTATATATATATATATATATATATATATATATGATGAATTTTTTAAATGCCTAATAAATATTCAAATTCCATATACGATAATTAAAGTAATTATAAAAGTATTTGAACGGAAATCAAAGCCTAACCTTCCAAATATATGCAATAAAAAGATACTCATCTGCTTCAACCAAAATAATGTTTACCCTAGCTAGGGTTTTCAGTAGTTCAAGGTCGAACAGACAATGAAACAAAGGTTAACAGCAAATAAGACTGCTCAATTGACAAGCACAGCACGAAAACCACTCACCCAGTTACGCACTTCGACCCGGATCAATTTCTTCCTTTCTGAAGTTGAAAGAAACTTGAATATAGATATAAAGTTCTGTGTATGTATATACGAGCACAGTAAGGCATCAAGAAACTGAGACTGATAGAATTTGAGCAGCAGGTTGAAAAGGAATTCTGTAAGTAAACTGGTATATATCTGGATTCGGAGGTTCAATCCAGCTACTCCATAAGAGTTTGCCTTCTGCTGGGCTGCACACAAGATTTATAGACCAAAAAAGGTAAAAAATTACAGTGGCAGTCACACGTGAGAAAGGGTACCAGTTTGTCCGACCGGTGACATTTGATCATTATTCACCACCACAACCGATTATTAAATGGAAATATTCAAGAAAAGTCTTTATTTTTGTCACTAGCGTATGTTTATAAGCCGTGGATCTCGTCAAATGTGTAGTTAATAAATAGATAAAGTTTGTGGATCCCATAAAATATTTGATAAAATAGAGTTTGATTAACTTAAAATCAATTATAAGCTTGACAAACATATGGACTTCGTATTTTTCAATTTATTTGTATTTTAATTTGATATTTGGTGATCATGAAAGCATCATGACCTAAGCAAGAACTGGACGATAGTAACAAATAATTTGACGGTGAGCTTGATACAAAAGGGTAGGGTTGTTGATAAAAACAACGTAGGGACTAAATTGAAAGAGAAAAATGAAGTGGTGGTTATGCTACATTGCCATTTTTACAGACAGTTTGACATAATTACATTGGTAGAATTTTATTGACAATTGGACAAAAAATCAACTTAAAATCAGTCAATTTAGTTTTGTCACCTCATCATCTGTAAAAATCCCTGATAAAAGCACATGTACAAACATGTTAATCTTTATATTTTTTTTGATAGTTGATACCAACCTCAGGCAATCCCTACCGGCCCTTAACTCGTGGCCACAAACTCCTACCAAACAACAATCGTTTTCATATACTAATTGGGGCCTGAGGGTAAGTAAACTGTGGGGTATATTGCATTTGGGGTTCCTTTACCTTTAGATTGGGATGCTAGAATAACGGACTTTTGATTTTTTAACAGTCGATCTGAACCTTTAAAATGTCCGTGTTGGGTCCTCTTCGGATGGAAAAATGTTAGTTGGCCTTTTAAAATGTCAAATTTGGAGTGGCTATTGTACTCTTAGTTTAATTCTAAAACAAATAAACTTGTGTACGAACCTTCCAAAGTTGTCATTCATGAACTTTTGATTTCTGGCATCCAACGTTCCAAAATTTCCAAATGTCTGCATCATGGTTCATTTTTCAAAGGAAATTGTGGGTTCTCGAAGTTTCAAATGTGCGTTAGAGTTCTTTTTAGACGAAAAACGTTAATATGGCCGTTAAATGTAAAAGTGTGAGTAAAATGACAACTATACTCTTGGATTAGATTTACAACAAATAAACTTGGGATCCTGAACTTTTGAAGGTTTAATGATGGATCACAAACCTTTGATTTCTACCACCTAAGACCTCAAACCTTTCAATTGTCTACGTTAGGGATCCTTTTTTGAGGAAAAATATTAGTTTGACTATTAGAAAGTCGAACTTTAAAATGATAATGTGCCATTAGTTTAATTTAAAGTAATAATAATAAAAAAAGAATAAATAAACAAAAACAACAAATAAATAAAGAAAATGTAAAATGAAAATTGAGACAAACCCAAGCAAATCCCAACCCAATCCCTCCCCTTTCTGGTGTAAATCAGAGGGATCGTCGTCGTTGACGGTGGCGAAAACCATAGCCCCCTGGTATTTTCTTCAACGCTTTAGGTTTTTTTCCCTTGGTTTCATGGCTTCTAACTCTGGTATAGGGACTTGGACTGAAGAAAATGACCAAAGAGCCTAAATAATAATAAAAAAAATCCACCAGATCTTCGCCGGTGAAAAGAAATGTAAAAAAAATAAAAGGACCAATTTCATAAAAAAAAAAACTCGATTTAATGTGCTATAAAGAACCATAATCAACAATTGGCTTTTTTTTTTTTTGGCAAAATGGCAATAAAGTTTAGGCCTTCACCTCGAATCCATGAAGGGTATTTAATTCATCTTTATTCGATGTCGAATTTACTTTTAACATGTTCTTGTAAGATGATAACTCGTTTTGAGAACACCAATTTTTGAATCTTTACGTTTTAACGGATTCCGATTTCATAATAAGACTTGTATTACATTTTAACATATCAATCTTATTAAAAGAAGTAGTGCAAACCTTAATATATTGTATATTTAATTCGATGTTAAATTGCGTTTAACAAGTCTCACCCTAAGTAGTTGAAGATTAAAATCTAAAATTGTGATTATTCATATTGTTTCGTTAGGAATTTAGGCTCTGTTTGTTTCATTATTTCAAAATTCTTTTGTCTGCATACTAATTTCAACCTCACATTCACACAGTAAAATATTTTACACGTAAATTTAAGACTTTTCCTTATTTTTTAACTACACATTCTTCAAAAATTCGGTATTCAAGACAATGTTTCTCCAAAAATATGACCACCAAACAAGAGTTTAATTAAGATAACTTAAGAAACAGTTCACCTGGATAAAGTATATACTGTAAAATGAAAAAGTTGAAAATAACTAAAGGTTGAAATGGTATGTTAGGTGAATAAATCACAATTTCAGGACTCGATGAAAAATTAATAAGATTGTTTCTTTTGTTTGTGAGGGTTGTTAGGGTTGATAGTTGATACTCCATTGTGTGCACCAACTACCCGCAAAACAAATAAATTCCACCAAACCATGTAAATCCAAACCCCACCAACCCCACCCCACCCTAACCCACCATTACGATATTTGCTTTGTTAGTTCAAAAATGTAAGAATCCTTTGAGTTTTACCCATGCTTTTTTACTGATAAATATGACATATACATATATCTTAGTTGGGGCATATTAGAATCCCACATTGCTTGAGAAAATATAAATGATCCACTTAATAAGGTGAGGGCAATCCCCCCCCCCCCTAATAAGCCGGTTTTATTAGGTGGAGTTAGACTCAATATTCCTAACATGGTATCAGAGCTAGGCCCAATTATGCAATGTTGTGTGTCACTCAATATCGATTTGTTTACAGTTGTTTGGCATGGTCCACGCTGTACGTGAGAGGGCGTATTAGAATTCCACATTACTTGGAAAAATATAAATGATCCACTTAATAAGGTGAGGGCAATCCTCCCCTAATAAGCCGATTTTATTAGGTGGAGTTAGACCCAATATTCCTAACATGGCATGCTTGTCGATTAAAGTTTATCTTATATATGGCTGAATTTCAGAAACTTCCAGATTTTAAAATTCTCAAAAATATTCCCTATCGGCGTAAGTTTTTTTTTTTTTTTTTTCATTTGCATTTGTGTTAAATATAAAACTATATTTGTTTTCTTATGACAAATTATTCCATTTAATATATTTGTCAATATTAACCATTATATTTTTTCTAAGAAAGGGATGAAATCGATGCATTCGTTCTTGTGTTTTTAGTGCTATAATAAAACATTTTAAACTTTTAAGTATGGGATGGCAAAATGCGCCGTCTCCATAATGTCTCGCATTTGCTCCATCGCAAATTTGTTCCGATTATTATTACTTATTTTAAAAAAATAAAATTAAATCGTACTAAAAAGTATGCACTAAAAATTAAGTAAATGAGGACATATGGACGGCAACAAGACGGGACGACGTCCCTTTCTCCTCCCGCTGGGAACTTTTAGGAGGTGGAAAAGCAGGAGGTTAAAAAAATATTTTCATTTAATTAATTAATTTAACGTTATTTTTAATTTTTTAAAATACAATTTCAACTAAAAAACATAAAAATAAAATAAAAAGATTCGAGGAGGGATAATGCGGAGTGGGTCGAGGTGAGAAATTTTGGCATTCCAACAAAAATATTTTAATCTCCATCTTTCTCTACGTCATCCCACCTTATTACCCTAAAATTCTCCACGAGGCAGTGGACGTGAGGGCCACCCTAAACTCGGGCTACCCGATGAAATTGCGGCACTTTACTTTAAAAAAAAAAAAAATAGACTTTATAAATTAAAGGACCTAAACATCATGAAATTATGCCAAGTGGTTGATCTTCTGGGAGTGAGATCATAAGGCAATCACAAAATACACGTTTGAAAACTTCAAAATTAATTTAAACTATTTCGGTGGAGATTTTTGTTTCACTAATGATATATGGTCCTGATGTATTTAAAGCAATTAAATACTCTATTATTCGACATATAACCATCTACATATTCTTGAACAGTAGATTTTGGAGTCATTATACGTGGCAATTCTTTGTAGAGATTCCAAGTAACTAGGTAGTTTAGTGGATGGCAATTCACTATGAGGATTATGACAAGAGAGAGATAGCAATGTTAACTAGGGTACTTATAGATGTTCATTTATGTTTCAATAGCAGTAAGATTTTGATTGTAGACAGAGTGGACTCAAGTAATTCAAGTGTCTAAGGCGAAACATAAAATATATCACTCGACTCAACAAATGTGTTAGGTTTTACGACAAAAATTCTATGTGATTTAGAAGTTTGTTGCATGAAGGAAGCTTGTTTAATCTTGATTTAGAAGTACGGTTTGATTATGAATCAAATATCATGGTGTTTTGAGAGTTTGATTGAATTAAGGAATTTGAGATGAAATAAAATATTTTAAGACGAAAAGGAAAAAAAAAAAAAGGGTTTCAGCATGCGTCGGGCAAGGGGTGCCACAGCAAACCCGGCACTGTAGCATCAGGCTCGGGCGCTGTGGCGCCCCAACGCTGGGTCTGGCTCTGAGGCGCCCGATAGCGGATTTTTCGCGATTTTCTTGTTTTATTCAGATTTTGAGACTTCTTCTTCATCTTGAACTCCACAATTTCGAGATTTAGTTTCTATAAATACTCCACAAAGTATAGACACGAAAAAAAGAGGAGGAAAAGGTGAGATTCAAGAGAGGTTATAATAATTAGATCCTTGTATATACATTAGAAACAAAAGAGAATTGTTTAGATTAGATTGAGAGGATCAAAATTTTATAAGACAATTTGTTGTTTCTTGATATAATAAATTCTCATCTTCCACAATTTTTTTGATTATTATGTGATCCATTAAATTTCATATTATCCATATTTTTCGTCTTTAATTATTTGGCCGGTTTCTCAACAAGTGATATCAAAACTTTTTTGATATCGGGGTTAGTTCATAAAAAAATGAATATTAAGCTACAATAAAAATAATACTAAACAAAAAATTTAAATGATAGAATAAAAACCAAGTTAAAACCTATTATAAACTTCTCAACCAATAATGAGCATGTTTTAATTTGACAAACTTATGTAAAAACTTATTTTTCTTGCCTTTTGAGATGCAAGAAAAACATTACAATTATAATAATTTAAAAAAGAATTAGAATTTCAAAAAAATATTATGCATACTTGGGACATTATAATTGCAAGAATAATGAAAGAGTCAAAACTAAGAATAAAATCTTCAAATAAAAAGACTAATATGGTTCCTCCTATTGGAATTTTTGGGATATTTATAGGTGTGAATTATAAAAGTCTCCAATTGGTGCGATAACTAATCGCAACTCATGATACATGTCAAAAAAATTATGTTGTTTTAGTGTGACTTTTGATAAAGCGTAATCTACACCATTAAATATGAAAATAATGCGATCTAACGGTTAAAATTAATTTTGCCAAATAATGCGATCATCCTTCGCTCTAAATCAATTTCATATAATTAATTTCTAATTCTTTTTTCTCCAAATTTTGTTAAAAGAACTTTCATATTATTTTTGAGTTTCATGTTCAATACTTAGTATTCGATATCCTCTGTTCTAAAAGTGCACGATCAACCTTTGGTTCATCCGATAAAATTAATATTGTGCTATATTAATTTTGGAAGAAACACTTTATTTTGGGAGGCAGCGTCTAATAGATCATATTAGTACCGGTGCATGAGGCAAAATCTGTCTTAAAATAATTTGCATTCGCATACCTCACTTCCTTTCACCCCCTTCTAATTTTTGCGTTTTCTACATTTGAGTGAGTTATGATTTGCTCATTATTATGCATGTATCATGGTTTCGGTAAGTTGTGTCTCTATTCGTATTTGCATGCACGTACTTTTGTTAATGATATATAAATTAATGTACCAATTTTTCCGGTAATTTTAAGACGGATCTCGTTATATATTTATATTGTGTTTCCATGCATATCTAATGCTTTAATTTTGATCGAGTGCTTTACGATCTGATATGCTACTCAATAAATGCACCAATTTTTCCAATACCTCCTTGCCTCGTGAAAGATAAAAAAAGATATTGTATTTGCACCTTTTTTTTTAATCCATGGGCATGGTAAAATAAATTTTGGAACACCAATTAGATTACAATATAGAGAGTAAAAAATATCATAATCAAGGACAAGGAAAGAAGCAATCTAGATTGCCAGTGGAAAACAGGAAATGACTACACCCTAATATGGATTAGCTAATAGTCGAGCCGGCTGTGACTGCACTATTATGTTGTATTCTTAGTTCATTTGGAGTAATAAAATCAGCCAGGATTGCCAGTGGAAAACAGGAAATGACTACACCCTTAATGGAACTACAAGAATTCAATTATAATTTTCAGCATTATGCCTTGAGGATAACTCAAATCTCTACTCCCTTTAGCACGAGATTGAATATATTGTTGGCTGTTTGTTACAGCTTCAATGCTTTGTAATAAATGTCTAAGAAATTCTAGAATTTTTTTTTTCAATAATATCTTGTACAGAAAGTCTGTTCATTCTCAATCATATAGAAGAATTTTAACATTATATGAGATTATACTTTAGCTCTAAATTTGTGTACTTTTACACCTATTAGATTTGACAAGAAGAACATTAAATAAAAAACATATATAACTTGTAATTAACTAGAGGAATTACAAAAGAAATCATACACCAACACAAAAATAGGGGTATCCCCTTCTAATGGAATTATAATAAAGATTACTAGTTTACTCAGTAATGTGATTACCTTAAAATATATCTTTCCTAATTATGGAAGATTATATAATGTTAGGACTTGTATACTACGATTCTATTAGAAATCTGCCAGCAGTAGAAATATATTTCCAAACCTTTGGACAGGATATCAATCAACACATTTCATGCTTTTTGCTCAGTAAATGAACGACATGTTCAGTAATGTTCGTGCATGCTAGTGTGTTGTAGAATATATAAACCAAATGAACAATTTTATGAGGCCCGTCGATATTATATCATAGCTAGCAAATATACTGATTTTATTTAACCGTTTAAGTTTTTAGACAAGGAGTGGTCACGACTCACGAGTGACCAGAAACAAGAAAAATCAGAAATTACCAGCGCTAGCTTTGTCCTTTTCCTGTTGCTGCGATGGATACCACTGGAAGCCGCAAGGTGTTGATTTCCGTGCAAAGCCTTGGTAAATCAGCAGTCCTTGCTTTTTATACCTTAATTTCGTCATCTGTTCGACCTTAAAAATGTTCAAATATCTTGATGGTTTACAGGCATTATTTTTTTATTTATAGAAGTTTCTTTCCAAAAAAGGACAGAAATGTTTCTTTTCTTGTTTCCTATCAATACAATATTAATTTATATACACACGTTTTTTATTTGGCAAATAACACAGCAAATGCATAAAAAATTAAATGCACGCAAGAAATATTTTTAATATACCCTTTCCCCTTCAAATATTGAGATCCCAATTCGCCTATTGTTGCAATCCCATTTTAGGTATAATAAGAGCATTTTTCTGAACATTAATGAGGAAGCAGCAGATTCGAGAGTATGGTTCTGATCCACCGGCAGAATAATATAAAATGTGTATATTTCTGTTTAAAAGAAATATAAATAACTACTTGCTGCAGAAGATCATATCTTGCAAATTTTGAATTTTGAATTTGATAGTTCTTTTCACTTGCCTCTACAGAATTTACTTTTTATTTTCTATGGAGACAATTTCTTTACATAAAATTTCAGTCTTTTGTCCAAAAACTCCAAAAATTCAAAACTGATGCTATAAATTTTGATTTTTTATTCTTGTTTATTTCATCCATATTATACCTATGTAACTTTGGGAATCTTGAAGAAATCACTGAATTTTGAAAGCCATATATATTGAAAACCAAATTTATTCCTAACCCCCCCCCCCCCCCCCCCCCCCCCCCCCCACAAACCAAAAAAAAAAAAAGCCAACTACTTGAAATCAGCTGAGGTTCAGTTCAAGGAAGATGCATGAAACATCAAACAGATCCTTCCTTTTTCTTTCCCCTTCGTAAGGTACAAGGAAAATTAACCAGAAAACTATATATTATTGAACCAGTCACAACTTGCGAAGATCATATGACCTAATCAGATTCTATGTAACGAAGATCAGAACACGTATAGCTTTAATTGTGAAGATGAGAAGGTAAGAAATTAAAAGATAAAAATCTATGAATATTATATCTCGTATCAGTCTAATTAACATATGAAATTTCTGCGTATATGAGGAGTTGTTTAGATAGAAACGGCAATCTAGCTATATATATCTTAGATTTCTACGAATCCTTAATTATAATAATTATTCAAGTATTTGAAGGAAAATAAAAATCTAACCTTCAAAATATACGCAATTTTAAAAAATAAAAATAAAAATTGTCTTGTTGACTTCAAAATTGAATTGAAGAAAAAAAGGTTGAAGAAAACAGGAAAATTATGCTATCTTTCATGCAAAAGAAGTTACTTATTCAGAGTTTTCAGTAGTTCAGGGTCGAACAGACAATGAAACAAAGGTTGATAGCAAATTGGACTGCTGAATTGACAAGCACAGCATGGAAACCATTCACCAGTTACTCGTTAATACTCCGGATCAATATCTTCCCATGATATCTCATTAATTCCTACCTTTCTGAAGTTGAATATAGATGTAAGTTTGAATGTATATGAGAGACATAAGCCATCAAGAAAACGAGGCTTTACCTTCTTCTGGGTTGTTCACTGGTTTCTTGAATCTGAGGAATCCAATTTTTCCCTAAGGCTTTACCTTCTATTGGGTTGTTCACTAGATTTATAGACCAATCAAATGAAAAGTTTTCCATGGATTAATTACTAGTAAATGTAAAATAATTGTGGCAGTCAAAATTTAGAAAGGGTTTTGAGTTTGATGAACGGTGACATTTGATTATTACAACAACCAATTCCCAAATAACACGTATCGTTATCATGCAGAATATTCAAGAAAAATAAATTTTTTTATTTTTTATATTATTTTATTTTAATTAGAACTAGACAAGAAAAAGTAACTGAAATAATTTGAGGTTGAGTGGGTGACAGAAAGGTGCAGTCGTGGATGAAAAAAAAATAGCGTGGAAAAATAAAAAACAAGGGAAAA
Organism: Fraxinus excelsior; assembly: GCA_019097785.1. NCBI lineage: Eukaryota > Viridiplantae > Streptophyta > Magnoliopsida > Lamiales > Oleaceae > Fraxinus > Fraxinus excelsior. The sequence continues at coordinate 1,901,938 of CM032640.1, forward strand.
GCGTGGGGACTAATCGCCCCTTTTACTTGTTTCTACAGTTGTTATTCAGTGTCCACACAAACTCCCACCAAACAACAATCTTTTTCACAGACTAATTGAGGCTCGAAGGTAAGTAACTAACTGATTGCTTAGCTATTCATAAAAGAATCTGCCGACTCTTCTGTACATCTCTGCAAAGTAGAATAATACACGATCGCTATTAATTCATCAGTCATATAAATCAATTCACTTAGAGTCCGTGGTCAGCCAACTGTAGAAATTTACATCGCACTGTCTATACAAATTTGTTGTCAATTCAACGATAAAGATATTTGAAAAACTTCACATCCCTCGTAAACATTATCTATTAAAATGAAGGAAGATGATACTTTATGATGGAGAGAGGAAACAAATGAACATAAATTAATGTACATTATTAACGAAAAAAATCAAGAAACGTATAAAAGAAATTACTAATATTTAATTTAGCAAAATCATACCTTATTATAAGCGTTCCTTTCAAATTCTCATATTTTGATAACGTTGTATAACTATATCATCATCAATCTTGTCGAATACATCATTCTCAATATACACAAGTAAGCTATCATTTAATAATTTATCATTCATTCGATTGTGCAATCGATTCTTGACATATCCTTATTTAAGGTCTTTTCCTTTTGGGATTGTAATATTGTTTCGTTATCCAAGTCAACTCCATAATCTCTCTATAATTTTGAGTTTAATTATCAAACGTGAACGGATTTCTTGTAAAACATGCTACAAGAATAATTCATAAAATACCTAAGTATTTATCATGTTCCAAAAATTGAATTCAATCCAATTTTTTTTCCAACAGATATGATATTTAAAGTGATAGCATCATAGAATTCTATAAGGCCAAACATCAACGGTGGTAGTCCAATGAACTCATTCCCAATGATAGTCATTAGTCAGTACTGTCAACCGTTTTTTTCTGCCATTTCAAGATAATGGCTGCACAATTTTATTCTTTTGTTTCCAATTTGAAGCCTATGTTGTTTAAAGATATCCGTATATAACCAGAAAGTCAATCTCACTGAAGAGGCCTACAACTGGGAATATCGGATATGTTTCGCTAAAACTCAACAAAAGCAAGGTATATGATTGGATTGAGTGGGGTTTATTCTGGAAGTCGTGATACGTACATTGAAGTTGGCCAACTAGCTTCAATCGCAACGGATACTAAAATGTTGCAACTGATATTTGACACAGACCGTAATTGAAGACAATTAGCATTAAAAGGGAAAGGAGACAATGGAAATGACTAGTCATATGCCGCACTTGTTTGGCCCGTTAGACTTTAATTTTGATCTATCATGTGTAAGTAAATAACAACATATATATCAAATGCAGAAAAATGAAGAACAAGAACTAACCTTCAGCCATTGATGTTTAACTGTAGAATCTCAGATTTTGTTTGATGCTTCTAAGCCTTCAAGAACTCCCTGAGATGGTGTACTTATGTGATAGAGAATTCAAGACTTAGGGACCAATACCACTACTCCCCTTTTATAAACTTCTTCCCATCAAAGAAGTTATCTGAAGCGGTTACCACGGTAGTTAAGAGAATGTGGTTAATCTCCCGTAGATAAGGGAAATGCTGGACCATTTTAAAATTTGAAAATATTAACTTTCTCCTACTTGGTCCACACATTTCACTTGATATGATATCCAAAATCCATCAATTCTCATTCTCAAGAAACAATAATACATGAATCATTGTGACATGTTTTCTAATAATGAGTATTATCTTCCATTGTATTACGTTTCTCAAATATTACTCCATATGTGGTAAAACTACTTAATAAATAAACCTTATATTTATTCTAGGTCCAACATTAATGATTTTTTCTTAAAATAAATGTGTACACAAAAAAAACTAAATATGAGAAAACATGACAAATACAGTTTCATTAAATTAACATTCGTTCTTACAACGAAAATCACACAAAGGAACCAAGTCTCATTCTATCTACATGATCCTTAAGTTTTAATGGTGGCATGCCTTTTGTCAAATGACCAGCAATCATCAATTTAGTGTTAACGTGTTCAATAACCACTGTTTTCTCTTTAACACTTTCCCTTATGGCCAGATACTTGATGTCGATGTGATTACTTCGACTACCACTTTTGTTGTTTTTAGCCATAAAGATTGCAGCTAGATTATCACAATATATCATCAATGGCCTAAAAATTGAATCCACAACTCTAAGTCCAGAAATGAAACTCTTCATCCATACACCATGCGAGGTAGCCTCAAAACAAGATACGAACTCAGCATCCATAGTGGAAGTAGCAGTTAAGATCTGCTTTGCGCTTCTCCAAGATACAGCTCTACCAGCTAACATAAAGATTATCCTGATGTCGGTTTTCACGAATCAACATAGCCAGCGAAGTCAGAACAGAGTAGCCAATCATTTCCAGATTATCAATCCGTCTGTACATAAGCATGTAGTCTTTCGTCCCCTGAAGGCACCTCATTACTTTCTTTGCAGCTCTCTAGTGGTTTATACCTGGATTACTCTGATATCTTCCCAACATGCCAACAATAAATGCAATGTCAGGTCTTGTACATACATGAGCATACATTAGGCTTCCAACAACAGAAGTATAAGGAATGATCTTCATTTGTTCCCTTTCAAGTTCATTTTTTGGGCACTGGTTCAAATTCGATTTATCATCCTTCATAATGAGAGTTATACTTGGTGAACAATCTTAATCCGAAATCTCTCTAAAACTTTGTTGATATAGGTCTCTTGAGACATGCCCAAAATACTTCGAAAACTGTCCCTTTGGATCTTAATACCAATGACATAAGATGCATCACCCATATCTTTCATCTCAAAATTTTTAGAGAGAAATTGTTTTACCTCATGTAGCAAACCTTTATCATTAGTTGCAAGTAAAATGTCATCAACATATAGAATAAGTAAACATATCTTACTCCTACTGATCTTCTGGTATATACATTGATCTATAATGTTCTCTACCAATCCAAATGAAGAGATAACATCGTGAAATTCCAAATACCACTGACGGGAAGCTTGTTTCAATCAATATATAGATTTCTTGAGCTTGCACACCAAATGCTCACTGCTACTAGAGGAAAATCCTTCTGGTTATTTTATATAAACCTCTTCCTCTAGATCTCCATTAAGAAAAGTCGTTTTCACATCCATTTGCTGCAACTCCAAATCGAAATGTGCAACCAATGCCATGATAATACGAAGTGAATCTTTCTTTGATACATGAGAGAATGTCTTCTTGTAGTCGATTCCTTCCTTTTGAGTGAATCATTTAGCAACGAGTCTTACTTTATATCTTTTAATGTTGTCTAATGAGTCTTTCTTCGTTTTATAGACCCACTTGCATCCTATGGCTTTTGTACCATCAAGCAACTCAATAAGATCCTAGACTTCATTAGATGCCATAGAATCCATCTCATCTTTCATGGCATCATACCATAAACTTGATTCTTTACAATTCATGGCTTGTGAAAACGTTTCAGGATCGTTTTCGACTCCGATGTTATAGTCTGATTCTTGCAAATACACAACATAATCACTAGATATCGCTGATTTTCTTGCTCTAGTAGATCTCCTTAATGTTGTATCAACATCTTCTTGAGGATCATGTTGTTCAATCGATTGTTCAACAATTTTTGGCGATTCTTGAACATCTTAATCTACTAGATTGTCATCAGCAGCTTGTGGAACTTCAACGATTGGTTGTCTAACACCTGTTTGAACTTCAGAGGTGTTGTAAATTACAATCAATCTGTCACTTGAAGTAGACGGTTGAGCATCAATATGATTCTTTTCAGAAACAATGTCCTGGAATCGATCGCTCTCACTAATCAAGTCATTCTCAAGAAACTTCGCATTTCTTGACTCCACAATCCTAGTGTTATGAGATGGACAATATAATATGTACCCTTTAGACCTTTCGACATATCTAATGAAATATCCATTAATGGTCCATGGGTCTAGCTTATTTTCTTGTAGATTGTAACTCTTACTTTAGACGGGCATCGCAAACTCGGTTTCCAGCCTTTCAATAATTCAAATGGTGTCTTTGGGTCAAGCGTTGGTGGTGAGGGGGAGTTTTCTGACTCCCCCGAAAAATAACACCGACTGGTTCCGTAATGATATCTTCTAGTCGATGTGTATTGTTAGGGGAAAGAAAAGTGTGTTGCTTCCAGATAAGGGTTCAATAAAAACAGTTGGGGATGTCGTCAATTTACTGACCATAGTGAAGTTCGAGACAAATATGAAAAGATATGGGATAGTGTATGTGTTTGCGGAAAAGTCAGTTAACAATGAGCGAGAGGTCACTTGCAGGGTTCAGCCATTGTTAGAGGAGTTTATGAGGACTTTCGAGAAAAGCCTCCAGATGGATTGCCGCCAGAGCTTCCATTTTGTGGTGATAATTCTGATGATGATGATGTTCTTTCTCGTCAAATTCGAGGACGAATTTTTCTCAACCCGAGGAGAATGATGAAGGAAAAATAATAATTTCATGGAACTTCGGGTTTGTCTGTGTTTAACAAATTGATAGTCCAATTCGATTGGAAATGGGCCAATGATCACAACTCAGGGCCTTTAGCCCTGATGCACATCAAATTTTGGACACATTCCGTCGTTTAAGCCCTCAATTAAGCGTTTTTACTGTTTATGGTAATATTTGATTTAGCAATATCTCATTCAATAAGATTCGGATTGCGATTCTGTTTGTTGGAGGATGACCTTAGTGATTAGGAGAATCAAGATTCGTCATAATCTCAATTTTTTCCATCTATGGAAAAAAATAATATTTTTCCATTATTATGTAATATTTCCGAATTTTCTTAGGTTTTCGCTATTTAAATGTTGTAAGCCATTTTAGTCAGACTCAGTTTTTTGAATGAAATAAAATTTTATTGAATTTCTCTTAATTGAAATTCTTTTTGTGAGATTTTTATCTTTTATATAAGCTTTCACTGCATCAATTAGGAAGCTATCCCATGCTCTTGAAGAAACTTCGCAAATGGACCAAGTGTTTGTCCATCCTCGGTGTATCGACCAGAATATTTTCCATCTCTATCTGTTCTCACGATCTTAATTTGCTTTCCACATTGTTTCTCTACTTCGGCCTTAAAAACTCTAAAGGCATCTAGTGTTTCGTTCTTGTTATGAAGCAAGTAGATATACATATATCGTGAATAATCATCAATGAAAGAGATGAAGTATTTCGGACAACACAAGTCCATGCTGGACTACAAATATCTGAATGTATAATCTTTAATATGGCTGTACTCCTTTTAACACCTTTCTTGGACTTGTTGATATGCTTTCCCTTAATGCAGTCCACACAAGTGTCGAAATCAGTAAAATCCAAAGTACCAAGTACTCCATCATTAACGTATCTGTTAATCCTTTCTATAGAGATATGTCTCAATATCCGATGCCACAGCATAGAGGAATCTTCATTCATAACACATCGTTTAATACCACTGTGAACATACATAGCATTATAAGTAGTATTATTTTGCAAATTAATAGAAAAAATGCCATCAGACAATATACCATTCCCAACAAGATCAGATTTATAAAATAAACTGAAAGATGTTTCTGAAAAAATAAAGGAATAATCCAAAGGTACAAGTCTTAACAGACAAATGAGATTGCTTTACCTTTCTTCTCAAGCCATTTCCGAAATTTGGTGTAATCCTTCATGGGTCCATTCTTTTGTAGAAAAAGAACTTAGATTCTTTTTTTATTCTACCGTGGGACAATATTTTACTTTTTCCTTTTTTTTAGCTTGATTTACATCCTTTCCTTGCATTGCCATTGCCAGTCTCCCTTATTCTAAAACACACATGGCTAGAAGTTCATTAATTGACCACTTATAATTATGTGTTATAGGATATCTTGAAGGGTCCATATTGATGTGAAAGAGTGTTTAAAATATAGCGCACAAGGAAAGACTCAGGCATAGCAACCTTAAGAGTCTTCAATCAAGCTGCAATGTCCCTCATTTGCATGACGTGCTCACGCACACTTCTTACAGTAGTTGTCCTCATGGATGAAAACTTCATAATCATGGAGTTGGCAAGTGTTTTATCTGAAGTCTCAAATTTCTCATCAATAGCCATCAGTAATGCCTTGACATTTTTATGATGTTCAGCGGAACTACGAATACCAGCAGAAATCTTAGTCTTTATGAACATCATACTGAGGCGATTGGATCGCTCCCATCATTCAGAAAGAGCAATTTCATCCGAAGTTCTAGTTGGAGTAATTTCTGGTTCATCTTTCATAATGGCATAATCAATGTCTGTAACGACCCAGGTCCCACTTAACGGGCTGTCCCGACCATTAGATCGATGATGTACTGTCCCCACTGTAGCACATGAGTTTTTTCAGCATACTTTATCCTCACTCACACGCTCCCCAAGAAAACTTCTCAGGAGGTCACCCATCATGGAATTGATCCAAGCTAAGTACGCTTAACTGTGGAGTTTCTAATGATGACCTTCCGAAAAAGAAGGTGCACTTTGTTGGTATGAGTAGTACATATCAAATCTTTTTTAAACTTTCCTGGTCTGGGTATTACAATCACCCCTCGTTAGACTCGCAACGTCCTCGTCGCGCTTGATCCATCTGAGAATCCGTTACCAGGCGTTGGGGTTCAAGATGTGGCTCTTACGGGTTCAAGAGGTGGCTCCCACCCTATGGCGTATCACTTTGTCCCGCATAGCATTTAGTTCCCAATTTTCGGCTGGCAATCACGCTGTGATACCATTTGTAACGACATAGGTCCCACTTAACGGGCCGTCCCAACCATTAGATCGACGACGTACTGTCCCCACTGTACCAACATGTGTCTTTTCAGCATACTTTATCTTCACTCGCACGCTCCCCGAGAAAACTTTTCAGGGGGTCACCCATCATGGAATTGATCCAAGCCAAGCACGCTTAATTGTGGAGTTTCTAACGATGAGCTTTCGAAAAAGAAGGTGCACCTTATTGGTATGAGTAGTACCTATCAAAATTTTTAAAGCTTTTCTAAGCTGGGTATTACAATGTCCATCCATCCCAAATGAAAAAGAATCATCTACTTCCATACTTTATAATTATCACCATTTAATTTAGGAATATCACAACGAACATCAGAGAAATTAGCAGGTTGTGAAACTGCATAAATTAAATATATATGCTTATAATTCAAATTGAGACTAACAAAAACATAAATCATGCTTCAAAATTATGAATCTAGTGACATAAAACTTGCCTATGGGCCAAAGTCCTACTCAATTAGATTCATGAATAAACCTTATGATAAAACTATCAAATCACGTTCCAATTCCTAATTCATGCGGGTAATTAGGAAAATAATTTAATATTTTATACTGATTGATCATACAAATATAATAAAAATTCCCATGGGATAAAATTTATTATATAAATATGATCAGCCACAATTAATGTCTTTATTCGATATGTCATCATATACAATTAATACATAATTTTGAATAATTATGACTACTCCCTAATTAATTAAAATTATATGGATCAAACATTTAATTTACAAAATATGCTCATATAGCCTATGTTTGACACCCTTTTTTTTTTTTCCTCATTCTCATTCTCTTTCTTCATCACAACCACACATTCTATCAATAAAATAATATTACACATAAACTCAAAAATTCTCCTTACTTTTTAACCACACATTCTTCTATCAATCACTATTTAAAAACCAATTTTTAACCCAAAAAGGGTGTCAAACATAGGCATAAATTGCACAAAACCATGAGCAATATGAACAAAAATTTTAATTTTAATGTACTAAATTATTTAACTCAATACCAGAGAATGAACTTCTAACCATAGTAAGATAATGGTCAAACAATACGGCTGCTTGAAAGTTTCAAAAGTCCCTTTTTTTAATATGTGACCTAGGGATGGTAAAAAAGTTCGGCGGTTTGCACGGCTCGGGCTCGGTGGAACCGAGCCAAGGCTAGGGCCGAGCCTCATTTTGAGGACTTGGCCCGAGCCGGCCCGGCCCGTGTGGCTCGGGTCGGCCCGCAAAAAAAAAATCAAAATTTGCCAACTTATTCCACTCATCATGAAACTAATAAACTAATTATAAGTGACAAATTTATCTCATAATGTATCACAGATTATTTTGAAAAATGGGTGATATTTGTTTGTTTAATATTTATTGTATTATTAGTTTATTACTGTTTTCATTTCTCTAAAACTCTAAGTACCTAAATATTTAAAGTAAACATTTTCTCATTTACACAAATGTTTATAATATTATATTAAGTGAAATTATTAGTGATATATATTACTTAATTACATTTAAAAATTTAGATAATTTCATCAATGGTTACTAAAATTTGTAAGAAAATTTAAATCGATCATTAAAAAGATTTCTTACTTTGTTATAATGGATAGTTACTCATTTATAAATCTAACATGTTATCCGACATAAGCCTATAAGGTGCCAAAAAAAAAAAAAACCGAGCCGGCTCGGCCCGCTAAGGCTCGGGTCAAAAGCTCAGGCCAAGCCTCATTTTTTTTTGCCGGGCTCGACTTGAGCTTTTTTTTTTTCCGGCTCGACTCGTTGACATCCCTAATGTGACCCGGTTACTACCCGAATAGAAAATTGACGGTTTCTTCGCCTTCTAAATAAAAATTGCTTTTCAAATCCCAGAAATGTTAGAAATCCAGTTTCCTAACAATCCCCAACATTATTTTTCATCAAAACGACACGTGAACTAAATTTTGGTTTCGACATCTTTTCATAAATTTCAAGCAGAAAATACTCAAATTTACAAAATCATCAAGGTAGAGGCATACACACTACAACAAAAATAGCTTTTTACGACATATGTTTACGACGTGCAATTGATGCTTGTCGTAAAAAGAGACTTTTTACGGCGTATAAGAAATGTGTGCCGTGAATGATTAATTGCATAAAGTATTTACGGTCTGATACCAACTGTTAGACTTTAATTTTGATCTATCATGTGTAAGTAAATAACAACATATATATCAAATGCAGAAAAATGAAAAGCAAGAACTAACCTCCAGCCACTGATGTTTAAACTGCAGAATTTAAGATTGTGTTTGGTGCTTCTAAGCCTTCAAGAACTCCCTGAGATGGTGGACTTACGTCATAGAGAACTCGAGACTTAGGGACCAATACCATTTAACGAGATTCATAACTTTTATTAAATTTTCACTTTTAACCAACTTTTTTCAAAATCTACTCAAGAACTCTTTTTGGAATTATACAATGTATCGTCGATGAAAAATTTCCAATTAATTAGTTTCATTTAGTTATATTTACATATTCCTATTCTGTTTTTTCTTTTAGGAAAATATTTAATGAAGCAGTGGTCATCACGACTTAGATTTTTCTCAATTAATTATGACAATTCAATCACATTGGCATCGACATATGTTTTGCCTTTGTTATTTATTTCAATCTAATTCTACTCATGTTTATGACCCCAGCCTAGTCCACAAGGACCATGCGGATTTGACATCATCCCCACATTTAAGAGAGAATGGAAAGTGAATGAAAATCTGCTTGAAATTATGTATCTAATCGTATTTTTTCTCCTACATCGAGGAGAAACAGTTTTCGCTACTTCGCGGAGTAGCTTCTTTATCTCGTCGCAGACTTTGTTCAATTTGTTTTGAGTAAAATCTCCCGATAAAGTTCTCTTGAACAGCTGAACGTCCAAACCCAATAAAGGCAAACTTGATCTCCCTTTGACAAGATAAGAAACAAAACTCTCTCTTAGCCATCGACAACAAGAGTTAATTGCTGGTAATTAAAGGTTAAATAGTGTGTCGGGTGAATATGCATCACTATTTTAGGTTGTTCCTTTAGCTTGAGAGGGTTGTTAGTGTTGAAAGATTACACTCCGTTGTGTGCACCAACTATTCCCCCACCCCCGAACCAAATATTTCCACCAAACCATATAAATCCCAACTTCACCAACCCCCCACGCCATGTAATGCCATTACAATATTTGCTTTAAGAGTTCAAAAGTGTAGGGATCCATCTTGAGTTTTTTTATGTTGGTAAATATGACATACACGTATACAATATTGGGCCACGCTTGTCGAATGAAGTTTCTTCTATTAATGATGTTGGATTGACTGTGTAATCTTGACCACACTTATCGAATAAAGTTTTTTTTATTGATGGCGATGGATTGACTATGTAAACTTCTCCCTTCCGACCTCGTTGGATGTCTCTCGGTGACCAATTTCGTCTCCTTTTTACGAGGGAAAATATATGTTTTTTAATATTATTATAGCCACTATTTGATGGTCGGAAAAATTATGTTTAAAATAGTGATTTTGGGAGAATATGTGGTTAAAAAGTAAAGAAAAAGTTTGAATTTACGTGTAAAATATTTTAGTGTGTGAATATAAAGTTAAAAATGGATACGCAGGAAAAAGAATCTTCAAATAATGTTCATCAAACAGGGAATAAATTATTCCCCGTTTATATATGCTGCCATATGTTTGACGAAAGTATAGTAAATAGCTTCTCACAACATAAACAAAGAACAAATAATGCAGAAAGACAGAGTTGTGACAGGTTAACAACTATATCAATGTTGTAAAATTATCTGTCTTGCAATAGTTGCATTAAGTTTGATATTGTTGTAAGGTAACAAAATTTTATACATTTATTTTAACAACACTTTAAGTAATCAATGTCACACATTTTGACACATCTTCAAAGTTGATGCATACAAAGAGTTGTACAAGTAGTTTAATATAAAATTATAGATCGTGCAAACTTTCGGTTTGCTTTTATATAAATGTTAATAAAATTTTCCTAATTGCCTCATAGCAAAAGAGTGTATTTAATTCAAAACGCCTTTACGTTTGACACTTTTTGTGGACGTTATACATTTCATTTTTTCACATTTTCATCCTTATTTCAACGTTTCATTATGGAAAATAGGTTTAATAGCAAAAAAAAAGTCCCTACATTTTTTTTTTTTTTGCATTTTCGTCCTTATTTCAATGTTTCATTGCGGAAAACATCATTTTCACTATTCTTTAACGTAAAATGACCAATATACCATTTCTATTTAAATAAAACAAAAAAACAGAGAAGAAAAATAAAGATCAAATTAAAATCTTACTCCTCAACTTTTTAAAAAAGTACAAATGAGTCCAAATAAATATAATTTTGCTCTTTAATTTTGGGGCGATTTTTGCCCCTCTAGCCGTCATTTATGGAGCCAAATTCCAACAAGCTCCAGCCACCTAAACCACCAGAAAATGGTGCTGGTGGAAAGCCCTCAACTTTCTATTCAATTCTATACCAATATCTCCCTGTAACTCCAAGTATTTCAAACGGTACAAAGCATCAAAGTTTGCTGCCTGAAAATCTTAAAAACACCAATTTCCTCACTTCCGGCCATCATACTGGTCGGAGCTCATCACTGACCAACCCTCCACATCTAGATGACCCCACTCATGCAATCAATTGTAACCAAACACCAAGTTTAGATGCTGAATTTAACCCAAAACTTCTCCTTGTCGCGATACACATGACATCGCCTAAGGAGAAGTCAGTTTCTGACGCCATCTGAACAAACGAAGGTCGCGGACCACATGGGCTAGGTTCACCTTCACATGGCGCTAGCCTACCCTTAGGTCTCTCCTAATTTGGCTTCAATCGACCAAAATTTGAATCTAAGATGCTTGCAGACTAGAAATCGCAACAGCACGACCTTGTTTCCGCCAATTTAGGTGTCGTCTAGCCAAATCAAAGTGGCATACCACTTGGGCTAGTTCCCTCTCAACCGGCGCACCTGACCCAACCATGGGTCAAGTCCAATTTTGCCCTGAATGTGATGAATTGGTGGCTGCAATTAGGGCACTGTGCGAAAAATGGTTATTTTTTTTATATTTTAATAATTTATTTAGACTCATTTGCACTTTTTAAAAAAGTTCAGGACTAAGATTTTAATTTGTTCTTTTTTTTTTCTTTTATTTAAATAGAAGGGTATATTGATAATTTTTCATTAAAATGGTGAAAATGATGTTTTTCGCAATGAAACGTTGAAATAAGGACGAAAATACAAAATAAAAAAAAAATGAAACGTATGGACGTTTTCTACAAGAAGTGTCAAACGTATGGATATTTTATGCTATTAAACCTGTTTTCCACAATGAAACGTTGAAATAAAGATGAAAATGCGAAAAAATGAAACGTATGGACATTTTCTACAGAAGTGTCAAACGTATAGACGTTTTGTGCTATTAAGTATATTTCAACTTACTTAAGTTTCTACTCTCTCTATTTTCTTGTACTATAATTCTCTCAATATTATAGCACATTATCAACATGAACATCTTATAATTGCATTCGCAAAATAATCCTTCTATTTAAAAGAAATAAATTATAATTTTGACAAGATTAAATTACATTTTGATGGTTTTAATTTATGTACGAGAGAGAAAATAAATTCGTTACATCTATGAATTATCAATGCTGGTTAGATATAGATCATCAAGGTACCATCATTCAGTTTTATCTCTTGCATCTAAAATTTGTGCATTTGTCAATTTTCTAAACGTATTTGTTTTATTTACATTATAATACCGTTTAATTTAAAGATTAAAGTCAAATTTTAATTTAACTATACATTTCATGTTGGGAATTTACTTAATCATGCACAACGAAAAATAAATTAATTTTCAATTCCCACCAATGATCTTTTTTGTGTTTAGATAGAAACTGATATGATCCGAGATAGGCAATCACTTGGTCGAGTTTTGGAGTTCAAATTGAAGATATTGACAAGCTAATGTTCAAGTTTCGGGAAGGGTTCGGGAGCTGAAACGAGTTGGATTCAAGGTTTGGAAGACGTTTGGAAAGAAAATGAGCAGCGTTGATGAAAACGGTCATAACTTTCAGTTCCGTTGTCGGATTTTTGCCCATGAGTACATTCTGGAAATGACACGAAATTCTGCACAAGGTTACGCAAGCTCATGGTACTTTTGGACTTGCGATCACACAGAAATATGCCGAAAATAATTTGTCGAGAATTTTAATTTTACGCGAATTTCCTTATTTTATTAGAATTTTAGTTTATGTAAGATTTTTGTAATCTTTAAAGTGATATTTTCAATTTTCCATATTTTTCTAGATTTAGTATAAATAGGAAACTTTATTTCATTGTAAAAGAACATTTTTGACATAATAAAATATGAAGATTCTCTCTCTTCTTGTTCTTCATAAACATTCGAACTTATCAAATATATTATTATATTTGTGACGTTCAACCCTAAAACTTATCAAATGATTAGGCGCCCTTTGTAGCGTTCGCAAATCGAGATTCGTTGATTTTGTAATCAAGAGGTCATTCAAATTTTGTGTTTGTTTGGTTGTTTGATTCAATAATTTGTGGGTCGAGATTCTATCGTCTACAATCTGAATTTTGGGCTTTCCCAACATTTTCAACTAATTTCGCGATTTCCATGCTAATCTTGTACCCGGGTTCGCGTAATTTGGTATCAGAGCTTGGGCTCTATATTCAGATTCTATCTTTTCTTTTATTTTATTTTGAGTCTTTTGTTTTTGTTCTTGTGTCCGTGATATTTTTGAGTCTTGATCCAGAAAATTTCAAAAAAAGAGTCAAAATTTATTTTTGGGCTAATCTAGTATCCAAATCAACTCATGTTTCTTTTGTCAGTATCTTAATTGATTTTCGAGTTTACCTAACAAAAGAAATTAGGTACTGTAGTCCGAATTTTATTTTTTTGATTTATTTGGGAAGTTGACACTATCATATTATCTATCCAAAATTCGTTTATATTCCTTCAAATCTAAAAATTCAAGAACCACTTTCTTGAATTTAAATATCACTCATCCAATTGTCCAATTCTTTTCTTGATTACAACTACTTAAATGATGGATTATGATTGTGGATTTATTTTTCAAACTCGGTGTTTTGTGGATAGTACAATATGCAATTTGGCTATTGATAAGGAGTACATATCAGACTTGGTTAGTATCACGATGGTGGAAAAATAGGGATTAACTTTACAACAACACCCTAGGTCGTATATGATAACTTGGTTGAAGGAGTGTGGGAATGTAGATGTGAACAAGCGGGTTTTATTGAATGTCACTTGGAGAATTTAGTGATGAAGTTTGGTATGAAAGGAAGGCTATTTATGATATGGAGATGAACATATATAGATTTCTTCAGGATGGGGTAAAAATCACTCTAGGTGGATTGATACTAGAACAATCTTTTGCAGACCGATGGAAGGTGAGAGGTGAGGCAGAACGAGAAAAGCAAAAGAGGGAGATGATCACACCTAAGGAGAATACATGAGTTGAATTGCCGGAGGAGTCCAAAGATAGGGAAGTTGAGATGGAGGATGATAGATTGAAAAATACAGTTGATATTGAGTGAACCAATTAAAGATGAACATGAGCAAGCTGGTAATGCAGTTGATATGGGGGAGAGTGAACTAATTAAAGAGAAGGAGCATGAGCAATCTGGTATAAAAATTGTAGAGATGGTTCAGTAAGAGAGTGAGAAAATAATAAAAGAATGTGTTGAGTAAATTGTTGAAAATATTGTGAGGAATGAAGAACAGAGTTCCATTGCTAAGCATGATATGGTGGAGACGATACATTATGAGTACGATGACTCATATCTCATTGAGGGGGAAGCTAACAAATTCAATCGTGTTTTGCTTAATTCTTTCTTTTAGGTTGATCATTGTACGTGAGAGTTCATACAACAACATCGATGGCTAATTGTGTTTGTACTGCAATACATCCATATATACACAATGGATTGGTACCATGTATTAATCCTCTGCCATGGAGGAAATTTTTTTTCCATTTGATCCAGGTGGTGCAGTGATGAGTTGTATAGGAGATAGGTTATCCCCTATGCGATCACAAGGCACAAATTCGGGATGAATCCTTTTCGAAGAGAGAGAGGATAATATGATTCGGGATAGACAATTATTTGGTCGAGTTTTAGAGTCCAAATTGAAGAAGTTAACAAGCCAAGGTTCAAGTTTTATGAAGGACTCGGGAGCCAAAACGAATTGGATTCAAGGTTTGGAAGACATTTGGAAAGAAAATGATCAGTGTGGACGAAAACGGTCATAACTTTCAGCTCGGTTGTCGAATTTTCGTCCATGATTACATTTTGGAAGTGACACGAAATTATACACAAGGATATACGAGCTCATGGTACTTTTGGGCTTGTGATCGCACAGAAATAGGCCGAGAACAATTTGTCAAGAATTTTAATTTTACGTGAATTTCCTTAAAATTTTAGTTTAGGTAAGATTCTTGTAATCTTTAAAATAATATTTTCGTTTTTCCATATTTTCTTAGGTTTAGTATAAATAGGAAAGTTTATTTCATTGTTAAAGAACATTTTTGACATAATAAAATATGAAGATTTTCTCTCTTGTTCTTCATGAACATTCTAACTTATTACTTGCAACGAATCGTACATTTGCGATAATTTCTCTTCTTTCGAATGCATGAAATAGGTCACCACACACACAATTACATATACAATAATTATGGAGAAAATAAATTCATATAAATCATTCAAACATCCCAA
Source organism: Fraxinus excelsior (assembly GCA_019097785.1). Taxonomy (NCBI): domain Eukaryota; kingdom Viridiplantae; phylum Streptophyta; class Magnoliopsida; order Lamiales; family Oleaceae; genus Fraxinus; species Fraxinus excelsior. The sequence goes on from CM032640.1 coordinate 1,917,596, forward strand.
AACGTGTTTTGATGTCAAAGATGTAACAATAAAATTTAAGAATCATATTACATAGTTCATCTAACCCTAGTACAAAATTAACCTAGCCTAGTATGGTGGAAAGATGAAAATCAGAAAAATAAATAAAGAACGACATCACCAATTCAATTCTCAAGTTTAATCTTCGTTTTGTGGTGTTGCTCTTCTTCTTTTTGCCTCTTTTCTTCTCTCAAAACCTTTATGAATATGTTGTAAAGCGTGTTCCTCACTTTTGGACGACTCTAGGGTTTTAAAAGACGCCCCTAGATTCGTTTTCATAAGAGGTGTAACCAAATTAGGAAACCAGAAAAATTTCGTCGATTTGGCCGGGCGGGCACCCGATATAAAATGGGGCGGCCTCCATGGCATAAAATTTTCGTCCTGCTGTGGACGTTTAGGTTTCCGCGACCATAACTGGGTAGTTGCCCAGTTATAAAAATTCCACGAATTTTCCTTTCAACCATTTTCTTCATTCTTTTTTCCATATTGGTCCTTCACATCAAAGTACTTCAATTTTAGTGCTCCAACTTTTACTCAAATATATATTAGTCCCCATTTATTGGTTTTTTACTCTTTCACATATTCGTTTCTTCTCTTGGGTCATCTTTCGATTATTTGCACTTTGATCCCTGAACTTTGGCTTCATTCCATTTTAGTTCTTCTTGCACTTTTTTTTTCCTAAATTCCACCTATTCGTTAATATTATCCTACAAAACATAATTTATATAGAATTAAGCCACATTTACAAACAATTTCCCATTAAATAAATGTGTAAAACAAACTTACCAAATCTCCCACACTTGAACAAACAAACTGTAGCTTATTTCCAAACATGGTTTGACAACTTGCCATGTCTCAAGATTGGAATTTAACTATCAACACAATGAATCGTTTCAACATTGCAAAATCAAATCAACCTCTACCGGTTACATGCAAAACTCTATGTGTGTAGGTGTAAACTCATGTAAACATATTAAGCCCATGATTGGTTCAATTCCGGACCCATAGTAGTCAAATATCCTCCGTCTCTCTCTCTTTCTCTCTCTCTAGAGATACACATCCCCCAAATTTATTATTTTCACTCAATTTTCTCGAAATGCATTCTAAGTTGAACTTACTTAATTCTATTCCTTACCCTCTCTCAGTTTAAATGGATCTTACTATCACAAGTTCACATTTCAACAAGTCGAGATTATCCTTTATTTTTTTACTCCTTCAACCTTTAAGACTAAACTAAGCTGCTTGTCTAATATCAAATGTATAGTTCTATCGACCAAACATCTTAGGACTTAATCAATGTAATTTTTTTTTTCTAAACTATTATTACATTTCTTTTTCAAATATCTTATCATTTGTTTTCTATATAACCCGTGTAGGGAGCTTTAGGTCAATGCTCCCAATTCAGATGATCATAGGACACTAGGTTTTAAACTCTTACAAACTTATTCACTCGAATTATACATGCTCGAAAAGATTATTTTATTCACACAAAGACTCGTGTTATGCCCCTTTTCTTTTTGACATTCAGCCTCTATAACAAACCCCTAACTTAAGACTTTCACTTTATTTTTGTCTCATTGGTTTTAGACAATCCACACAACGTAAGTTCATGCACTTGACCACTACTTATCTCAATGTCCATTGTAATAGTTAAACCACCTCCAAACTGCTCTATAAATGGATTATGGATAAATACAATAGAGGTTATTTGGGTTTATCTTATTATGTTCAACTATTCTCTAAGTAATGAGCTAAATCACCAAATTAATATGTAAACATGAGTGTCGTGCATAAAGAATGTCAAGTTTCACATAAACTAGTATTGATTAATCCAATCATGCAATATTTCCACCATTTATAACCCATACTTATTCCAATATTCAATACCATTGTTGGCAAGGTCATCAATCCCATACAAGCACCCAAAACAAGAAGCAAATACTAGGAAATAAATAAAAATTATTAATATTTTTTTTCGCACGAACAATCACGCAAACATCAATAATTTATACAAAAATATTGATGAATGACAAAGATGTCATGAAAATTGTGCCACCCCCAAACTTATACGAAACGTTGTCCTCAATGGGTAGCAATTTTAGTGAAATGCAGAAGTTTAGAACGAAAATAAAATTAGACCAACATAAAGGTAATGAGTACTCCCTTAATCAATGTAGATGTGAATGTGAAGATGATGGATGAAAAGTAGTGTGGATCATGTATAGACTCTTTGTGACCTATAAGGACGATGAATGACTCATTATTATTAAAATTATCAAATACACGAAAATTCCTAATAAAATTCATAAAACGGAATAAATAAAATGGAAGAAATGTTGGTTTGCCTCCCAACAAACGCTTGTTTATAGTTTGTAACTCGACTTTATAGTTGTTGATTCATGGTGGTTCAAGTCGAAAAATTGCACCATTGTACTTCTGGCAATTTCCAGCCTTACATCCTCTTTTAGCCCTCCAAACTTTGAATTCTCCGTTCTCATCTTTACCAAGAATTCCTCCAAATTTCGATATTCTCTTCTGGCAATTTTGTTGAATGGATAGTTCATCTTCATCAATACAATTACATTTGTCGAGGGCTGATGGTTGTTTAGATGTGTTATATAATTTAAAAACTTCTTGTCACTCATCTATCCTCAAGATTAGCTCACATTTCTTCATATCAATCAAAGTTTGACATGTTGCTAAGAATAGTCTCTCCAAGCTTATTGGAATATCGTTGTCTTCTTCCATGTCTAGAACAATGAAGTCTGCTGAAAAAATTAATTTGCCAGCTTTGATGAGTATATCCTCAACTTTGCCTTTTATATATGTGATGTTTCTATCGGCCAGCTACAGTAGCATCGTTGTTTCTTTTGCTTCTCCCAATCCCAATTTTATGTATACAGATAAATGTATTAAGTTAATACTTGCACCTGTATCATATAAAACATTAAAAGTACTAGCTTCTCCAATTGAAATAGGTAACGTGAAACTCCCTGGATCATTGAGTTTGGGAGACAATTTCTTTTGTAATCTTACACTGCTCTTATCTATCAATGCCACAGTTTCAAATCTAGCAAGCTTTTTCTTCTTTGATATCACGTCCTTCAAAAATCTTGCATAGCTTGGAATATGTCGTATTGCGTCTATGAACGGGATATTGATGTGGAGTTTCTTTAGCACATCCAAAAACTTCTCAAACTGTTGGTCTAGCTTGTGTCTCTTCAACCTTTGTGGGAATATAGTAGGAGGCTCGTAAGGATTGATAGGAACGGTTGCCTTAAGTCATGGTGTATCTGAATTCTCCTTAGTAGATATCTCTATCGTTTGTTCCGCTCGCTCCTCATCTGAAGAAGGTACTGTTTCTTTAGTCGCAACCAGCCTCTTGATATGTAGTTTCGGTATTGTACCCCACTCCTAGTGGTGATTGCTTTCACAGATGGATCCTTAATTATTTCATTTCCCAAAATACTTATGGTCATTACATGCTCTTTGGGATTAGTCTCAGTATTGATTGGCAGGGTACTTGATACTCTGCTTGTCATAGAAAGTGTCATCTATCCAACTTGAGTCTCCAAGTTTTTAATAGCATCACTCTGATCTCGGAGAGTTGTTTCAATTTTCCTCATGAACTGATTATTATCACCCATGTATTGATTTGTTTTATCATAAATTTTTCAACATCTTTTCCGGTTGAAATTTCTTCTTCTGTTGATGAAATTGATCATGCGGCCTATTCTGATTCTGATGGCCTAAGAGAAATTTGGGTATTTCCTTCAACCTGGGTTGTAAGTATATGAATGTGGATTATTATATTGATGTTGTCCCCATTGTGCAAAATCTACATGTTCCATACCTTGTGCCGGAATAGGATAATATTTTGTATTATGATCTGTCCCACACTCTTCACAACATGGCTCCTTAGCTTGTACTGCATTGGCTATCTGTGATATGCTTTCCACCTTATGAAATAATGAATCTATTTTCGCAGATAAAGCTGAGTAAACATCCATCTCGTATACACCCGACAGTTTCTTTTGAACAACTCGCTTAGAAGCCCACATGCTTGAAGTTGTAGCCACTATCTCGAATAACTTCAAAGTTTCGTCAATTGTCTTTGTAGATAAAGAGCCGTTAAACAAAGAATACACCATGATTTTGAACGATGGAAGCAATCCCACATAAAAATATTCGAGTCATTTACTAATACCGTGATAAGGACACTTTCGAAGCATGTTCTTAAACCTATTCCAAGCTTCATCATAAGATTCTGATTCATGTCACAAAAGATTCTGATTCATGTCATACTTCAACTTTGCTATCTTGGCCGGTGGGAAGAATTTTGTGTAGAATTTTTGAGCTAGATCATTCCACATGATGATACTGACGATAGGTTGAGAATCTAACCACTCAAGTGCTTTATCACGCAAAGTGTGTGGAAACAACCTCAGTCTAATAGCATCGTCTGAAATACTCTGATATCGAAAATGTTGGCACGTCTCCAAGAATCGAGAGACGTGTGTATGTGGATTTTCTTCAACTCTGCCATAAAATCGATGTCCATTCTAGAATAGATGTATAATGTTAGTTTTCAGTTGGAAATTAGGTTGCCCAAACAGAGGGTAGACAATGCTGGATTGATTCTTAATGATATGTGGGGTCATGAAATCCCCAACAAGCATATTTCCCTCATCAACAACTTCATCTTCATTGACCTGAGCTATTTGATTGTTTTTCAGGTTACCCATTTGTACTTGTTGTTTTTGGTCTTTTTGTTGTGTTGCTCTTGCTTCCCTTTGCCTATGATGAAAGATGTGTTCGATTTCTAAATCAGCTGGAAGCAATTCATCGTCTAGTAACCTTCGCATTCAATATCTAAAAGAAAGATAATAGTAGCACTCTAAGATAAAATGAAATAAATAAAAAAATGTTCGAATTAATGTCGAGATAAATAAAATCAAACTAAACTCAATCCCCGACAGCGGCGTAAAAAACTTGTTCACAAAAATATATCTAATTAAAATCACTGCAAGTGTACAGCTCGTTACACGTAATAAAGTGGACTTTTAAGTCCAAATATCGTCCCTAGAGGATTGATTAGTTTTAATTCTAATTATCGTGATCTTAACCGAAACAATAAGAATGAGAATGTTTGTTTTGATGAATTTATAACTAAATTAATGATACAGATGCAATTATGAATGCTTTAACCAAACTGAATGAGATTTATGTCGAATGAAAGTTGAAGTCTTTTCTAATATATGATGAATGTACTAGGATCAAGAATCCCTTATAATAATATTTTTTAAATTTAGTTCACACTTTGACACACGATTGAAGTATTGAAGAATCAATGTTCCTAAATTTTTTAACAGTCTCTCTCGAGTAAAGTCAAATCTATTTTAATATGTGACCCGACTATATCTCTATGACGGATGCAAACATACAAGAATGCATGAATTTTTGTGAGCACTTAAAGATTCACATAGAGTATAACAGTATATTTCTATCTCATATGGAACCATATGATGATTTTTACAGCGTCGAACCTATTTTCCTTCTTTTGAATGCATGAAATAAGCCACCACACTTACACAATTATGTATACAATAATTATGGAGAAAAGAAATTCATATAAACTTTTCAAACATCTCAAAAACTTGTTTTGATGTCAAAAACGTAACACTAAAATTTAAGAATCATATTACATAGTTCATCTAACTCTAGTACAAAATGAACCTAGTATAACATGGTGGAAAGAAGAAAACCAGATAAATAAATAAAGAACGACATCACCAATTCAATTATTAAATTTAATCTTCGCTTCGTGGTGTTGTTCTTCTTGTTTTTGCCACTTTTCTTATCTCAAAACCCTTATAAATATGTTGTAATGTGGGTTCCTCACTTTTGGACGGCCCTAGGGTGTTAAAAGACGCCCCTAAGGGTCCGTTTGAGCAAATCATGGAAAATAGGGTGGAAAGAAAATGAATTCCAGGGAAAATATTTGCCTAGAACTTGTTTTATGGGGAATTGTAATTAAATGTGTTTGATTGGTATAATTTTCTATGGAAAATGTTGAAAGTTTGAAATCCGTTTGACTTCCTTTTTTATGGAAATTGTCCATTAAAGTGATAATATTTTCTACTATTGGGTTTAGAATTTGTTCCAATTACCAAAAAGTAAAAAAAAAAATTAAACAATTAGAAAAAATTACCATATTTGTCTTACTTTGTTTTGCATAGAAATTGTCAATAAAAATGAAATTTTACAATGGTTGATAGAATTGGTTGCCATTGCTAAAAAAAAAAAAAAAAAAAAGTTGGACAATTTGTGCATTAAAGGGTTGTACCTAGAAAAAAGGGAGGAAAACATTTTCCGTGAAAAATTTAGCATATCAAACAGTCAAAAAGTGGAAGTAGGAAAATATTTTCCTACTTCCAGGGAAAATATCGTCAATCAAACATAGCCTAAATTCTTTTTCATAAGAGTAGTAATCAAATTAAGAAACTACAAAATATTTGCCGATTTGGCTTGGGCGATCGCCCAGTATAAAATGAGGCAGCCACCCATGCATAAAATTTTCATCATGTTGTTGAGGTTAAGGGTCGGGCGGCCGTCCGACCAATATACCGGGCGGCTACCCGGTTATAAAAATCACGCGAATTTTCTTTTCAGTCATTTTCTTCATTCATTCTTTCATCTTTGTCCTCCACATCAAAGTACTTCAATTTTAGTGCGCCAACTTTTACTCAAATGTATATTAGTCCCCATCTATTAGTTTTTGAATTTTTCACATCTTCGTTTCTTCTCCAAGGTCATCTTTCGACTATTTGCACTTTGATCCATGAACTTTGGCTTCCTTCCATTTTAGTTCTTTTTCCACTTTTTTTCCCTAAATTCCACCTATTCGTCAATGTTATCCTACAAAACAAAATTTATATAGAATTAAGCTACATTTACTAACAATTTCCAATTAAATAAATGTGTAAAACGTACTTAAAAATTTATAGAATTAAGCCATATTTCGATATATTTACTAACTTACAAATTTATAGAATTAAGCCATCTTTTTTCCTAAATTCCACCATGTTTGTCAATGTTATCGTATAAAACATAATTTTTATAGAATTAAGCCATATTTCGATATATTTACTAACAATTTCCCATATTGTGCCCTAAATAGGTGTGTAAAACGCATTTATCACTTAGCAAGTCAAGTTCTCAACAAATTTCGAAATTTGGGATTTAAGCCACGTGACCTCTTGTATTTAAACATCAAGATCATTAATCAAATGATCTTGTAGTTCTGCAATTATAAGAAGATTGGCATATATTTTTCAAAAATACAATTTATAACAATTTCTATATTTAATACACAAAATTCGTCGCACGGAGCTTCTAATCTCCCCGCGTTCTTTGTTCATAATTGTTCACTCACCCACATTAACCAGTTTCAACACCAGAGGAGCTCGAAACAAAGTTGAATAACATGAATTCGCTTGCCATATGTATCTATTTATTAGTAAACATACATAAATAACTCAAATACCTAAATCTAGGTTATTCTTCCAAGATATCTGCCCTTACCTAAATCAAGTGTGGCAAAAAGTTTTACACCATCTACGGACGATATTACATATTAGAACAAGAATTTGTAATTTTCTCGGGATAGAATTTTGATAAATGGCTTATAAAGTTAACAGCTGACAATCAATATATACATGGAAAGATGGGAATACCAAAAGACATAAAGGCTACAGCCTATCCAAATCTGTGTAGGGAATGATTACACCATAAATGAAACTGCAAAAATTGGATCTCGACTCCATTAGACGTAAAAGGAAATTGATCCGACTTCTCTTATATATTGAATTGCTCTTTCAATGAGTATTTCAATATTATGTCTGGAGGATGACTTAAATCTCCAGTATCTTATGCACTAGCAACCACATAGAATAAATTGTAGTGGCATCTCCAGTATCTTAACCAGAAGACTTACAAAACAATTCAAACACCAACACAAAGAGTGGCATCCTCTTCTGACAGAAGTATTTAAAGACTACAAGTTCATTCAATTATATAATTACCTTAAAATATTTGTGTTTACGGGGCTCTTCCCTCACCGAAGATCATATCATGTATGATGAATCCACCTTGATTCTATTGGAAATCTGCCGGCACAAAATATATATTTCCAAAACTTCGGAGAATAGCTGAAAACGTTATGGTCGTTCACTAAATTTGAAGAATAAAAATTTGCAAACGCAATGCGATGGTGCACCTGCATGTGAGAGTTTTGTTGAAGACATAACACAAATAAAAGGTTTCGGTCATGTCAAATACTTAACTTCTAGATGAGATGGCACAACGTTGTAATGGGGGCAGCAAAAGTTTCGATGAGATACTTCCTTATAGATGCACTAGCTGCAAGCAATATTTAAACCATCTAAACATGTTTCAATGATTCGAAAAGCATATGGTTCAAATGCGGAATAAAACGGAACCGAAAAACATACCTCCAGCCTTTGTTTCTCACACACGTTAAAGGATTCAGATTTAGGTGCTTCTAAATGTCTTCTCAATCTCAATTAGATGGTGTATTCTTGACTGTAGAAGATTGGAAGGCTTAGGGACCCAACCGGAGGAAAAAAAAAATGAATATATATAAGCTCTATCATCATAGAGCAGTTCTCAACCAAACAAAAACGTGGAAAAGGCAATTGGGAAATTATTTTGAACATTATTCACGTCCTTAAGAGATGGAAAATTTGGACCACATTCAGATTCGGTTTACTTCATGGGAAGAAAATAACACTAGCAAGAAGATAAATTAGCAATACTGATCTGTTGTCCTCTTCCTCTTGGGATGGTTGCATTGCCAATACCTATGGAAGCTGTAAGGTGTTGATTTCCATGCAAAGCCTTGGCAAATCAGCAGTCCTTGCTTGTTATACCTTAAATTCATTGTGTATCCGACCTTAAAAATTTTGAATCCCTTGATGATTTACAAGCTATTTTCATTAATAAAAATTTATTTTCAAGAAAACGAAAATGTTTCTTTTCATCAACATGTTTCTGATTTCCTATCACAGTAAATATCAATTTATATACGCACATGTTTTAGGTGGTAAATTACACAGCAAATGCGTGCATAAATAAAAATGAACTCAAGAATAATATATTTTTAATCCATAAAGTATTTACTGCTATATGGTAAACAATATTGGTGAGGGAAATCCCCATGGTCCCCCCCATTTTATTGCATCTTGAAAACAAGCTACAAGTTACTGTATATAATTAGTCCTACACCATCTCCCCTTCAAATAATGAGATCCCAATTCACCTTTTATTGCAAGATCTCATGTTAGATAGAAAAATGCAATTTCTGAGCATTGTAATGAGTTAAAAGCAGGTTCAAGATTATGGTTTAGAATCAACTTTAAAATAATTTACAATATGTTATTTAAAATGTGTATATATATTTCTGCTTAAAGTTTGATAAAAAACTACTTGCAGCAGAAGATCATATCCTGCAAATTGTTTGCTTTTTCGAAGATTAAAAAAACTTAATTTATTGAATACTAATTAATTAACTTTAACAGTGTCAAATTCAGTTATATGACTTCTCATATTCTATTTTACTCTTGTTTTTGTTACTACTATTACCACTTAAAACTGCTGCTATTTGTATTTGATTTCATCTTTAGTTTATCCTTCACCTATATACACTGAAAATCTTCATAAGAGTCACTAAATTCCATAGCCTTATTTATAAGGAAAATCAACCTGAGAACTACATATATTTGAATCAGTCAAACAGAGTCGAAGGTCTTTCAGCTTGGGAAGATTATGAACAGATCAAATTCTACCAAACCAAGATCATAAAAAAACCTATAGCTATATTTTTGAAGATAAGAAGGGGAAAATTAAAAGAAGAATATTTATGAATATAGAACCTTGAATCAGCCAAACAACTCTATTAAATTTCTTCAGATGTGATGAGTTTTTTTAATTCCTAAATTAGAAAGAAAAATCAATCCAAATTTCTCCATATATGATTAGTTCTACAAATTATACAAATATTTGGACTTCAAAATTAAAAAGAACAAAATCAATTTATAGAATCTTTAATTTCATGCAAAACAATTATACCTAGTTAGGGTTTTCAGTATTTTAAGGTCGAACAGACAACGAATCAAAGGTTAACTACAAATAAGACTGCTCAATTGACAAGCATAGCATGGAAGCCACTCACCGGTTACACGTTACAACCCCGGATCAATTTCTTCTCACGATCATTAATCTTATTAATTTCTTCCTTTCTAAAGAAGGTTGAATATATATATATATATATACACTCATAAAAAGGCAGTAAGTCATCAAGAAACTCAGATGCTGAAAGAATTTGAGCAGCAGATTTAGATGGAAGAACAAAAGTAAACTGGTTTCGGGATTCAGAGGTTTGAATCCAATAATCTCACAAGGGTTTAGGTTATGTTGGGGTGTTCACGTAATTTATAGACAAAAAGGGTGAAATTTTCCAAGGACTATCTCGTACGTGTGAAATAATATAGATAAGTTTTTGCATATAGTTGTGCCAGTCGCACGTGAGAAAGGTTTTGAGTTTGACTGACAGATGATATTTGATCCTCACAACAACCAATTCCCAAACGATACACTTGCATGCAGAAAAAATTTCTTCTCTTTTCATTTATTTATTTTGTTTTGGATGAATATGAGATATTGGGGACACTGTGAACATGATTATGTCGTAAACCAGAACTTCCCAACAAAGTAGCTGAAATAATCTGAGGGTGACTGAAGAGTTTGGGTGGGGGGGTGGATGATGAAAACAAACAGTGTGGGGACTAATTGGAAAATAGAATATATGGATGGAAATATACAGTTTTTTCCAACCTCAGGTATCTATTTTCCCATCTAATCACCCTTTCATTTGTTGTAACAGTAGTTATTCAGTGTCCATACAAAACTCCCACCAAACACATCCTACTTGTAGCAAATTTTTTTTTTTTTTTTTTTGTACGTTTCTGCACAGTAGAATAGTGCTCTTCTGCTATTAATCCATCTGTACTGTATCAATTTATTGACTGTCCGTGGTCATCATTTAATCAATTTGCTTCTGGAATTTTTTCATCTCCACGAAATTTAACGAGAGGGTGTGGATGACCTACATATAAAATATGATTTTTGTGATTTTAGTGTATTTTTTTATAATGATGTGTCACGTCAACCATACCGTTAGACACGTCATAAAAATCCTTCCAATTTTGCAAGCATCATTTACACAGTGATGAATGTGGTACCAATTTTCAAAATTCAATGACTAACGGGGATAGTTTTTAAGTTCAATGATTTTGTGAGAACTTTACTAAAAGTTCGATGACCATTTAAGAAATTAACCGAGCTTCAGTAAAATATATGGAAGTAAAATATATTGCAGGACAACGACTTCAACTTGACTATTGAAGCGGTGCATCATATCAACTTTTGCACGTGGACATTGTAAGTACCCAAATTTCTACCAATGCTTTTGTGTGGCACTGATAGTGTAATGGTGTCATGTGCTAATAGTATGAATACCACATAGTGGCACCAATACTATAAAAGACATACGTATTATTTTACGTATGGAACCAATTTTGTTATGTCAAGCCCTGTTTGACAATCATTATTCGAAACTCTTTTTTCTACACTCATTTTTAACCACACATTCGCATAATAGAATATTGTATACGTAAACTCAAAAAAATTCCTTACTTTTTAACCACATAATTTCCTAAAAATCACTATTCAAAACATTATTTTTTTACATGCTCATTTTGAATTACACATTCACATAATTAAATATTCTACAAGTAAATTCAAAATTTTCCCCAACTTTTTAATCACGCAATCTCCTAAAAATCACTATTCAAACCATTATGTTTTTCAAATAATGGTTGTCAAACAGGGGCTAAGTGATAAATTTCACATCGAATAAAAATGAGATAAATAATCAAAATATTGAGACATTATTAAGGAGAACCATCCAAATCCTTCTATAATGATTAACTATCTCATTTTTATTCAATATATGATTTTATCCCTTAATATGTTCTATCTCGTTTTTATTTTATAAAAGAATATGAATGTAGTAGAAACTGAACTATTTCCTTGCCAAGATTGAGAAGAAAGATAATTCAACTATTACACTTTACATATGTAAATTTCAATTTGTTTAACTGCCACTTGAACAACTCAATGGTGACATTTAAATGCACCGTAGTAAATAATTTGTAAATTGAATAAGTGAGGCACAACTTCTGGAGACGTTTCTGCTAAAGAATCATATCTATATTTCCATGCCACGGGTTCATCAGTTGTCTGGGGAGAAATGAGCATCCGGCTGCCGACGAAGTATAAATTTCAGTCTCATGGATGTCATCTAGCCTCAGTTTGTCAGCTTAACTTGTGGAGTTGAGGTGTGCATCAAGAAACACGTGTGCTGTTTTGTTTGGGATTTCATCGTCGTCATTTGAATACACGCTCGTCTGTTCTACTGATATTGCTCAGATGTTTACTAAAGCAATGAAGAAAGGGTTCAGCTCTCAACTCTCTTCACTGTGGAAAGCGGCCATCATCTCGGGCTTCGTGATCACACGATAACTTTTCATAAATGAGTACCAGCTAGACCTTGACCTCTTCTACTTTCTTTCGTGATAAATTCCATAGTAAGGTATTCGGTCTCCCTCCAATAATCAATTTTAACCACATTGTATGTGTCACACAATTTTTCAACTACATATTTCATCAATTTTTATTAAAATTTTACTAAAAATCTGATTTTGATCAATACCAACAGGGGCATATTAACCAACATGGTAGGGGTACATTCAAATCCCCTAGACAAATTTAGCCCCTTTTGGTGCCAAAAAAAAAAAAAAAAAGAGTTTTGAATAGTATTTTTATGAGAATGTGTGGTTTAAAAATAGAAAAAAATTTGAATTTACATGTGAAATATTTTATTGTGTGAATGTGTGGTTAAAAATAATCTTATAACAAAAAAAAAGTTTTAAAACAATGAAGAGGCAAAAAAAATCCTACCTATGATGTTAATAAATAAAAATATAAAGACTTGAATAGTACGGAACGAAAACTGTCAAGTTTATTATTTTCTTTTAATTTTGTTGAGTCCTTTTCAATTCAATGCACTTAATGACTTTCCGTGGAGAAGAAATTAGGTTTAATGCATGACTTCCAATACTGAAATTGAATTGAAGGCAGCATCGTCCTATTTCAAGTGCAAATTAAAGGGTCGTTCGGTAAGGATTAAAATCAAATTAAAATTAAAAAATTAGTTGTTATTGTTGACTTTTATTAGACAAGTGTGACCCAATAACGGTCATATTTTCAATTTTAATTGGATTTTAATCTCTATCGAACGGGGCTTAAACTGCAAAGGCGCATAGTCTAATTACAGTTGAACGACTTGTGGCTTAGTCTATAAAGGATACGCTAACTTAGACCCCGTTTGATTTAGATAAAAAAATAGATCTTGATAAAAGTTAATGAAATATACAGTTGAAAAATTATGGATTCCAAAAAATGTGTGGTTAATATTAATTGTTAACTTTACTTTAAATTTTAATCTATTTTTTAGCTTATCAAACCGGGGCTTAATGTTGTCCCCACCTATCAATGGCAACTTATAGCTTATAGAAACAAAATGCTGCCTTTCTTTGCTCATTGACATGATTTTGATTAAACGCTCCCTTTAAACTATGGTCTATTTATACTCATTAACCACATTGGCAACTTATTGTGATTTTATAGTAAACATCCAAATTGCCATCATTAGAAAAGCACATTGCACCCACCCTCATCTTTGGGGTAGTTACCCCTGTGTTTAGTTAAATATCAAACTTGTATATTGTACTTGATTAAAGTATTAAAGAAAAAATGTTCGTACACTATGTGGTCATAGTACTCTTTAACTTTCGTCCAATATTAATTGCAAAACATGTTATAAGATTCAGTGTATCCATCTAGGTTATGCTTATCAGATTCACAAATCGAGCAACAAAATGAACAAAAAAGTGAAAAAAAAATGAAGGGGATAGTGATATATTAGATGAATATGAATCGCAATTTGAGGAGTGGATGAGAAAATGAAACAATTTGTTTCTTTATTTTGTGATGGCTGATAGATAGGGCTTAAAGTAGTGATGGTAAAAAGGGCCGAGTAGTTAGACTAGTCGAAGTTCAGTCCATGGATGTCTCGAGCTTGTTTCGAGATGAGCTCGAGCACAAGTCGAGCGAGGACTAGTACGGCGAGCTGTCAAGGTCGCAAGCAGCTCATGGGCACGGCTCATGAACCTAAAGTTCATGAGGCTCGTGCGCTCGTCAAAAAAATGACCAAGATGTTTGGTAACTATGCTCCTGTTTGGCCCTCATTTTGGGGTGTTAACAATTTTTGGAATAGTGATTGATGGGAGAATGTATGATAGAAAAGTAATGAAGAATTTTAGATTTGTGTGTAATATTATTTATTTGATGAATGTGTAGTTGAAATGAAGAGAAAAAAAATTAATGTAATGTAATGAAAAAAATGAAGGCCAAACGGAGGCTATATAAATTTAAAAAAAAAAAAAACACTCAAGCTCGTGGGCTCATGCTCGAACGAGCTTGAGCTCGCTTGTGGGTACATAGACTGAGTTGGCTCGATTTTGCCCTTTGCTGTAACTAATTGAAAGTCCTAATTCTACTGTGTGCACCAACTACCCACTCCAAAACAAAGTAATTCCACCAACCCACGTAAATCCCCCATGTTCACCAACCCCTACCGCATGTTATGCCACACCATATCTAACTTTATTCGCTTTAAGGGATAAGCAAATTATGAATTCAGAAGTGCAGTGACCACGAACCTTTCTTATTATGGTCTGTATTTGACACACATGCTGACACATATATTAATGGGCACCCGTACCGAATAAAGTTTCTTTTATTAAAATGCTGGATTTATTATGCAATCTTCGCCGCCCGTTTTTGTCTTTTATTTGGTGTATATAATGATGATATATACTATAATTTTTATTACTCATACTAAATAAAGTAATACAATCTAAATAGCACGAGGAAATTGCAAAAAATGTCGACTTTTTCGTAATCATTTGCAAAAATGTCCAAAAGTTTTTCAATGTCCATTTTATTATGGTATAGACCAAAATGCCCTTATTAGCAATTTCAAATTCTAGAATAAAGACAAAATTATTTATATAATTGAAAATTATATTAACCAATAATAACTTGACACATGATATATATTACTTATTTTAAAAGTACAATATCAATCACGTATCAAATGCTCACTTCACCCTATAAGTGAGTAAATAAAACATGGGAAATTTACAAAAATGTCTAATTTCGTGCTCGTCAAAATGTCCAATTTTAATAATTCTTGTAAAAATAGCCAAATTTAGTACTAAATTCTCTAACATACCCTTAATGAAAATGATTTTTTTTTTTTTCAATTTTTCACGAATTTCGAAAAGAGAAGTAGCTTCAATGATAAACGACATTAAAATGACGTTCTTGATATTTTAAAAGTTGTTATCGATATTTGAACCCTATTTATTTTGATTATTCATGTGTCTAGAACAAGATTTCATTTCAAACATTTTATATAAATTTTGACAATTAAAATGTAGTTCTCGATATTTAATAAATGTCTCAATGAAAAATATGTATTTATTGTGATTTAACGTCTGTACTTTTGAAACAAATAGGGCAAGTTATACGTCAAAATTTGATTGGCCAACAAAATTTTTAATTGTCTTCACATTTTTGTCTTTAGCGTGGAATTATAAATTGTTAATAAGGGTATTTTGGTCAAAAATATTGTAAAATGGACATTAAATAAATGTTGGACATTTTTTACAAATAACCATGTGAAATTGGATATTTCTTTTAATTTTCACATAAAACATTTATGAAATGTCGAGAAGTACATTTAAAATGTCAAGAACATTAATATGGAATGTAGATAACTCTCATGTTTATAACGAAATCTCGTTCTAAACAAATGAAGTGTCAAGTGTCAAGATAAATGAAGTCCAAATGTAACAACTTTCAAAATGTCGAGAACGTCATGAGATGTCAAGAATGACAACTATTAAATATAACTCATCAACAAAACAAGATTTCAAAAAAATAAAAAATTACCTTCTACTAAGAATTGTGGAAAGCATAATCAACTACAAATTTGGATGAGATTAAATTTTTTGAAATGAAGTTATATGGTTGTTTTATGAATTGGAAGCATATAATTATTTTTAAGTGTTAATGACTTTTCTACACCATCTTCTTCATTTTCCCCAAAATTCTTGGTCATTACCTAATATATAATAAAAACAAATAAATTCATTAGATATTAGCTAGCATTAATGTAGATTCTCATGAAAGCTACTTGTTCTTCTCGAAATTCATGGCGAATTGAAAAAAGAAAAAATTGCTTCATTTTTCATTGAGAGTATAATAGACGATTTGGTATCAACTTTTGGACATTTTTACAAGAGTTATCAAAATTAGACACCTTTCAATTGACAAGCGTTGAATCGACTATTTTTGTAAATTCATCCTAGCACGTATATGTATATGTGACTTGTTTGTTTACATATCTGTAAATCAGGAATGTTGTCATTTAACCTAGGAATGTGCATTTTATTATAAGTAGGGGTTTTTTTTTTGACGTAGGAACTCGCTGCCGCTACTCGTGAGTGCGCACTGAATAAACCTCGCTCCATGTGCAGTAACCCGCAAACCACATAGGAGAGATAAATCGTACTATGCAAGCTCGGTGCGACGGGCTCAACCGATGAAGTGTTGACAGTGGATTCGAACTCGTGACATTCGGTCTCTGCGTTCACCTACTCTAACAACTTGACTACCCCCGAAGAGATACAAGTAGCTTTTTTGTTTATTATACAGAGTATTTGATTGACATGAAAAATATATCTTAGAAAAGAAAATATTTTCCTTGTTTTAAGAAAAACAAAAACATACTCCTCTAAAGGAAATATTTTCTTTAAAAACAAGGAAAATTAGTCATATTTTTAAAAGTTAGAAAATATTTTTCATGAAAAAAAACAGCAATCAAATACTTTTAAGTAGGAATTTTGGTGAAAAAGTGACATTTTTCATGGAAAATAAATGCAATCAAACACATATTTAGTATTGTTGTCATTTATTTACTACATTATAAGACAAAGAAAATATGATTTAGATTGATCGAGATTGCGATAGGTTGATAAATCCTTTAAAATTTTGTTATATTATATGATTCTTACATTTATTTCATATTTGACATACTCTATTAGCTTCTTACGGTAGAATCGTAATGAATTTAATTTGGAGATAAAAACAAATGATTAATTTAGTCGAGTTTTGAGTTTTGATTATACTCATGTTTGGTATCAATTTAAGTCAAAGTCAACAATTAATTTTAGCCACATATTTTATGGGTCCACAACTTTTCAAAAACATATTTCATTAACTTTTATCAAAATATACTAAAATCTGATGTTAATCCCTTCCAAACAATGGCTAAGAAAATGTAATTATTAGTCTAACCTTAAAATATTTCATTAACTTTTATCAAAATATACTAAAATCTAATGTTAATCCCTTCCAAATAGTGGCTAAGAAATGTAATTATTAGTTTGACCTTAAAATATGGCATTTGTAATTTTTTATAAGATGTGTGGTTGATAAATAGGAAAAAATCTGGGTTTACATGCAGAATATTTTATAATGTAAATGTATGGTTGAAAATGAGTATGTAGAAAAAAAGTGTTTTGAAATACTAATTACCAAACAAGGGGTACAGCAATTGTAAAGCAAAACTTCTTCACAATATTGAATTAAAACATCGGATTAAATTATTCAATTAGGTTTTCTATATGCTTTACTTTATGCAGTGAAAAGGGCAAGGAGAAAAGAATAATATTATTAATGCAATAAGGTATAATTAAAACCTTTAAACCATCGTTTAAATATGTCGTACAAGAGAAATATTTAGCTTAAGAATGATATAAATTATAAATGAAACATGAGAGGTTGGACATTTCTGATGTTTTAAAATTCCTAGGTTATACACGAACTCCTTTGACAACTACCACCATCTATAAGCAAAAGGTTGGTGCAGAAAAAAAAAAAAAAAAAAAAAAAATTTCATCCACATTTTTTATTTTATTATATATATATATAGTTAAATGAATATTTCAATTCTCTTTTAACTTGAATTATGAGTCTTCATTTTTCTTGACGCATGAGTTTCAAGAAATGGTTCGATAAAAATATAAATCATTAAAATGTAGAAGGCACCTTTGGCTTATTTCGGGGATGGACCAAACCTTTCGTTTATTAGTTTCACAAGGAAACATAGTTTTCTTTCATTGAGTCTATCCATAATGTTGTTCACAACACGGTTGAGCTCGTAAATTCACAAAATCATCAACGATCTTATACTATTCCAAACATTTGAGTCTTTTAGATGATAATATTTCACGAAATACAAGGAAAGAATGTTGAAATTTTTGCACGTGAGATTTACATGACATTTAATGATCTATTTGAACGAAAACCCTCGAGTTCAACTTTTAAAATTTAGCTTTGTATAATATTTGAGTAAATAGATAATTTTAAGAAACCTAATATTATAATATTAAAAAAAAAACTTTAATAAAGCTAATATATACACCTTTAGAATATGATTAATGTCGGCACTATCTAGCTTGTTTTGATACTAAAAGAATGGAGGAGAAATGGAGAGTTTAAGTTCAAATAATCCACCTAACTCCTCCTTTCAATTGCCAACTACCTCGCTACATTGTCTCAAAAATATTACTCTGTCAACTCAATTTCATGTGATTAACATTTTCACTATATAAATTATAAAGATGTATTAATAGAATTACAAATAATTATAAATGAAAAATAGTTTATAAATACAATCAAATTATTATAAAAATATCACAGAGAGTCGAGAAAAAACTACGTAGATCATGGAAGTATTAAACCAATTCAAACTTTAAAAAATATTTAAAAAAAAAAAAAAAATTGGTCGCAGAATATTAAATTGTCATTGCATTAAAGACAACTACCCCCTTACAACAACTCCCCTCCCTGTCCCGTTCCACCAAACACCCCACACACACACACCCCAAGAATATATTGTCAAGAATCTTTTATTTTGGTCTTTACCTATAATTATTATATCCCGATTGTGACAATTTTACTCATAAACATTTTTATTTTATTTTATTCCAAGTGGTTCGCATATTATTGAACCATATAACAGGATATTTTGAATAAGAATATTTTACTTTGTTTAATAGGCTATAATATTAGGTAAATGTTTTAAAGCACTATATTATATCACTGGGAAGCCTACGGATGTGCAAAGACGGAATTAAATAATACGACTTTGCTACTTGTACATCACAATGTATATCGGTGTGTACACCCCCTCTCCCCTCACATTGGGTGGGACCCGCTTAAATAAAAAAAAATATTTTATGCAGTAGGTCTCACCCCCCATATGAGAGGGGTGTAGCCCCTTATGTACAAAAGTTGATGTACAAGTAGAATTTTTCTAAATAATATATCTATTTTATCAAAAAGTCGGGCCAATCAAACCGAAACTGTTATAAATAGCTTCAAATATGTCAATATTAACTACAAGATGTCTTCATGTGTCCATTATGTTATGAGCTATGTACCCATAACATAACCCTTTAAGGCATATGCCTTTCTTACTAGAAATTATTCTGCATGTACATTAGGATTTACACTTGTGTGTACATAATGTTTAAGTGTCATTTCATCATTGACAAGAATGTAAACCCTGATATACGTGTATCAAAATCCCCTCTCGCTATTGGGGTTAAGTTGTTTTCTTTTTTATGGCGTTGCACAAATAGTGGACACGACAAATTAGCTACTCTTTTCTCATTTTTTTTTCCTCTTGATTCAATGTCGTATGACCTCCATGTTATATGTAAACCGTGTTTGGGCTTCCAAAATACATTGTAAGATAAACCATGAACATGGAACAAGCACCCAATGTACCGGCCCGAATTCGAAATAGCCATTGGAAAATTTATACTAATAGCACTATTTTAGGGTCGAGAACTTTTTTGTCCTCCTTTTAGACCCTCACCATTTTTGAGTTTCGCCTGCTTAAAAAGTCAATTGCTACTATTCTTAACTCAACCAAAATAATTTCTATATGCTTTAATACAAGTTTATACATTTACATGAATGCTATAAGAAAAGGAGTACTCCACCACCAGCTCCATCAAATGAGGCTACCGAAACTAGTAGCCCAAGTAATTCACAAGCTATTTTGGGTATTTCTAAGCCCATTGCTTCAATTTTTAAAGCTAAACTCAATCAGACTTACCGTCGCAAAGAAGACCAATAAGTCTTTCGATGTATTTGTTGGGAATTGAATGCAAATAAGTACAAAATTGTCTTGTGGATTGCCAAAAATTTCTTACGCATTCAAATATTTGCTTCTAAGTTTGCATCATTCAATGGAAGTCAAACTATTGATTTCTTTAGGAGTTCATTGAGTACAAAGATGGTTATGGTATTGATTTAAACAAATAGTTGGTTATAAATGAACAAAGGACCTCTATGATTCGTCATTATTTGGATAAGGTAGAAACAATGGATGACTTAAAGAAATAATTACATATAATATATGTTAGATAAATGTTTCTATACTGGATATCGTATATGCAATACTGATACCGTATATCAACCGATACCGTATATGCAAGAGTTACCGTATATGCACAAATAATCGTATATGCAGAATTCACCGGTTTTACACATTTGATACCGAATTTGCAGTTTAAACAGATTAAATTATATATTTGTAACAAATTCAATGACTTGTTAATTAAGGTAAGGAATAAAACGAAAATTAATAATAATTAAACAGTAATAAACTTTTAACACAAGGCATGTGTTACACACAATTTCCTTAAAACAGATTCGTTCCCTCATCGTACGTGCTTGAGGTATAATTTGAGCGTCTATTTCCTAGGATACAACGGTAGAATAGTAGAATCTGAACACCACGGATTTTACTCCGATGAACTAAATTAGTGCTCGAACAATATCACCAAAACGACTTGAACAGAGACTGAAAATGAAGACAGAATAAAAATGTATGCACATGAACTCTCAGATGAAATTCGAGTGCGGAAAACTGGAAAAAATCGAGATATATATAGACTTGAATCTTGTAACTTGTCATTTACTTCATGGCAATTACCACAGGAGTTTTGGAGTTTCAATAGTTTCAGAAACTGAAAAGTCTATCGAAAAAATAAATAAAAATGTAGCAAAACGTGGACACTCCTAAGTGGCCAATTTTGCTCCTTTCGGTTCGACATTTGCATAAGCACACAAGTTCAAGGTCCGAAGCTCATTTCGGTCCATGATTTGCACCCCTCCTGCGCGCACACGTAGAGAGAACCTCTATACTACACATGATTACACCATTCTAAAGTGTAATCCTTTATAAAGTGATTTTTATTTTCATCCACTTCCTATATGGGACAAACACACTTTTTAGTTTTCCCACCAACATAAACTCTTTTTAAATGGCACACTTTGGGTTTCAATTTCTCATTCACCCGATCATCAATTTTGACAAGTAAATATATGATTTCGATGTACTTACGGAGGAGAACACAAATCAATCTTTAACTTTCAAAATAGTCAAACGGGACCCACTCAAAAATCAAGTCAAAGTCATCTATATACACTATTTTTTCCAACAATATATTCTATCATTTTGCAGAGAAAATGGGATATTGCGCCATTCAATGTCAACTAAGAGGTTAGTACTGCATTGTTGCTATTGTTTTGGGTAAATAATATATAGAAAATGTGTTTGCTATTTATTTATTTGCTTGCTTATAGTCTTGTATGATGATATTAAGCTCATGCATCATGCGATTAAAAGGTTGGCTGATGAAAAAAAATGATATAAGTTGCTATAACTCTATATTCAGAATGTTTAGGATGCTTTTTTGTTAGAGTTAGGCTACTGATTTAATTTTATGTATTCACTGGTGTCAAGATAAGACTTTGTTTACGTTGTAGATAGGGGCGGAGCCAGCCATTTGAAGTTGGGGGTCTCAGAATTAAAGATATAGAGATGAAGGGGTGGGGGCCAAGGGGGTTCAGGGGCAATTTTTTATTTTTTATTTTTGGGATACCTTATTAATAAAAAAATCAAAAAACATATAAAAGAAAGTACCAATATTTAATTTAGCAAAATCTTACATTACTACAAGTGTTCCTTTCGAGTTCTCATACTTTGAAGACGGAAACGAAAAATGAAATTGGTAGGGTTAAATATTTTTATTCAATTTGAGGACAAAATGATAATGGTAAATACAAAAAGAACAAAAAAAAATTGTCAAAAATTTGTGGGGTCCGGGTCCCCCCAGGACCCCCTAGCTCCGCCAGTGGTTGTAGAGATAATCAAAATCAGCTAGATATAGATAAGTAGGATATGTTAATAATTTATCTAATAGAATATTGTCTATAAACTAAACTTGTACCTTATCTTAAACGATGTAATTCCACTTATTTGCGTTGCCTCTTTCTATATTTCAAATTTTTTTTATTTAACTTTGAAATTTCTATATTTAACTTTCAGAATACTGTCTACTTTAAATGCCTATTTCAAAATGTTATTTATAGGATAGAACTGCTAATATTGAAATGTTGTTGGTGCTAACAGGATGCCAATAGGATTTGTTAAGAATAAACAAGAATTGGCAATATGAAAATATAAGAACAAAAACACAAAATTTACGTGGAAAACTTACTTGGGATAAAACTACCCGCAGAAGAGGATAAATTCACTATAACAAATATGGAGAATTACAAAGTGTTTTGGATGATTTTTTCAAGAGGTTTACTCTTCAAATATAAAAAGAATAGCCGTGGTGTCCTAATATAACAAGCTTAACAAATAATGGAGTATTTAAGATAAAACAAGTGTAAAAATTGTCAAAATCATAAATAGATTTCACCCGGATAACACCACCGCTCGAGCACCTGGCACGCAATTAGCGAACGATGGAGTTACTAAAATTTTCGCTTGAGCGCTCCCTTAATGGCTAGCGAGCGGTTTCCCACGATTTCTTCTCCTTATCCGTCTTTGATTTCTTCAAGGTATAATATCAACTTCCAATAGAACTCAGGTCACACCCAAACTCTAACAGGATGGAACTCAACTAGTACTATTTTTTTTATGACTCAGATGTTCAAGTTTCGCCCGATTAATCCTGAGGAGTGGCGGTCTTCCCCCGAGCTCGCCACCCCGGATTAATCAGAATGCGGTAACAGTTTATACACACTTGGATCGGACATTCGACGGTTTTTCTTCATGTGGACCTTTGTCTTCCAACATAGATGTTGCCTTCCAACATTTAAACATTGTCTTTCAACATAAATGTTACCTTCCGGCTGTTGCGGGGATTCGAATCTTCGATACTCCGTAGAGAACCCTCTTACTTTATCACTGCGTCATACCCGTGGGGCAACTCAATTGGTACTATTGATAATAGAGCTAGTTGTCATTGCTGTTGTAAATAATAGTTTGTTTCCATTGTTGTTGCATTGCCATGATTAGTGAAAGTATATAACTTTGGCTTGTAGTCATACTAACTTTTGTTTTGGCTTGTAGTGGTACTAATGTATTGTTTTGGCTTGTATTGCATTGTTGTAATATTTATGATATTACTGATCAATATTTTTTACTAATATTTATGTTTCAACTCATATTGATATGCATTAGTTTATTTCGTTTGTGAAATCATAGTTTGGAATGGAATCAAACCGCAAAAAAAAGGTTTGATTTTGGTTTGGAAAAAGTTCAAACAATCTATAATGGTTTTGTTTGAAAGTTGGCCAAAAAACACCCTTACTAAACCATCCCTATTTTATTGGATCTATTGTGTGGATCAATAGTTTTCATTGAGTCAAACTAAAAGAGTGAGTAACATCAATATCGTATCTTGACTACATTTAAGACGCTAAGGGTTGATAGAGTGGATGGTCATGTTGAGGGCTAATAGAGTGGATGGTCATACCTTTCGGGCTATCAAACATACAGATTACAACCCTATTTGGTTTAACTAAAAATTATTTTTGTAGCAGATTTAAATAACAGTTAATGAATGTATGGTTAAAAGTTGCGGATCCTATAAACTGTATACTTAAAATTATTTATTGACTTTGACTTGAATTTTTATTATCTTTTTTCATCTTAACCAAATTGGGGCTATGTCTATCAGGTTCATGAATCAAGCTTTGCGCCACTTCACTGATAAATGCGTAGTGTTTTATTTTGATAATAGTCTGATTTACAGTAGGAAAATTGAGAACCATTTGCAACAATTGCATAAAGTGTTCATATTTGGTGGATTGAGAAAATTTTTGTAGCTTTGAAGAAGTTCATATTATTGTCAAACAAGGTACTCTATATATTTTGGTTATTTATTTTGAAGGATGGGATCATTGTTTATGGGGATGAAAGTAGAGGTTATACAGTAGTGGACGTATCACTACACGTTCATCGATGGATGAAGCTTTTCACGGCCTCGTGTCCTTTTATCTTAGGTTCATACTCCATTTCAGTTCTATTATGTCTATCATAATTATTTGTACTAAGAATGAAATTTTATTTGACAGAGATAGCAGATAGAGCCTCTTGTCCGATTAAGGAAAAAATCACATCCGCTTGGATTTTGGTTTTATCAAATTTCAATCAAACTTCCGACCTACATAATGATGCTTTTAAGGTTGGGATGCAACAATTCTTGTTGGAATGTAAAGGTATATAAAGATTACATGTGTGAATTGGAATAAAGTCTCCAATAAGTGTAACGATTGAGTGCTACTCTTCAAGTGCAAAAGGTACATAACGAAAAGTCATAACTGTTATGCCTCACCGTCGAGGCTCCAATCAAAAGACCATGTCATAGTCCACGTGAAGATGTAAGTCCAATCTGACCAATTCAACGAAGACTCAATTGATCAAAATAAAGAAATCAAAGAAAAGCTAATGTTTCGAAGCTCTCCCATGGCCGAAGTCCTCAAAGAAAAGTTGGCGCCATTCTCATCCGAAGCACTATATAAGTGGCTGAACCTCTGAAGCCAAAACACTATATAAGAAGTCGAAGCTCTCTATCCCGCATCTCTTCACTCCGAAAGACGTCCAATACGAAAGTCCCTTTGGCTGAAATCCTTACTGCCTTTTAGAGGATCTTCAGGCAGTCTTTAGGAGTGAATGATGTAACTTTTGTAATAATGAATATCGGGATTGTTAGCCTAATGTATAGGGTAATTGACCCATTGTCAATGTATTAAATATAGACAGAGTGATGTGAGGTTTCGGTTTGAGAGATGAAGCCACGTGATTCTGATCCAATGACTACCACGTTGACCATGACTTTATAAATAAGCAACTCATGTAACATTTGTGGCCAATGCAACCCTTTACACTTGAAACCACACTCAATCTTCTCTCTTGCTTATTCCATATTTATTTTCTTGAGTTTAGGTTACTTATATCTTGGTTGAGTTGTTTATAATTGTTTGTTTATATGCAATCATCTTTGATCATATTGTCGATGCTCAGACATTTTGTCTCATGTCTTTGAGCATCTCCCACGTTCATAAACATAACCTTATCCGTTCGGATTTTTGATCAAAACATGTGGGGATTTACTTTCGTGGACTCGACATCTGTTGTACACGTGACCATTACAAAAAAATGGGGTCAACAATAACCTTTTGATAAGGTGAGATCTACACCACTAGATCATGACTTAATTTGAAATGGTGTGATCTAATAGTTAAAATTAATTTTTGCCAAAAGATGTGATCATTAGGAATAGACACATTGAAATGTATAAACTGGACCTTAATTCCATGTTCTTCCTCCAAAACAATTCTATATAATTGATTTCTAATTTTTTTTCCTTCTCCAAATAATATCAAAACTATTTTCAAATTTCGTGTTCGATATTTAGTATTCAAGATCTTTCATTCTAGAATAGTACATTCAGACATTGATTCATCAAACAAAATTAATATTGTGCTACATAAATTTTTGAAGAAACATTGTATTTTAGAAGACGAACATCCATTTGATCATGTAACGCCAGTGGCATGGACGAAATGTGTTAAGGAGATTTATATCTATATCTAGCTTCATTTCATCTTTTTCAAATTTCTACATTTTTCTAAATATCATTAAGTCGTCATTTTACATATTTTTTATGCATGTATCTTGGTTTCGATGAGTCAAGACTCTATTCAATATATTACACTAGTAAGTTACAATTTTTATTGTATTTGCATGCATTTATTTGTTGTTAACGGAATATAATTTATGCACCAATATTTCCAAGTTCCAACAGTTCTAAGTCAAGCGAGCAGCCTATAACTTACTTTAGCAAGAAACTCAAAAGTGAACGGGTTTGTTATACCACATATGAAAATCATTTTTTTGTAGATGTGCAAGTAGTACAACAATGGCATCACTATTTATTTCATCGTGAATTTGTTGTTTATATTGATCAAGAGGAGCTCAAGTGTATAACGAACCAGGACTCTATCTAAACTCAACATGCTACCTTGTGCACATCTACAACAATTTACATATATCATCAAACGTCAGTTTGGTACTACTAATAAGGTCGTCAAAGCTTTCATTTATCATTGTACAATATTGTTTGACATGTTCCCAAGTTTAATTCATTCTGATACCTTTATGCTACTAATCTTTTTTAGCCCCTTTCTTGATGTAGCTTAAATAGTTAATTAAAATATTCCAATTAAAGTCAATAACTAATTTCATCCATATATTTCATAAGACCTGCAACTTTTATCAACTTTTAACTATACATTTCTTTACTTTTATCATATTCTACTAAAAATGATTTTAGCTACACCAAATACGGGCAAAGTCAGGGTATACTATAAGTATAGGCACAGGATCACACAGATTTTGAGGTGGATGACTTATTCATCTATCAAGGTTTACAGTTTTGTGTTCCCGATTGCATCTTCAACTTTAAAACTACGATCGCGCTACTTGTACAGAAATCTTTGACACCTTCATTGACAGAATGCCATATGGCGGCTCCCTATTGGGGGGCGCCTGTTGCGGGGGCCCCGCCGCAGGCGCCCCCCAATAGGGGGCCGCCATGTGGCATTCTGTCAACGAAGGTGTCAACGATTTCTGTACAAGTAGATTAATTTTTAAAACTATGGGGGACCTACGTTGTGCTAGCTAGTTGGCCATAATCAGATGTACGACCTAGTGGCTTGATCGTACTTCTTGTCATGCATTAGATACGATGTGACATGCTTTGTGGAGTGTTGTCAAGTGTATCCAGTTTCGAATGGCCACATGGCTAATTCGGGTTTGTATTTACCATTTCTTATTATGTCAAAGCCATGAACTGATATTAGAATGGACTTTGTCATGTGGTTTCCAAGGACACAGCTAGGTAGTGATTCTATCTTTGTTATTGTAGATCGTTTCTCGAAAATGGTGCATGTTTTCCTATGCAAGGCCAACGTTATTCATATAGCTTAGCTCTTTCTTTCTGAGACTACGAATTACATGGTATTTAGTCTTCTATTTTGATGGACCATGACATACGCTTCGTGAATTGATTTTGGAGAAGTTTGTGGAAACTTTCTAATACCACGCTTAATTTCAGTAGAGCTTATCGCCCAATGACCAATGGGAAAACCGATGTAGTGTACCACTTATTGAGTTCTTTGGTTAGTAATGTTTAGGTCTTTTGGCCCGATCGTTGTTGAGTGATCTCAGTTAGTAGGAGATACTTTCTGAACCCTTTGATCAGTCAATAGTTGTGTTTTAGGATTTTAAATATTGTAGTCACATCTTCACTTTTTGTTTAAAAGTTGACCTAAAAGGAATTCACTAACTACAAGATAATAATAGGAGTGGTCTACAGTCTCGTTCATTGTGGTTCGCTCGATTAGGTAACATATCCTAACAAAGCTTTTCTTATGTTTTGTGAGTCAAATTTCATGTGAATTGGAAGTTTGATTCATGAAGGAAGCCTAGATAATATTGGTTTAGAAGTCCAATTCAATAAGTGATCAAATTTCATCATAGTCTAGGAGTTTGGTCGGACTTTAGAATTGATAAAGAAGTGCTTTGGAATGACAAGGATGGAGGCAAACAAGTGTTGGGCGTCGCAGCGCTAGCCTCACTGTTTGGGGACAACATGGCCGGCGCCACCTGTGGAGGAGGAATTTCACTCATGTTTGGTTTTCTTGTGCCGTTTTGTATTCTAATTCATTCATAACTTCTAGATTTGGCTCCTATAAATACTCTACAAGATGTAGACTCTTTAGAAACTCAAAAGATAACAATTAAATCATTGTTCCATACATTAGAAATTTGAGAGAATTGTTTAGATTTAGATTGAGAGAATCAAACATTGTAAAAAATTATTTTAGTTTCTTGATATAATAAATTTTCATCTTCTTCCACAAAAATCTTGATTGTTGTATGATCCATTATTTTTCATATTGCTCATATTATTCACATCTTTAATTATTTGGTTGGTTTCACAATAAGTAGTATCAGAATTGAAGGTTTTTGGCAGTTCTTGAGAAGTCCAAATTGGTTATTAAAGCGAGATTTGAACATGGTGAAAGAGTTGGAGAATAACCTAAAGAGTAAAGACTTAATTCCTTGCTATTGAATTCGTGTCAGGGTGGAGTTTGTTATGTTTTTTTGACTCAATTCCATGTAAATTGGAAGTTTGATTCATGGAAGAAGCCTAGATAATGTTGGTTTGGAAGTTCAGTTTGATAATTGATCAAATTTCATCATAGATTGGGAGTTTGATCGGAATAAGGATTTTGAGATTGATGAAGACGTGTTTTGGAACGATAAGGATGGAGACTGCATCGTCGATAACGTTGTTTGGGAACAGCTAGGCTGGAGTCCCTGCGCCGATCCTGTTTAGTTTTTTACCCGATTTTGTATTCTACTTCATTCGTAATTTCAAGATTTAGCTCCTATAAATACTTCACAAGGTGTAGACTCTTTAGAAACTCAAAAGATAATAATTAGATCATTGTTGTATATATTAGAAACTTGAGAGGATTTTTTAGATTTATGTTGAAAGAATCAAATCTTGTAAAACAATTTTAGTTTCTTAGAATAATAAATTCCCATTTTCTTCCACAAAAATCTTAGTTGTTGTGTGATAGTTATTTTTCATATTGCTCATATTATTCATGTCTTTAATTATTTGGCTGGTTTCATAACAAGGTGTATCAGAGCGATTCTGGTATTTTATTTGTTTTATAATAGCTTCGGCGTGACTGTTAATTTTGTGGAAATTTTGCATCAAATTTATGAGGCAACTTGTGCCAAATTGTCTGTGTCAATTAAGAAACATAATAGAGTAATTGATTCCAAACAACGTAGAATTTATAGTTGTAGATTATGTTTAGGATACCTACACATGAATATTATAAGCTCGCATCACACAAGATTGTCCTATGGAAATTTTTGAGAAGATGAATCACAATGCTTATAGGTTGAAATTTCCTAGCCGCATTCAGATGGAGGATCTGTTTAACGTAAAGCATTTGGTTCCATTTCACAGGACATTCCTTCCAACGATGATATTCCATCTGATTCAAGGGTGAATCGCGTTGACCGCAGGAGGATGAAGTAGCGGAGGAAGCGGCAATAGCTTATGCGGAGAAATATGACAAAAGAGACAAGGGGTCGGCCCCTAGGCAAACGACCTGGTTCTTGGCTGTTGTTTTATTTTTTATCGCTTTATTTTATTGTTAATATTATTGTGGATATTAGTTGTTTTGAGCAAGTGCAATTTTGTCTTTAATTTCATCATAGGTTATTTTCTTTTATTCGCGTTCTACGGTTCATTGAAGCTTCGTTAGTTTTTGCTAAAAATGTTGAAAGTGGAGATTTTTCATTTTCTTTGCAAAAACCCTCTCGTTCATCTTCTCATTTGAACAAGCAATTTTGTAGTTGAAATTAATTAAGCCATGTTTGTGACGCAAAATGGAAGTTCTAGGTTTACAAACGTAAACCCAAACATGAGAGAAATGTAATTCACAAGAAAGTAATAGCCTCCAAAATTGAATTGTGTTTATTCAGAAAACAATGAACCTTTAAATAGTCTCTGAAAACTCTAATTTAAGCAAAAAGATCAAAATAGACATCCACTAAATCAAAGCAACTAAAAACAAAAAAACAAAAAATAACGCTAAAACTTTGATTGCACGGTAACACGCCTTAAACTGCGAATATGAGACTGGAAAGTGGAAACGACGTATTCTCAAAATAAAAATCACTATTCTAAAGCTCAAAATTCTTTCCTAATTTTTAACCACACATTCTCCAAAAATTCACTAATTCCAATTCTCCCAGAATTTTTATTTTATTTTTAATGGGTATCAAACATGGGCAAATTCATTGCATTTAATATTCCCAGAACTTTATGCAACAAAATGTAAATGCGGATATGTTAGAGTATGGCGACCCAAATTATGTTTGGCCCAGTCCGAAAAAGCTTGCAGTGCGACATATGTGATAAAACCAAATTATGAGAATTTTTGGAGGTCTTGTGAATTTCTCCTCCTCTACTCATGATTTTTTCCCCTTTTGGGTTTTCACATAAATCTTGTGTTTTTGTTCTTATTTTTATACATTGTCTATTAATGCTTTTGCGTAATAAGATCCAACTAAACATGACAATCAATCTACTTACAGAGGAAAAATGTCAAATATAGGTTGATACATCATATATGGCTATATCAACATATGATTTTCGAACATCATCGTGCTTGTCAACCAGATATTGTCATATTAGGAGAAAAATGGCAAATGGAAGCAGTGATTAAATTATTGATGGGAGAATACCATCATATATCAATCGATTTTTATCGAAAAAACATTGTTAGAAGAGCAAATCTAGGAGTTATCCGAGCATCAACTGAAAAGAATATAAAGGTGTGTCATTGACCCTTAATTTATCACTTGATATTCTGCTTGTAATTTTCGGGGAAATCAAAATTAGTTTCCTTAACATTTCTGACAATTACTGATCAATTAAGCTAATATGAGTACAAATTTTTTCATTACAATAGTTTTTCACTCGGGAGTATGATTACTTATAAATAAATAAAAAATTGGAAATAATCAACATTAACAGATAATAAACAATTAAGTACTTACGCAATTTAAAATTAGAATTTTCGATTTACCTAGGATGAGATAAACTTTAGTTGCACGTTCATAAAGAGTTGATAGATAAATTTATGTTGGAATTGAACCTAGTTTAATTGACTGCTCCCAAAATTTGGCAAAGCCGTGTTTATAAAATGGTACTTTACTTAAACAAAGGGTTGCACTGGATGATGGCAAGTGGACTTATTGTGGGCGTTGGATTGACTTGTGGATGGTTCTATTATTAATGCCTTTTCACTTGGCATTCTCTCAAAAAGTCAATTATTCTAGGGTTTGAACTCCATTCATTTTCTCTCTCCGGCTGCGCCATTCTGATAGCTTCTTCTCTCTAATTTTCTCTATAAAATGCAAATCAAATCTCTTATTTGAGGTGTTTTAGAGTATTGTAGTGGTTCCTTTGTGAGGATATTCTATGTGAATATCTGTGAGAAGTGTTCGAGTGGTTTTATAGTTGATTCTATTGATGTAATGTTCGATTCTTGGTGATTCGAGTGGATCAACTGCTGTATTGTGAGAGATAAGTGTTCTTGTACTTTCTTTGTGATTGTTCTGAACATTATTGTAACTTTTGTTTCTGATTTGGGCTTTATAGTGGAACCGAGCATAATCTATAATATGGATGCTCAATGGGGGATGTAGGTGTCGGAAGTCGTCACCGAACCTCCAGGACTTAGACCGAAACATATCGATTGTGTTCTCTATTTTCTGCACTTTATTTTTATTGAACAAAATTTATACTTAGTGTTCTTGATCTAATATCGTGTGTATCCTAGCCCAACAGTGGTATCAGAGCCTCTGGTTGGAAAACACGTTGCCTGGATCTTGAAGTAGAAATGCTGAGTGGATAAGGTTGCAAATCTTTGGAATTGCTATTAAGCAAAATTGCAAATATTGCGTTTTAAACTCGCTGGGTGAGATCATTCTAAACTCTTGTTAGAATAATTTTTCTTGACTTAGGGTTTCTTGATTTTTCCCTCTGATTTACCGTGTGCAATACCCCATTGATCCTAGTCTTTGTCCAAAGGCTCCTGTGAGGCCTTGGGAATCTGAGATTAATCAAGAACGGGTGTACACCTAGAGAATCTTGAAGGAGGAATCTGTGAAACATTGTTTTTTGAGTGATCTCTGTTACTGTGATATCTTTAGGATTCCAAAGTTTATTATATGTTCTTTGAACTGTGTTTTATATCTGAAATTCATGTCTTACTGTGTGTATCACTGTGAATTTCATATTGATACATCTCTATACTCTTATTGTTCTTTGCATACATGCATTAATTGGTTTTGGTTTGTAAGCTTGATTTGTTTTCAAAACTATGGCCTCAGCAAAATTTGAAGTTAGTCAATTTGATGATAAAATTGATTTTACTCTATGGAGTCAAAAAAATTAGGGCTATTTTAATGCAAATAAAATGTGTGAAAGCCATAGACGATAATTGGCCTACTGATATGAATCCTGCAAAAAAATCTGAACTTGATGAAGTTGCATGGAGTACCATTTTCTTATACTTGTCTAAAAATGTAATAAGATGTATTGGTGAGACCAAAATTGCCTTTGAATTATGGACCAAATTGTATGCTCAATATGTGACTAAGTCTACTCCCAACAAGTGTTTCTTATTAAAATAATTCTTTTATTTCAAAATGGATCATTCTGTTGATTTGGATGAAAACCTAAATAGATTTATAAAACTTACCCAAGACTTGGATACCTATGATGAAAGACTTTCAAAAGATCAGATAGCCATAGTCCTGTTAAACTCCATAAGTGACAAATATAAGGACACCAAGGTGGCTTTAGAATATGGTAGAGAAGAACTGACAATTGATGTTATAATTAATTCCTTAAGAAATAAAGCCTTTAAATTGAAATCTGATTCCAGTGACAGTCACACTGGAGACTGCATGTAAAAGGAAAAGTTTTTTGGTAAATCAAATTTTCATCCTAAACCTTTTTCTGAAAATAGAAATAGATTTAATGATAAGCATAAGTCCGAATCTAAGGTTAAAGAGAAAAAATGATAATACTGTGGGAAATTTGGTCATTTTGCAAAAGATTGTTTCAAAAAGAAGAATGATTTGAAAGATAACAAATCTGATGAAGGGTGTAATGCTTTGGTTTATAATAAAGCTAAGTCTACTTTTGGGTTGGTCCTTGTGAACATGGAAAAACAACTGAGTGATGAATGGATTTTAGATTCAACTTGTTCATTCCATATGTGCCCTAATAAAAACTGTTTTCTTGATTTTAAAGGGGTTGCTGGAGGGCAAGTGATAATGGGTAACAACTATACCTATAAAGTAAAAAGAATAGGGACCATAAAACTTCTATTAGAAAATGGAAAAGTGATGTTTCTAAAAGAGGCTAGGTCTGTACCTGACTTAAAGAGAAACATGGTGTCCTTAGATATGTTAGATGATATGGAGTTTAACATAAACATAGGTTGATGACACATTAAAATTCTTAGGGGCAATGATTTAATCATAAGCTCCCCTAAGAAATATGGTCACTATTTCTTGAAAGCAAAACCTTTGCTTGGTTTGACTGTCTCTGCTATTTCCGAAAATTTTACTCTTGCTAAATTGTGGCATCATAGACTTGGTCATATATGGAAAAAGACTCTAAATTTTTCACAAACAAAATCAGTGTTTGGAAAACAAAATCTTGGCGATTTTTGTTCTTGTGAATAATGTATTATAGGTAAACAAGTCAAACTGTCTTTCCCTACTGAAATTCATGAATCAAAACAAATCTTGAAATACTTATATGCTGATTTGTGGGGTCCTGCTACTGTTTGTACTCTGTCTGATTTTAAATATTTTTGTTGATCATTGATGATTACTCTAGAAAAATGCGAGTTTTCTTACTAAAAACAAAATATGAGACTTTCAATGTTTTCAAAAACTGGAAAACTCAAATTGAAAATGAGACAGAACACAAAATTAAATTCTTGAGGACTAAAAATGGTTTGGAATTTTGTAATGATGAATTCAATAACCTGTGTAAAGAAAGTAGCATTTTGAGACACAGAATTGTTACTTATACTCCTCAACAAAATTTAATAACTGAAAGAATGAATATGACTTTATTAAATAAAGTTAGATGCATGCTGCTTGGTTCAAATAGAAGTCCTACTAAAGCTTTAAGTTTTAATGTGCCTCAATCTATGTGGTCTGATGGTTCTGTGAATTATTCTCATTTAAAAATATTTAGGTGTGTTGCTTATGCTCCTCAAAATGCTGGGAAATTGGAACATAGATCTATTAAATGTGTTTTCTTAGGCTATGATGAACATGTTAAAGGCTACAGATTGTAGGTTAAATGTGAAAAGGGGTATAAAGTGATTGTTAAAAAGGATGTTGTCTTTAATGAATCCCTAATGCCACGTTTGGAAGGAAAAGATAAAAGTTTGACTGAAAAGGATGTTCAAGTTGAGGTAGTCTCCTCAAATTGAATCTACCAATTATGTACCTCTAGTAGATGGGTCTGAAACACAAACTATAACTGATATTGATCAAGAAGTTGATCATATTCCTGAATTTGATTCTGCTGCTTTCCCTGTCACCACTGATGAGTATCAGCTCACAAGGGATAGAGAAAGGAGACAAATCAGACCATCCACTAGATTTGACAATGATGATTTTGTCTTATTTTTCATTTATCAAGAACATTCTGAAAATGAATCAAACTCCTATGATGATGCCATAAAATGTAAGGAAAAGAAAAATTAGATTGGTGCCATGGAAGATGAAATGTCTTCACTTTTGAAAAACAAGACACGGGAACTTGTTGAGAAACCTATGGGGCAGAAATTAATTGATTGTAAGTGGATTTTCAAAATAAAATAGGGGGAAGGGGATAGTAAAAACATTAGATACAAGGCTAGCCTTGTTGCAAAAGATTTTACTCAAAATGAGGGTGTTGACTACACCGAAATTTTCTCCCATGTTGTGAAATATTTCACTGTTAGATGTTTACTTGCTTTAGTTGCTCATTTTAAATGGGAACTTGATCAGTTGCATGTCAAAATTGCTTTTCTATATGGTGATATTGATGAAATAATCTATATGAAACAACATGTTGGATTTGAGGTTGGAAATCCTGATAATACTGTTTCCTTGTTAAAAAGGTCCTTGTATGGGTTAAAACATGCTCCTAGATAATGATATAAGAGATTTAATAACTTTGTATTAAAACTTGGTTTTAAAAGAAGTCAATATGATGCTTGTTTGTACTGTACGACGGATTTCGTGTATATTAAAATACAGAAATCGTTACAAATTGTATTTTAAAAAAAATACAAATAGATGGAAATCTTCTTATGATTGCAAAGTCGCAATTAATCCTCTGATTAACAATCTGAGTGTTTGAAGACGATGGACCACGTGACTTGAATCCTAGACTTTGAGATTTGTTGAGAATTTGATTTGATTTGTTGAGAGTTTGACTTGTTCGACCCTTGAATTTCAGAGTTTGGATTTGCAGTCCGGAAACTTGGACTTGATCTTGATTTGATTTGAGGAATATTTTGATCTTCTTGAATTTGCTTGATTTGAAGAAGATTTTGATCTTCTTCAGTGTCTGCAGGACTTGGAGTGGAGATAATTTCTTCAACACTTCGTGATTTTCTCTTGTACCCTCCTCCTTGAATTTTGGAGTTGCTTGGAGTTGACCTTGATTTAATTTGAAGAATGTTTGATCTTCTTGAATTTGCTTGATTTGAAAAAAAATTTGATCTTTTTCGTGTTTGCCGGACTTGGAGTCGAGGGGATTTCTTCTGCACTTTTTTCTCCTCCTTTGAAATGAACCATTGACCCTATTTATAGGGAAAATCCGTGGCCAATTTTGGTAATCACCAAATTAGTTCAATTAAATTGATTATAATTGAATAATTATGGATTTATTAAAAAGTATGGTGGGCTTTTAGAATTTTACGGGCCTAAAGTTTGATTTAGTAAATTTAATTGGGCTAATTATTTAAATTAACACAACCCGTTATTCACTTATTTTTTTTAATGTCTACATGTACTTTAAAGGTAATGGAGATGAAAGTTCTCTTTATTTAGCACTTTATGTGGATGATATGCTTCTTGCTCGCTATGATAGAGCTGCAATTGATGATATCAAGTTGAAATTGATGATATCAAATTAAAACTGAAATTTGAATTTGATATAAAAGACCTTGGCTCTGCTAGTAGAATTTTAGGCATGCAAATTTGGAGAAATAAAGAGAGAGATTTATTATTTCTTAATCAACATGATTATGTGATTAATATTTTGAGAAAGTTTAACATGAATGATTATAAACCTGTTACCTTACCTCTTGCTAATCATTTTAAACTTTCCTCGGATTTCTATCCCGATTCTGAAGAAGAATATGCTAGAATGTCTAAAGTACCTTATGCAAACGTTGTTGGTTCTATGATGTACTTAATGATTTGCACTAGACCTGATCTTGCTTTTGGCATTAGTATATTGAGTAGATTTATGAGTAATCCACGGGAAGAACACTGGAATGCATTAAAATGGTTATTTAGATACCTTAAAGGCACTTGTTTAATGTTTAAATCAAGTAAAAATGGTGTTATCTTAAGGGGATTTACAGATTCTGACTTTGCTGGTGACAAAGATAATAGGAGATCTACTTCCTCTTATTTTTATACTTTGTGGGGAACTGTTGTGAGTTGGAAATCTCAACTACAAAAGGTTGTAGCTTTATCCTCTACTGAAACAGAATATATTGCTACTACAAATACTGTTAAAGAAGGAATATGGTTAAATGCATTGATTTCTGAACTTGGTTTTTCTGAAAATAATATTATGTTATTATCTGATAATCAAAGTGCAATACATTGGAGCAAAAATCTCATGTTTCATGATAGAACGAAACATATTGGTGTTAAATATCATTTCATAAGAGATATCATGTCCAAAGGGATTATAAAAATTGGTAAAGTCCCTACACAAATCAATCCTTCAGACATGGGAACAAAAATTATTCATTCGAATAAATTCTTAAACCGTTTGAAACTTTTATCTGTTGAATCTTTGTGATCTTTGTACAGGTACTTTTTGAGCAAATGAAAATAGTATGAATTGTGCTATGGACTACACTATAACCCAAATTCTAGTAGCAAGGTGGAGATTGTTGGAATTGAACCTAGTTTAATTGACTGCTCCCAAAATTTGGCAAAAGGCGTGTTTATAAAATGGTACTTTACTTAAAACAAAGGGTTGCACTGGATGATAGCAAGTGGACTTCTTGTGGGCGTTGGATTGACTTCTGGATGGTTATATTATTAATGCCTTTTTCACTTGGCATTCTCTCAAAAAGTCGATTATTCTACGGTTTGAACTCCATTCATTTTCTCTCTTTGGCTACGCCATTCTGATAGCTTCTTCTCTCTAATTTTCTCTGTAAAATGCAAATCAAATCTCTTATTTGAAGTGTTTTAGAGTATTGTAGTGGTTCCTTTGTGGGGATATTTTGTGTGAATATCTGTGAGAAGTGTTCGAGTGGTTTTATAGTTGATTATGTTGATGTAATGTTCGATTCATGGTGATTCGAGTGGATCAACTGCTATGTTGTGAAAGATAAGTGTTCTTGTACTTTCTTTGTGATTGTTCTGAGCATTCTTGTAACCTTTGTTGCCGATTTGAGTTTTATAGTGGAATCGAGCATAATCTATAATATGGATGCTCAACGGGGGATGTAAGTGTTGGAAGTGGTCACCGAACTTCCGGGACTTAGGCCGAAACATATTGATTGTGTTCTCTATTTTTTTGTACTTTATTTTTATTGAACAAACTTTATACTTAGTGTTCTTGATCTAATATCGTGTGTATCGTGGGCCAACAATTTCTTTGTAAGAAACTATTACTATCAAAGAGCATGAGATTGTCCCTCCCATCCAGACATAACATGAAAACAAAATGAGAAACAAAATCTAACAAATAAACTCTGCAGTGAGTGTATAAAAATATTTATTGAATATTCATGGACAAATAATATAATCAGGATCGGGAGTGAAATAAAACTTGCTTTCCTTGAAAGGGTCCAATTTGTTGTGGCAAGGGGATGGACGAGAAGGAGGTACCGGCCCTCTTGGCAGCTGATTTTCCAGCAAAGTATCGAAAACCCTATCGGACTTCGTGATTCTTGAACTCTCTCCTCTTGAAGCTATATTTGCTGTGATTAGAAATACCAGTAACAAAACTACTTTCATTGCCACCATTGGACCTTTGTTGCGGCACGACAAGGTAAGTCACACCCTGATCGACTAGTTTAAGATCTTGGCTCCGCTCCCAGAGTCTCCTAAAAATAGTAGCTATTGTACCTTCCCAAAGCACACAAAGATGTACTGATATAGATGTAGAGAGATGAGGTGAGGAGAGGGGAGAGAGTTGAATTGAAGATAATGAAACAAGCAAATATGGTATCAAATGTAAATAGGTATTTTTTTTTTTTCAGCGCCGAGAATTGACTCTGTGAATTTCCTCAAAAGTAAAACCATGTTTTAGCACTAGGGAAGACTTTGAATTTTAATTTCAATTTTTCATAAATAAAGTCGCAGTTGAAATTTGAAAAGCGTGGCATATGGCAGCCAATTTAGATTGCAACAAAGTTATGGTTTGAAAATTTATTTTTTATTTCTTTATTATTTACCAACTACGTATTAGTTAGTCCTTTTCTTTTTATGTTTTTATTTTAATTGAACTGTCACATCCATGAGAAAGTGGTCTCTAACGGCAGCTAGAAATGTGACATTTGTAGCTTCATTATTTTCAATGGCGTTGCCAAAAAAAATTTTGACCGGCTGCTGGAATTTCATCTTTCAAGTATACGGCTCAATGTGAATGGAAAGTTAAAAAAACTGAGAGAGAATTTGAACCCGTTAAATATTTATCCCTAAAATAAGGTACAAGTCACTCAACGACATTGAACTTTGAATTTAATGGGTATTAAAAGGATTTTTAGCCAACTCTTTAAGACAAGCCACATATTTATTGAAGGCGGTAACGAATTAATTTGTCATTGTTATTGTTAATGTGGGAGAATTAATATTGAGCTAATAACATGTTTAATGTTATGGGTTAAGTCTCCACGTGACATTCATTAAATATGTACGATGATCTCTTAGCGAAAGATAGAGTAAGAGATTAACGAGAAGATAAGGTTCAGACTTATTTATATTTTATTTTTTCACATTAGAGTTTAGTGGATCACTCAAGACTACATCGACCAGACTTGTTGAAATTGCCATTAATCACCAACACTAATGAGCACGAATTATCCAAAGACCATAAAATATTTTTTAATTGTAGCACAGGTAAATATTCAATTATTACCTCCAATAAATAAATTATTCAATTATTTATTCTAATAGTAGGAGATGCTATATGCTTGGCCAAGCTTAAAAAGTAATTAAACTTGTTCCTATCTATGTTTTCATATATCACTTCTAAGTTAAAAAAAAATAAAAATAAAAAATCTTATTTTGGTCATGAAATAGATATTATCCAAATAAGTAAATTTCTCTATATTTAATTTTATCAGTAAAAAAATATTTTCTAAAAACTTATTTATTTATAAAATAATATGATTATAAATATATTATTGAAGTGGGTCAAATATGTACGTAAAATAAATCCAATTTCTTTGGATCCTTGATATTTCCACTCAACTTTTTTACTTTAGGCGGGGTTAGAATGTGTTGATATAGAAGACTAGTGTAATGTCCCAAAAATAATAATTATTCTATATGTGATATATTTTATATTTTGAAAGTTGGGGGAAGAAAATTATACATTTATTCAATTCAATTTTTATTTGGGTCAAATATTTGATAGAGTAATGATAAATATATCAATATTGAGCTCGTTAGATAACTCGTAATTAGTTATGCATATTAGGCTCGAGAAAAGGTTAATTCGAATAATCGAGAGCCAAGTTATCGAGGTTGAAAGATATTATCTTAAATTGTTATTTGCTTTGAGTTAATTAATGGATTAGGACAATAATAACCCATGTGTATAGAATTTGTTATTAATAAATTATTGATTGTTCTATCTTAGCATCCACATGTGTAGGAGAAAAAAGGTGTCAATTGATTCTATTTTTTTAATAATATTTTATTGTCTTGATTGTTGAGAAATTGTAAAAATAGTCACCTTGTTGATTGATGGGAAAGCTAATGAAATTTGTGTTGTATGGAAAATTGGGATTTAGACCTTTTTTTAGAAAGAACACACGATATTTGATAGAATTTTAGGTTATTACCCCTTTTAACTTTAAATACCATACAAAAAACAATAGCTATTATTTACCTTAAAGAGAGAAAAAAAAGGAGAACATAGATACGTTTTATTGTGGTTGCAAGCAAAAATTAAAGTTTTGGGAACGTGGATTTCTTGTTTTCTCTTCCAAACATTTCTTTTATCAAACGAGGTAGGATTACGAGGTGCAAGTAATGTTATTCCGTTTAAATTATTTATTTTCTTGTTGATAAATATTATACTAATGAAAGTTATGATACGATATGTTATGATATGAAATTTTCATCCAGTATCAAAGATATGATATGTTATGAGCTCTTATCGGTTTTTATGATATGACGGTATGATATTTTTGATGTATGATTTAAATATTTTATTCGGAATTGCACCATTAATTCGTGTCATATTGAGTATTTCCATATACTCACCCAATTTTTTCCTACCTCGCAGATTAGATCGGATCGTTGGATGGCAGGCGATGAGGTGCAGTCGCGGTGCCAAGATTTATGAAATTCAATAAAAACAATCCGGTGTAACGATGCATTTATTTTATTATTTCAACAACTTCTTAGTTTTGTCTCGTCAGATTTCTATTTAAAATTTCAAGATATATTTTATTGGATTATAAAAATTTATAACTATGATATATTTAGTATTCTTTTGTTATGAGTTTTTATCAAATAAATCGTGCCGGTTAAATTTCTTTCAATTATATTGTTGAAGTTAGTAGTTTTGGTAGCGATTCGAAAATAAAATTTTGGGTCTTTACAACTAACACCCCCATTTACCTAGTATTTTGAGGACAGTGATGAACATTCATGTATTCTTATTTGTTTTGGTCAAGATTTTCAATTATGTAGAATAACTGGTTATCAAAGTTCTTTGAAACTTGTGTCTTAGAAGAGTATTCAGTAGGTATTTCTTAGTTTTTATTGAGGGTATATATCAGTTACACAAATTTATCATATGCTTTAACCATTTTATATTTCGTAGAGGGGATTAGAATTGGACAAGAAAAACTATGGACATCTAGAAGGACATCTTAGAATTGACATCTACGTTTTTTATTTGCTCGAGCAACTAACCCACTTTGTCACGAGTGTCATGATCTTATCCTTTTAAATTGTGTAGATAGAGCACATCATATGGCATAGTTCATTGGAAAATTTTAATTTCAACCCATGCCAATAAATTTTCCTTACTCAACCCCTTACTGTAACCAACCGTATTCTAAAATTGAGGGGATTAGCCGAGATGTTGGAAAAAAAAAATCTAAGTTGAAGGCTGACTTTGGCACTAATTTTGAGCGGGACCCGATTGGTTATTTTGAAAGATGAAAGTTGATTTGTATTCTCCTCCGTGAGTACATCGAAATCATATACTTGTCAAAAATGATGCTCGGGTGAATGAGAAATTGAAACTCAAAGTATGTCATGTGAAAGGAGTTTATTGGTGGGAAAACTAAAAAGTTAAGGTTTGTCCCACATAGGAAGTGGATGAAAATTAAAATCACTTTATAAAGGATTACACTTTAGAATGGTGTAATTATGTGTAGCATAGAGGCTTTCTCCACACGCGCGCCCGCAAGGGAGGTGCAAATCTTGGACAGAAATAGACTTTGGACCTTGAACTTGTGTGTTGGCGCGACCTGCATATACGAATGTCGGACCGAAAGGAGCAAAAATGGCTGATTAGGAGTGTCTACGTTTTGCTACAGGTTTTAATTTTTTCAACAGACTTTTCATTTTCCAAAACTCCTAAAACTCCTGTGTTAATTGTCATTTATTAATGGGCAGGTTACAAGAGTCAGGCTTTATATGTGTCTCGTTTTTCCACTGTCCAGTACACGAAAATTCATCTGCACATAGTTCCTATTTCTCTGCATTTTTCGTTTCTGTTCGAGTCTGGTGGTGATATATTTCAGACACAAATCCCGTTCGTCGGAGTAGAGTCTGTTGTGCTCGAATTTTACTGGTTTCTCCGTTTTATCTTGGGAAGCAGACGCTCGTACTATACTTCAAGCACGTACGGTGAGGGGGGCAAATCTGTTTTAAGGAAATTGTGTTTGACACAGACCTCGGGTTAAAAGTCTTTTACAGTTTTAATAACTTGTTGTTGCTCGGTTTTGCATATTAATATTCTGCAATTATTTTTTAAAAGTTTCCTGCTCGTTAACTTCTGCAATAATTTGTTTTGTCATTAGTTTATGCAAATATATGCAATTTATATCTTTCTGATTTCTTTTTACTGTGTGTAAAAGTACCGTGTCAAAGATATATTGCAATATAATATTAGGTAGTGCTTTAATTAATATTTTGGCACAATATATGCAGTAACCTCTTTATGATTTTAGTGGGCTAAAATTATAGTTGAAAGAATAACTATTTAGCTTTGCGATTTCTTTAACATTAATTTGTCTCTTTCTACTTTTTATTTAGAGTTTCATTTGAGAGATATTGTCTGTTATTTTCTTATTACAATAATGACCAAGTTGTCTTGTTATTTGCTATAGCGATTTGACACATATTCGATATCTAAGTATTGAAACAATTATTCATCAAACTTAAAACAGATTATTTGTTTCATTTGATTTCTTGAAAATTAATATTCGTTTATTGGAAACTAATATTTTTGTTTCATTTTCAGAAATGGCAACCGGCAGAAATTGAAATGAGCACCTTAAAAAATCACATCGTCGATCTGGAAGCAAAAAATAAAGAAAGCACATAGGAATATCTCACTACATCATTCCCCCTTTCACTTAAGACATTCATGCTGAACATTTGCGTACTAAATTTCCTAGCAAGGAAATTACTCAAGCCATACTCATAAGCAAGCCGAGCTAAGGTTGCATGTGTTGCAACACTTAGATGAATTTCCTAGCAAGAAAATCATTCAATCATTGCTCATAAGCAAGCTGACCTGGCTCATAAGCGAGCCGACCTTGCTTATCAGTGAGCCGACCTTGCTCATTAGCAAGTCTACCTAGCTCATAAGCAAGTTGAGCTAAGGTTACATGTGCATCAACACTTAGATGAATTTCCTAACAAGGAAATCATTCAAACCTTGCTCATAAGCGAGTCAACCTTGCTCATTAGCAAGCCGACCTGGCTCATAAGCAAGCCGAGCTAAGATTGCATATGCTGCAACACTTAGATGAATTTCATAGCAAGGAAATCATTCAAGCCGTGCTCATCAGCAAGTTGACCTGGCTCATAAGCGAGCCGACCTTGCTCATAACAAGCCGAGCTAAGATTGTATGATCTGCAACACTTAGATGAATTTTCTAGCAAGGAAATCATTCAAGCCTTACTCATCAGCAAGTAAATTTAGATATAATTTTATCTATAGAATATAGTTATGAAACATTTAAAGAGTGCGAAAAGAAGACAAATATTATATTTATGCAAGTATAGTAACGATTAAATTAAAATTATATAAAATTCTTTATCTTCAGTTTTACCTTTGCCCATAGGTCCAAAGAGAACTTTGGACCAACCAATGAAAATTAGAATTATTAGAGTTCTACACTTACAACTGTGTAAGATAAAAAGTAGACAGCATTAATGTTAAAACACATCACAAACTAAATAGACAAAAAAAATATAGTTTTGGATTGTTCAATGCATAAGATTTTTCATATTGAATGATTTGCTTAATAGCTACATTGTTTTTCTTAATTCGTTCATTCAGGACCAAACTTCAATTTTGAGGCCAGTGCATCACCCAACATAGAAATTCCAT
This sequence comes from Fraxinus excelsior, assembly GCA_019097785.1. Classification (NCBI taxonomy): domain Eukaryota; kingdom Viridiplantae; phylum Streptophyta; class Magnoliopsida; order Lamiales; family Oleaceae; genus Fraxinus; species Fraxinus excelsior. The sequence continues at coordinate 1,962,010 of CM032640.1, forward strand.
TTCTACCATAATCATCATCAACAAAGATGGCAACCATCTCTCTCCATCCAAAGTATTCCACAAGATTGGAAACTGCACACATCTGGAAGTAATCACTTGTTGTAGTGCGAAGGAAGTACGGGTACTGCAGAGCAGAAAGAGTTGGGTCTGTAGCCCCAAATGACAAGAGTGGCATCTGAAGTTTATTCATAAGATGGGAAATAACATGGGCTATTCTAGATGACTGTGGACCAATTGCAGCAATGACATCATTACCCATAAGCTGCATAGCTACACGAGAAAGGTTGCCCTGTCAAAATTTACTCATTTTTCTCATATTTTTTACTTGTATCATTAAGAAACTAACAGGAGGTTGGGACCAAGGGAAAACAATCAAATATTTTGAGACTAGAGTTAGAAGCATAGCCTGACATTCTGAATTCTACCCAATATCCTCTAGTTGCTGCACTTTTCATCTCTATGGAAAATGTAAACATATAACCAAGATCAAAAGTTTCAAATGTGCATCAAGTTGTTTATATTTCTGATTCAGGAAGCAGGAGAACAAAATATACAGTACTCATTTGCGACAACTTTTCAATTCCTCCAAAGCTATTATTTTATAAGAAATTGATGAATCAACTTCCACAGAAGTGCTTAGGGGGACGCGGGGGGTCCTGGGGGGCACATGCCCCCCAAACTTTTGAGTTTTTTTTTTTTTTTTTTTAAATTCATGTTTGGTATCGATTGAAATCTAAATTTTAATCTAAATCAAAGTGAACAATAAATTTTAATAATATATTTCATAGAATCCATAAATGTTTTAACTTTTATCAAAATTTACTACAAATTTGATTTTAATTTCCACCAAACAAGGGCAAAAATCACAAAAAATTTGAATTTTGATAACATTTTAATTTAAAAAATTCATCGACGATTGTACTCTAATCAAATCTACAAATTGCTTTTGTAATCTCAAAGCTTATTTCGATAACTACATTATGGGTATATCGAATAGTCCAAATAGATATCGAAAATAGTTAAAAATACGTTAAACGGGAGTCTTAAAAAAAACGTTTAACTCGCATTTTTTCAAAAAAAAAAAATCAATTATTTCATTAACATTTACTATTTTTATGATACACCTCAATGTAATTTTCATCATTTTATTAGGAAACTTTATATGGAATATGACATCAAAAAATTTCGAAATTTTACATTCAAAAAAGTCATGTCTCATGTAAATTTTCAGATACAAAATTACATGAGATGTGATTTTTTTTTACGTAAATTTTCGAGTGTAAAATTTATCTCAACTTCTTTGCAAGTTTGAGTGTGCCCCCCTAACTTTTATCTTCTGCGTCCGCCCCTGAAAGTGCTAGCCAAAAAAATTAATAAAACACTTAGATTTCTACATGAAGGTATGTCTTGGAGAGATAGGGACAAGAATACATGTAAATCTGCACTCGGCACTAGGGCTGTAAGCAAAAATCGTCAAACCGGAAAATCGAACCGAAACCGCATTTTAGAAACCGTCGGTTTGGTGCCACGTGGACCCGTCAACGAAATGGTTTTGAACCAAACCAAACCAGTCAAAAACGGTTTGGTTTAGATTTGAGAATTTTAATTGCGGTTTAAAACCAAACCGGACCGGTAAAAAAATATATAAAAATAAAAAAATAAAAATAATGATTTTTTTTTTAAAATTCATCCAAATATGCAAAATTCAATAGTTTTGTCATTTGTATGTATTTTTGTCAATTTATAATTTTCTATTACATATATATTATTATTATTACCAAATAATCATAATTCATATCTAATAATTTCAAGACTAACATAATCTATCAAAAATCATTTTCTTCTTTAGAATTCAATTTTTTACAGTTGCTTCTGAGTCTGCATTCTCAAATGGAGGTCGGATACTTGATTCCTTTAGGAGTTTATTAGATGCAAGAATGGTTGGGGCTTGTATATGCGGAAAGAATTGGTTGCAAATTAAAAATGATCATATAGTGCTGTGCCAATATTTAGATGAAGTGGAAGCATTTGATGATTCAATGAAAGTTGTGGTATGTGGTTTATATTTTCTATTACCATATTTTTAAAGATTCTCTTATATATCTAGTATCCAATACTCTGATGATATAACGAATGCATTTGTTTGACAATGGAGATTATGAATCATGTGTGACAACAACTGGTGTTTGAGTATATGTGAGAAACTGAATTCGTAACAAAATATAACGGTAAGCTTGTGTAATTATTATGTTTAGATATTATAAACAATTGATTTATTATTATTGTTGGTTATTCTCTTTATCTAATCAGTGGTTTTGTTTTTCAGATATGATGATCACGAGGTCTTGTTGAACATCATTACATATTTTGGGTTTTATATTTAGTTTAGTAGACTTGTATTGTAACGTTATCGTAACGTCTTAGCCTAAAATGGCAAACAAAAAACTATATTTTAGTTTATTGTGATTTCACTTTAATTTAGTTGGTATTTAAATTTGTAGTAAATATATTTAGTTTGTTTTAGATTTATTGCTAGTAAGATATAAATATATATTGAATTCAATGAATTAATGTCATAAAAGCAGAAAGACAAAAAAATATGCGGTGAAACCGACGGTTTAAAACCGGATCAAGCCGTTAGGTTTAGGTTTGAGTTTTTTTCAAACCGTTCGAAATTGTTTGGTTTAGGTTTGAATTTTTCGCAAACCGGTTTATACGGTTTGGTTTGAAAATTTGTCAAAAATCGCAAAAATCAGACCGCTTACACCCCTACTTGGCACAGAGCTTTATTGAGCTGGTTGAATATTTTTGTCTTATTTTTTAAAATTATATAGTGTAGTATCAAAAATTAGTTCTAAACTATCGAACTTTATAAGGCAGAATATGTCCCTCTCTCACAAGGAGGTAAACTGAAATTCTCCAGAATAAGTCAAACTAACAAAAATTAAATAAGTAAATCTCTGTTATTATCAAAAATGTATCCTTCGTTGGTAAGCTATCCAGAGGGATGGACAATATTAAAGAAGAAAACAAACCCAAGACGAAGAAATATTTAGAGGAGAATAAAATGATCTCTACTACTTAATTACCTGCAACAGTTCAAAGAAAGCCATTGCAATTTGTATCCTGCAAGATGAGTTTCAACTTTATTCCCTTAAGAATGCTAGAATCAGAATTTATATCTAACACCAACTTCTCAATAATTCCAAGTTTAGAACTTTCCTCAGTTAGTATTGTGAGTTTGGAGTGAAAGATTCTTGTTTTAATCAATTGTACTAACTCTACATTTTTCTTTTAATTAATCAGTATCCTTTTTCTTGTTTTAATTTTGCCCACTAAAACAGAAGCTTCATCTGCCAAATAATATCTGTGATGGAGTGAGCAAATCAAGATCACCTCATCCATTATAGTAATTCATAGAATCAAAACCCAGCAACATAAAACAAATCAAAGAAATAAATTACACTGAGAAATACCTGGGAAATCAGAAAATTCATCAAGTGAAATCGAGAGCTTCGGGAGGTTAAGAAAATCCGGGTGTACAGTCTTCGACGTTTTCGGTGGCGCGTAGATTGAGGGAAAATGTTCGCTTTAGTGGTGGGTTACCGAAATTGGGAGCGTGGACGAAGTGTCTGGCCTCATGATAGGACGATTCCGACGCTTGCAAAACCGAACTAGTCGTTTGCAATGGGTCGGCAACGTTGCAATTGCCCATTAGATGCCCAAAGCATTTGTGCGGAGTAACTCTGCACAATACGAAGTGACTCTGCACAGACTCCGCACAATGCGGAGCATTGCTCTGCACCGTGTGTGGAATGCTCTGTTCATTGCATCTTTAATTTTTTTTTTTTCAGTTTTTTAAAGTGCTAATAAATTATATATAACACTGAAATCATCAATCTTGTAATATTTACATTAGAATCTAATCGCATATTTAAAATCATTAAATAACCCCAAAATTTATTAATATAAAAAAACTGCATTAGTTAAAAAAAAAAAAAAGTGGCAGAGCAACTCCGCACATACAATACGGAGATTGATCCGCATTGTGCAGAGAATCCTCAGTACAATCCGGAGCAAATGCTATTTGTGCGGAGCACTACTCCGCATCTAATTTTTTTTTAATAAGTGCTAACAATAATTATTTCTATCTTAATTGTATATGTTTAATCCTAAACTACAATTACAAATAGCAATCAAACTCTCCATAAATTTAATCTTGAACATGTACAACAGAAGTAAATAAAAAATAATTATATTTATCATAATACACGAGGAATTAAATACTAAAGAAGAACTTACAATAAAATAGAATGAAGGTTAAGAGATTCTCAAATTTGTGGAAACCGAACTTTCCGGATAGATCTCGAATATCTGGATTCGGGATTTCTTACAAAAGATGGAATGAAAGATTCAAGATGATAATGGAATAAAGATTAAGATAAGATATCAAATTTCTGGAAACCAAACCTTTGGAATTGCTTATTTGTAAAATCTCAAATTTCTGGAAACCGAACCCAATTTCTTATAAGCTTAAGATAATGTAAGCCAGGAACTCTCCTTTTATGTATGTTTCAAGTTTCAACGCTATATTTCATTTGTTGCCTTGGTAAGGTAAAATTCATCTTATCTATTTTACTTTTGGTTTCATGGATATATTAGGAATATTAGCAGGAGGGGCTATGGGGATTGTTTCTGAGTATTCCACACTACGCTGGTAACCTCGGCACAGTGTGGAGTGTTCACTCCATAATTTAACTTTTTTCCCTTCTTCTCTATTTTAGTCAATAATTGTGGATAAGGAAGAAGTCTATATTACCCTTTTGTTTGATATATGAGGATGAAAAATATTTCACAAATGAACAGTAAATAATGAGGATAAAATGTGAAAAACATTAATTTGTGGGGATAAAATGAGAAGACAAAATGCTTCACAAATGAACAGTAATATATGGATTCACTCTTTTAATATAACAGGGATAAACTAAACTTGTGTCACCTCACACATTCCTATGTAGTTTTTAGTTAAGACCTATTCAAACTCCAAAAATTTGCTACTTCTTCTGAAGTTAGGAGTATTTGAATTCATTGCCAAATACACAGTCTTCGTGTGATGATATTTTATTCACATTTCACATCATGCTCTTACGATTGTAGAATATTTGTTCTCCAATTTTGATATTAGAAATTTATGGCATGTTGAGCATAGAAATATTCTTAAAGACGTTTATACTTTCGATGAATGACTTGGGGCGTAATTATGATTTGTTTTGTCAAATGGGAACTAAAATATATACTCCCTCCGTCCCAATTATATAGGCTGAGTTTCCTTTTTCTCTTGTCCCAAATATATAGGCCGGTTTCTTAATGTAGAATTTTTTGTTATGTTACTTTACCAATATATCCTTATTAAATTTTTCTCACTTAATGTGCCAACTTCTTGAAATCATCCAAATACACACATTTTCAACTTCTTGGAAACATGGAACAACTCTCATTTCTTCTTCTTTTTCAAATTCTTTATTAGTTCCAACAATAATTAATTTTACTTAGTGAAAATTAAATAGGGGTAAATTAGGAAAAATCATGACAAAAATTAATTTTCCAATGAAATTAAAGAAGCTTTCTTAATCCGCGTGAAAAACTAAACAAGCCTATATAATTGGGACGGAGGGAGTAAGAGCTATGCTTCTCTCTCCTGAAATTTTATTTCTTAAATTTTTATACAACACCCAAATCAATGGTTAAAATGACCTCCATTTTAAATTTTGCAGCTTGTAAATAGTATGTGATTGTATTAGAAATAGTATCACTCTCAAAGTTTATCGAGAAAAACATAGAGCATTTAACAAAATCAACCACAATATGTTGATTCTTTTAGTATTGTATTTATAGAAATTGCATACTACATAGAATGAACTATTAGCTAACGATTGTACAAATTCTCGTTCAAGTTAGATAGAATTATTGTTTTCACTATCAAGATCAATGATTCAACGACTGATACTTCATCTCCTCTCTTGCCCCACTAAAAAAAATGTCCCTACTAATAAAAATATTAATATTTATAGACATTTTAATAAAATCTCTAACAAAATAGTACACACTTTTTCTAGCAAAGGGCCTGAGACCAATCCTACCTAACCTACTTTTCCATGAATACTTTAAGCACTAAAACTTTCAAAATTAAGACTCAGTCAATAATAGCATACTTAAAATCTTGCTTAGGCATTGAAATGTAATCGATCATCTCTACTGAAGGTGTTGCCTTTGAATTTGGACGAGACACAACTTGTTAACAGGATTTGTCTCCACTCTCCACCGTGTGCAAGTTACATGCACACATGGAAATGCACAAGAGGAGCAAGGTCAAAATCTCTCCAAATAAAAGCAGGAGATGTTGAGATTGTACACCCTCAGACACTCAAATAAGAAAGGTAGAAGTATATTGGGTGCATCAGAGGCTAAAACGAAGAAGAAAAGCCGAAAAAATATCTTATATTTTCTAGAGTGAGAATACAAAATTCTTGATTACCATCAAATTCAAATGACGCCAAATGTAAGCATTATATGCAAATAAATGAGCTTGAGATGCCTTTGATACTTGTCAAGTGCCAAAATGTCACACTTAGCCATCATAGACATGTGACCTCCCATACATTGTCAGAAGTGAAAAAACAAGTATTTGACTTCCAATCGTCCTTGTAGAAATATCACGTCAATGACATTGCTCATGGCTAAAGGTGATGGATTACATATGTTCTAAGACATAAGGATTCAGACCCTAGCCACCTCGATATCTAGAGGCTCATCTGACGTGGTTAGAAGTTAAGATCCTAGCGATCACCTCGTACAAAAGAAGCTCAACAAGCATTAGTGATGCTCTCAATGCCTCAGAATACATTGCCTCGGAAATAGAAAATTAGCAAAGGTCGGATGCTCTTATTTGAGTGTCATAATAAAACGTACAACAACCTTACATGTATGTTCATTTGTAGAACCAGTACATAATTTTAACTAAAAAACCTGCATGAAAATTTCACAACACAGAAATGAAAAATGACAGCGAATTACAACTATCAACATATCATAGTAACATAAAACAGTCATGATAGTGGAAACATAAGGGCTAATTTCACCCATGGCTATCTAACTTTATTTTGTTTGATTGGCCTCATTTTTTATTATTTTGTTTTAATTCAAATTATTTTTTTATCATTTTTGTTCTAAATCAAACTAAGAAGTACAATGACAATTTTATTCAAAATTTAACGTTCAAATTAACGTTTTTTATTCAAGATTTAACCTTTTAACGTTCAAATTAATGTTTTTGGTTACAAAAGGATTTCAGACAAAGCATTTGAAAGTTTTGAGACGTCGAATTCTAGAAATCAAAATTTCAGGACCCATCGTCAAAAGGTTCAAACTATTGACCCGAATATGATAAGAAACAAATTAAAGTTCGGTGACCATAGGACACTATGTGGAAAGTTCGATGACCATGATGATGCTAAATGAAAAGTTCAATGACCATGGATGAATTTACCTGGAAACATAAGCATAGGCTGTGTAATAAAGGTTTGGATTCCAATTAAAAGTGTGATCACCAATGCTTAAAGTTTGTGTCTTTCCATTTCATCGCTAACGATGAAGCTCCCTTCAAACCCAATGTCCAGGGCTCTCTCTTTCTCCCTTGCTACATCCCAACTCAATTACACCGCCAAGGTCTGTTGATAAATGATATGTGACATATGTTTGTATAATTTATAATTATATATATTCTTGTGTAAGTGGATGTTGTATGTTAGGTTTCAGTTGTAAAGATTTTTATTTTGGGGAAAAACAGCGGATTGATTGTGAAAATATCAGCAACAGCTACAAGAAACGTGGGAATGTCAGTTAGGTCCCTGGTGGTGAAGCCTCCCTCACATCCCACTTATGATTTGAAGGGCTTTATACAACTTGCCCTCTCAGAAGATGCCGGAGATCGAGGTGAAATACAATTTTACTGCTTGGTTTTTATTTTCTGAATTTTATATGAATTTGAAATTAGATTGAATGTTCTAATTTCTATATATGTTTATGTGCTTAAAAATACTGTTCATCATCAAGTAGTCAGGGACGGACGCAGAAGATAGAAGTTAGGGGGCACACTCGAACTTGTAAAAAAGTTGGTATAAATTTTACCCTCGAAAATTTACGTAAATGAAAAATCATATCCCATGTAATTTTGCATCCGAAAATTTACATGGGATATGACATTTTCGGATGTAAAATTTCGAAAATTTTTGATGTCATATTCCATATAAAGTTTCCTAATAAAATGATGAAAATTACATTGAGGTGTATCGCAAAAATAATAAATGTTAATGAAATAATTGAATTTTTTTTTAAAAATGTGAGTTAGACGTTTTTCTTTAACACGTTTAACGTATTTTTAACTATTTTCGATATCTATTTGAACTATTCGATATACCCATAATGTAGTTATCGAAATAAACTTTGAGATTACATAAGCAATTTGTACATTTGATTAGCGTACAATCGTCGATAAATTTTTAAAATTAGCATGTTATCGAATTCAAATTTATTGTGATTTTGCCCCTGTTTGGTGGAAATTAAAATCAAATTTGTAGTAAATTTTGATAAAAGTTAAAACAGTTATGGATTCTATAAAATATATTATTAACTTTGATTTATATTAAAATTTAGATTTCAATCGATACCAAACATGAATTGAAAAAAAAAAAAAAAAACTCAAAAGTTTGTGGGGCACGTGCCCCCCCGGACCCCCCTGTGTCCGCCCCTGAGTCGTGTAGTTATGCAAATGAGTTGCACAGTCGATATGAATACCGAAAATAGCTCATACTAGTAAGTTGAAATGTAAATTTTGTTTTAAGTTCATATAACGGTAACGCTGAAGGCTAATTGTCATTGTGAATTTTGTTTTGTTTCTTCTTTTACAGTTTTCTTTTGTTTGATATCAGGAATACGCTTGTCAATTTATATAGCATGTGGATAGGAAGAAGTTAATTGTAATGACATATCTAAAGTTATATTTCTTTGAGTTGACATTATGTTTGATTAAATATGTAGGAGATGTGACTTGTAAGGCAACCGTCCCAGCTGAAATGGAAGTGGAAGCCCATTTCTTGGCAAAGGAAGATGGGATTGAGGCTGGAATAGCACTTGCAGAAAAGGTATTTGGCGAGGTTGATCCTTCCCTGAAGGTACACAGTTCACCTTATTAGTCAATCAACAAGTTCAAAGAGTAAATTTAATGAATCCTCATTCAACTTTAAATTTGTTACTACTTACTCACTTATTTTTAATGAGTTACTCAATACTGACTCATCTTTCTATATAATTACCCGTCCACCACTCACTTAACTTCCATCCCTCCAATTGGATGGAAAAATACACGTGCAAAACAAAAATCATATGTGCCAAGTTAAATGTCCAAGTCACCAAAAATGCACGAATCAAAACCCCCAACCCCCCAAACCAGAACCCTCCAACTTCCAGACCAGAAATCTCAATTAGCAAGGTGTGGATTCAAAATCCAAATCGAAATGGAAGGGTGGGTGGGTGGAGCCAACATAACAAAGTGCAAAACTACCATTAAATGTCCAAATATGTATCTGGAAGCATAAAGCTTTGCGTAATTTGCAAAACTGGAAATAGAAGCTATGCAGATTCACATGATGCCATTGGGACAATAAGCTTTTCCTTAGAAACCAACAGATTGATGTGCAGGGTATTATCTGAAAATTCTTGTAAGTCTGGAGGTACAGCTCAAGAAGAAATCGGCAATTGCTTATCTCCTCTATAGCACGGACATTTCAATTAGGGTAGCGTGTCAGTGTCGGATACGAGTCGATACCGATACTTCTTGGATACTCTACCGCTTTTTATATTAGAAATATTATATATTGTTAATTCAAAGTTATTAGCAAATAACAAATATGTACACATGTTTAAAAAATTTCAACAAGAAAATTTAGTAACAAGTATAAAACTAAATTTATATTATATAAATGAAAATTTTTTAAAATTTAATTAACGTGTCGATAACGTGTCGTGTCTGTACTTTTTTTAAAAATCATGTGTCGACGTATCCGACACATATCGTGTCGGACACACATATCCGTGTCGGTGCATCATAGCTTATCTCTACTGGGATTTCACTACTGAGCTTGAGATTGTGTGAATTTAGAAATTCAAGCCATTCAAGAGTCCCAAACTCCGAAGGAATTGTCCCATCTATCGAGTTTTTTGCCGATTGAATGAACACAAGACACTTCAAGCCAGCAATTCCAACTGGTATACTTCCATCAAGCCTGTTAAACCCCAAAACTAAATACTTAAGGCGATTGCATTTTGTTATACTAGACGGAAATTTTTCATAGAAATCATTCCCAGAAATATCAAAAACATCTTGTTGAAGAGAAATGTCATGTAAATCGGTTGAAAATATATTTTGGATTTGAAAGTCGTGGTTTCCATTCCAGGTTGTCATGATTTAACAGAATATATTTGCCATGTATGATTTCTATATTTCCACATGTATTTTCCGTCCATGTGGAGAGATGTGAGTTAAATCAGTGGTGGATGAGTAATTTTATAGAAAGATGAGTGAGTATTGAGTAACTCGTTAAAGATGAGTGAGTAAGTAGTAGCAATACTAGAGTTCAATGAGCATTATTGATTAAATTTACTCCAAGTTCAAATATGTGGGTTGAATTAAACCTCCAATTGAAGCAGATATTTTCTGGATTTGGAAGAGAAAGATTGAAATGATTCTTCAAAGTTTCACACATATATCAACTTCACTTTGGCAACAATATAAAAAAAAAGGGAGAAACTGGATCTGAAGTTTTATTTTTTAAATAGTGATTTTAACTCTGCTCATTCACCTCATTCTGAGAATATGCAAGAAGAGCTCACAGTATTTTTGTAGCTGAAAGGGTTGTGCTTAATGTTATGCAGAGAATGAGTGGAATAGCAACTCCAACCAAGGTGTGTTAATTATAAGTTTCCACTATTTATTGAATAAACTTTCCAGATCCATTGATTTTTTAATTAATTAGTTCAATTATTGAATTAACCTTTTTAACTGTCTTTAATGGTGAATGCAATTGATTATGATTGCTAAATTATCAGTATGCATATTCAATAGACGTGCTTGTGTGCCTTAAATTTTAGATGATTCTTTTGGAACATCATACACCAACAGGCAGCAGAAGCCATGCTACATATTTCCAAGCCTTATTTTCAGGGGCAATGAATCTACAAACATGAGCAACGAGCTTTATAGGTGATGGAGGTGTGGTTCATGAAACTTCCATCTGTGACAAGAACAATCGGTGCTGATAGGAGCCAAACTAGGTTTCTTGTTCCGAACTTTTAAGTAACCAACTGGAGTCTTATGAAGGTGCTTAAGCTATGTATTGGCTTACATGTCAATCTTGAATTTATGACTAAGAATCTTAAAATACACACCAAAGGTCCGGATCAAAAGGGAACATCAACATCATTGTGATAGCATGACCACAACGAGCGTTGCTTACTACACCATTTCAACACAACATACTAAGCATGTTGAGATAGTAAGCAATTCATAAAGAAATACAGACAACCAATTTGTCTGCTATATGCCCCTGTAGAAGACGAGTTAGCGGATACTTTCATAAAGGGTTTAGCAAAATAGTTTCAAGAATTGATAAGCAAGTTAGGTACGATGAACAACATAACTTGGTCCGTTTTTAATGGGTCTTAATAACTTGGTCCATTTTTAATGGGTCTTAATAAGATTATTCAGTTTATGTTATGAGCCTATTTTAAATTTTAAGAAGTTTATTTTATAATTGTAGGATTTTATTTTTCTTGCAAGAGTCAAATCAGTTGTAGGAGTCATGACAATATTTTTTTTTTGCTAATTATTTGGCATTAGTGTGTTTGTAGGTTAGTGTTTCTTCGTGAAAATATCGTGTACTCCTTCCATCTAACAAAGATAGGCTTGCTTTCATTTTCATACTAACTAAGAAATTATATTTAATGTAGTTGGAAATATAATTTTTCTTATATTTTTTCTAATATACCCCTACATTAAATAATAGTTTAAATAGGAGTTTATATTTGTTGATAATAATGCACATTAAATATTAGCATATTCAAAAACTAAAAGATCAATTATAATCTCAACAAGGAAAGTGACCTCCTATCTGACGGAGGGGTACATTTATCTCTTTCTAGAGTTCCAAATCAATGAAGGAGGGTGAATTGAGTTATTTTGCAAATGTATTGTTTGTATTTGAGAGTTTATTGGTTCCTCAGAAATCAACACATTGGGAGGTCCAGAATTTGTCGAATTAACCTATCATTCTATTCTATTCTATTTTTTATTTTTAATAACTTATTTTATTTCCAACAAATTTTGTTATGGTTTTTCCTTTTATAGTTTATTTTGTAGAATTATAGTGTAACCTAAGTTGTTGGTTTTTCTTCCTTTGAAGTGAAAGTAAATTTTTCTGAATTAATAGAAGGCAAAAAAAACTTCAATACTTAGAGCTTCCAATTAAGTTGTGGCATGTTATACAAGATCACAGACCTAAGCAATGGGTTTTTAATATTAATTATATAAATATATGTGTCCTACTCTAATAGCTTAAGCTTTAAGACTTTGCTTCAATATAGTTTTAGACAGAGCACGCAAAAGGTTTTAAGCTCAAGTCTTGTTACTACTCATTTATGAAGAACTCACACCTAGTGGGATTAAATTCTTCTAACAATTTAAGTTTTTAGATGAGATTGTTCAACAATTAGAATACAGATTTGTATAGGCTCCACAATTTTGTTTGTGAATTGTGATTGTGCTCATGTTGTATCATTTAACGACCTTGTGAGATGTTTTTCCAAGGGGAGACCACTAACTCAACCACAATTGGGCAAGTTAGCTAGTTTCTTCTATTTCAACACCTTATGATCTCAAAGTAATACATTTTGAGACTCCGCAGCAGGTAGCAACTCCTTTGTAGCATCAAAATTTCAGAGATGCAATTCAACTGATCCATTATAACAATGTATTCTGAAAGGAAGGGTGGCAACTTGATCATTTATTCATTCATTTGGGTCAGATATATTTTATATTCCATTATAACAATGTATTTTGGTTTGGTTCAATTTAAAATCACAGTTTAGCAAATAAAAAATAACACATATTAAACAAGTTAAATTATTAAATATTAGTCTAGATTATTACATTAGTATTATTACAAATATTACAAACGAAGTTCTACGCTTCTAATCATTACAATTCAACAAAATGATAGAAATAGTTTTCTAACCTCTTGGTTGATACTAATTGTCACAACTTGTCCAGTTATAACACATGATTCTTTATCTACATAAAGATAAAAATATAGTAAATGTATTCATTAATTATAATTAAATGGTATAAAGCAACTGATAAGTAGGTTGAATAAAATTCAAATTAATTTATTTTTGAGATTTGTTTTTATAAGGGGTTTGGCGGTTGAAACAATTTGCAAAGATTAAAATCTAAACCAAATTATTTCGAAGCGGTTTGATTTGGTTCAAAATCAAAACGTTCATGATCCAAGTGGACCTAAACCAATAGTTTCAAAAAAGCAGTTTCAATTTTATTTTGTGGTTTGACGATATCTTTGTTCAGCCTTACTACATACTAATTTTGATACAAAGTTATGTGTAAACTACTAATTTATTTATTTACTTAATACTCCATCATGTTTATGATAATTATTATATGCTCACAAACATAGAGAGAATAAATAATTTAATCTTCTAAATTTTTTAATTAAATTATCAGTCATCCTCTGTGGAATGGAGTGGATTTCACTAAAATTTGTAATCCATTATTTGTAGACACTAAATGCATGTTTTACGTAGTTCTATAGTATTATGTATATCATCTGACACTTAATGCATCTTCTTGTGAAAAAAATTTGAACTGTGAAATCATTTGTAAGTTTAAGCAACACCTTTTCATAGACTTCTCCAATAGTAGTCAAGTTTCATTTCATGTACACCTGTTAATTGAATTGTTCATAATAAAAGAGTTATCCTTTGGTGGGCACATGTCCTCATGGAAGCTTCTGACCATCAAGCACTTCTTATTTGGTTTTTACTCACATTTTAAATCTACTCAAACTTGTATCAAAATTCAGTTTTTAATTTCCTACACAGAGGTGCACATTCCTGAAAACTTTGGTTAAAATTATAGTGAAGATGAGATTCACCTAGTTAATCATAGTAAACCAGATGTCGGCTTGATTGTGTATGGTTCATAGGAAATGTTGATCAAGTTTGTAAGTTGCTGAATCAAATATTTTATGCTGAAACCACATTTAAAATGCTGAAAGATAACTTGATAAAAGTAATTTTATATAGAAAGTTGGATTTTTGTATATGGTCAATGATCTTATACATCATGGGAATTCAATGTTCAAGTTTCTTGCAGGCGATGGCAGATGCTGCACGACCTGCTTACATTTTAGAGACGAGGAAAACTGCTCCAGGTTTACGTTTGGTGGATAAATGGGCGGTGTAGTTCACTAATCTCACTCAATATTATAATATCACCATTTTCGAGACTTTTCTGATAGTCTAACATTTTGTTCCAATTATTTTCAGGTCTTAATAGGTGGAGGTCAGAATCACAGAGTGGGTTTATTCGATATGATCATTGATAAAAGACAATCATATATCAATTGCTGGAGGTATCACAAATGCCCTGAAATCTGTCAACCTTTATTTGGAGCATAATAATCTTAAAATGGGTGTGTTGAGGTAGAGTATTAACATTTTAGGTTTAATGATTCTAGTTCTTGGACTGTTAAACTCAAAACTTCTTATTTCGTAATTATGTGGTTTGTCAACATTCTAATATCTTGATTAAGCCTGCCTATTTATAAATTTTGTCTAATTAACCCAAGTATATTACTTTGGGGATGGCTCTCTGTCTGCACATATGTGCAATTTGTTGTTGTCACGTATGATCCAGTATTGAGAGTGTGCACACGCATCTGAGTGATTGGATGCGCCTTGGGTATTTTTTACTCAATTTATTTAATTCCTCTTCACCATTATTGAAACATTGGCATTGGTACAAAGTCGAACTGTTAATACTTTTGACCAATATATTATTTTCATATGATATTTAATTACTTAGTTTAATATTCATTTAATTTTACATGAAAGATTATTTAAATTGTATGCAATAGCTTTACTGGTCAACAACAGGATGTTACAAAAAATATGAAGGTTATATTTTTCAGCTATGGGAAGTAGAGGTGGTTTGAATCAGTCACATCAGGACGTTACCAGGATGAAACAAACTTTGAATCTGATAAATACATTGCTTGTGAAGTATGTGTTTGCATATGTCCTATGGATTTACCCGTTGTTGATTGGAAATAGGAAAAGGATTTCCTTCCTAAGAAAGAATAGACTTACTATCTTTGGAATCTAATCCTACACTGCTGCTTAAGAATTTAGTGGATTCATATGATTTCTCTTACTAAACCTGCTGCTTTAGCTTTATAAATTGTGTTGTTACTCTTGCTTCCGTCGGGGTAAATCTGACCTCTTACCTTGTTCCCGGATGATGAGATTCCATGGATACAGAGTCAAATTACAATAGACTAATTGGAGGACCCAATTGGAGAGCATTCTTTGCTTCTCTCCTGTACACACCGAGTCCCTTTTCTCCTTGGTCCACTGAGACATGTTGGACTGGTGCACGAACACAAAAGTTTTTCGGAGGAGTCCATAATACAAAAACTGGATTAAATAAATCAAATACATGCATAAAGATGTAATGGATGATAATTGAAAAATCTGTAGAAGTGCGA
The DNA here is from genome assembly GCA_019097785.1 of Fraxinus excelsior. Taxonomy (NCBI): domain Eukaryota; kingdom Viridiplantae; phylum Streptophyta; class Magnoliopsida; order Lamiales; family Oleaceae; genus Fraxinus; species Fraxinus excelsior. The sequence continues at coordinate 1,977,903 of CM032640.1, forward strand.
GATTATCAAAACTTCGAGGTGCTTGGTTGGTTTCAAGAACTTAAAGTGCACGGTCAGCCCTTCCAACTCCTTTCCTCAGTCTAGCGCCGTTATAAGTATTTGATATGTTTAACTCAATACTCACGTTATGCATATGCCTCCATACTCACATTAAAATTTAGTTGTATACTTTGGTAATTGGACACTTCTTCTGCTTACAGATTGAAACCAGGACGCAGCAGGAAGTAAATGAGGTATTGCATTATGCATCCCAAAGGAAGACATCTGTGACTAGGATAATGCTGTGGATAATATGGTTTTCCCCTTGTCTAACGGGGATGTTGATGTATCAATGCTTAAAGAAGCTGTAGAGTTGATTAATGGAAGATTTGAGACTGAGGTAATCGTTGATTGTCTTTTTCGTTTCTTTATTATCTCAATTGCAGGACTCACTAAAGAAACATCATTCTCTTTCTAATACCTAGTTATCAGTCTGGTCCTCATCTTATCAACCTATAAAGTATCCCATTCCTCAGTCTGCCTTGCAATTGTTGCAAATTTTCCTTTATTTTTCTTGGCAATAGACAAGAATCTGCACAACTAAGAGAAAAAGTGCTTCCTGATCTATTACTAAAAGTCTTTATTGGATACATTTGCTTCTTTTTGGTGGAAGGTTGAAATTCTCAATGATTTGCCTGTATTACATATGTGTATTTTGTGATATTTGGTTACCTTGGCATTATAATTGAGAGCTTAAGGAAGTAAATACAATTTCAAGATTTTACAGGAGTTTATCATAAAACATTGTACTTGCATACATGCTTCAACTGAGAAGCACTTCGTTGCAAAGTTGGACATGCCATTTTTTGTAAACCTAATCCATGTCACAGCATCCACAGGTTTAACAAACCTTTCTGTAAAATTGGTAGAAATGGGTATTTCTTGAGCTGAAAGCTTCTGAATTTGTAGCATTTGGTTCAATGATGGCCATTAGCAGAATGATGAAAATGCAGATATGTTCTGCAGAAACAGCATCTTATGATCTAATATTCACTGCATTACATTTCCCCTTCTCTGGGTTCATTGAATTCTGGACAGATTGTTTATGAATTATTTTAGACATGAACAGAGAAAGTGGCAAAAAATATTAGCATCAATGGGAGAGTGAGAAGGGTGTGAAGGATGGTTCTTGCCTTGCTGTCTCGCAAGGTGAATAGAAGCAGGGACAATGTACTAAAGTCTTTATCATATGAACCTATGAATGCCACCTCATCTCTTCCCTATCATTATTATTGTCTTTGCTTCCAAGCAACTTTTGTTATTATTCATAGCATGCAGCAACATCTTATTTGTTATCCAATGTGTGGCCTTTTAAGATTGCGCAACCTTTATTGTAGCAGGTGTTTAATAGCTTCTTTTGGTGCAGGCATCTGGAAATGTTACCCTTCACATTGTAAACGAGATTGGACAATCCGGGGCGACCTACATTTCCAGGTAATATATTTATACATACTTTCCCTTCAATATTTTATTCCCTTGGTTAAACATCTTCTATTTTTTGTTTTAAGTTGAAGGGAGAAATTTAAGGGTGTGCAAAATGCCAAATTCTTCAAATTCTGGACTGGCTGGTTTAGTTTTGATCATAATGAAAAAATAAAAATAAAAAATGATCTAAACCAACAACCTGCTAGTTCATTCCATGAGTTCAACAAAGAACTGAAGAACCACACTGGTTAACCAGTTCGCCATTTGTTTTCTTTTTTAGGCATTGGTCGAGTACATTTTTAGGCATCTAATTAGAAATGTTCTCATGTAATGTTCAAATGTTAACCATTCTGCATTTAGCCTATGTTTGGCTCATGTTTATAAACACTCAAACTACTTATTATCAACACATTTCAAGGAACAAGTACTACCCACTTATCCACCACTCATTTCTATATATTTACAATTAAACAGTTTAAACACTTCCAAACATGCTCTTAAACTATCAAATCTTATTCCTACCACAATAATGCCTTACAAATTGTATTTTGCAATTGAATATAGTCACAGTTGAACATATGGATTCATGTTGTAATTCACTTTGTAATTTTTCCATGTTTGCAGTGGTTCTCTGACGCATTCTGTGAAAGCACTTGACATTTCCCAGAAAATCGACACAGAGCTAGCACTTGAAGTTGGGAGGCGTACAAAACGAGCATGATCCTCTACTCACGCAAAAGACGAGTAAATCATGCATCTCTTCTCGTAGATTAAAATGATGAGGGACTACCTAAAAGTGTGAAATGCCAACAATCTCCCTTTCCTCTAAGAGATGCCTTCCAAGAAACCATATGTTAGATTGTGCTCAAAACAATGAAATGTTGAACTTGTGATTGACGGGCGAACAAGTTGTCAAACAAGCAGTAAAAATGCAAGTTCCTTGCTGTTGGTATTTATCTTGGTACCTTTACATATTCACTTATATGGAATATTTTGTCATGAATAAGAACTGGCAATTTGGAAAACCCTTTATTATTTTGTTGTCATCACAGGCAGTGGTCTGCTGAATTGTATGTGTCAGCTGGTACATTCTTACTCGAATTGTTTTGAAGGATAATCGAGTATAACTGCTAATTATTCACTAAATGAAGAAAATAATAGGATTGGATTGGATAGACAATATAGTATTAAAGGTGAAGAAAAAAAAGATAAAAGTTCGACTTTTAGGGGGAAAATGACAAGATGGGTCTAAGGATTAGAGACGTGCAATATTTGTTTGTCCATTTTCGAGGGTACCAATCACAACCTCGATATTTATGAAAGACTAGTTGTTCAACTTAAGTTATGCTTGGAGATGCTCTGTGCACTGGTATGGCATCATGGCCTAAATTGTTTGTGTTATTAATCAACAACCCTACAAAAAAAACTTGATCCCACTGGAACTATTCCGAAGGCTGCATCCACCTTTATTCTTGAATTTGTGCTTGTGTAAAAGTGGGTAACTGAGTTGGTGAATAGCACTGAATTAAATGGCAAAACCACTATTGTTTTACCAATGGATCCTTTCATGCGTGGCATTGATAAGGCTAAATAGGCTCCATCTGGTGTAGTATTATTGTGACAAGTTTATTGTTCATTTTTATTTTCCCTTTTAATTTAGGCCATGTTTGGTACAGATTAAAATCAGATTTTAATCTAAGTCACAGTCAAAGTCAAACGATCAATATTAATCATATCTTTCATGGGTCCCACAGCTTTTCAACCACACATTTCAAAAACTTTTATTACAATCTACTAAAAATCTAATTTTAATCCCCGCCAAATTTAAAGGAATTGAAGTCAAGTTTGGTAGCTATACATTCATTTTATCGTGTTATTGAAGCCTCAATTTCAACTATTTGTATGAGAACTTGAACAATTAGAAAAAAGATAAATTGGTTTATTTAAATTTTGTACCAAACAGTATATAAAAATAAATCGTAATTATGTCATGCTCAGCTCATAATTTTTCACTTTTTACTCTAGAAAAGTGGGGGTATAATTTTTCCCCATGATATGACTTAGGTTAAGAATCCTTAAAAATATATTATTGAGGTGAGGTGGGCTAATAAATAAGACAAAAATTGTAAAAATTTCATCCATCGTTAGTCTTTTCTAATAACACGCAACATGTACATATTTCTTAATTGATATGATGGAAAAACCAATATCATAGCAAGGTGTGTCGAACAAAATTACAAAAAGTAAACATGTCTATTATTAGTCTTTGATCGATTAGAAAAAAAAGTAAAAAATTTATCCATTGTTTAGTTTGGGTTGGTCATTTGATCGATTTCACCGTCCAAATGACCACCCCTAGTCCTAACCACTCTATACATTTCATAATTGATGTGATGCAAATGTCGACATTATATTAAAATGAGACAAAAAAATAAAAAAAGATTAGAAAAAGTAAAAATATCGTGTAATATTCATCTATTTCAATACTACGTAACATGTCCTTATGATTCTATACACTTCTAAATTGAAGTGATGGAATTCCTGACGTTGATTAAAATTAAAATTAAAATAAAATCTCGTCTATTATAATTTTTTTACATGTCCTAATGAATCTATAGATATCTTAATTAATGTAATGGGAACACCAACATTATAGTATGGTGGGCTAAACAAAATTAAAAAAAAGAAGTAAAAATATTATCTATTATCGATCATTTTTTATATTGCGTAACATGTCGTAATGATTCTATACATTCTTAATTGATATGATGGAAATGTGAGTGTTGTCCAAATTTTATGTTTATGTGCTCGAATACTTGGACAATGCTATTGGATGTTGGTAGAGATTCTAGGTAAACAAGGTGGCAGAAGTCAAATCAAGACGCTAAGCAACCTGCAAAAGATGGGTTGGCTTCCTCCCATTTTTTACCTCCTGCGTGATGATCAATCACCAGATAATATTGGCTATTGACAACTTAAACCTAAAAAATTCTGAAGAAATTTTTGAGGCTGCTTAATCAGATATGAATACAATTATTTTCGACGTCTAATAGCATGTTTAGCTCATTAAACTGGACATGACAATTTTATAAATTTTATTACATGGTTTTTTTTTTTTTTTTTTTTTATGTATCGTAATGGTGCATTTGTCGCCAAACCTCTTGAAGACTGAAAATAAGTGTTTCATACGGAAATACCAACCCAAAATAGATATTGGATGAAAATTTTCTCAAGTTACGAATAGAATGTATTCCAAAACAAAGGAAAGGTAATTCGAACAAGAATTTTGATGTGTGGAAGTAAGCAATGCTGATTGTCCTCATGCGGGAAAAAAAAAAGAAAAAAAAGAGTGGATATATATAACCTCCTTTTTCATTTGAATAGTGCTTTTCATGTAGTTTTCTCTTTTCTTATTATTGTGATTCAAGCTAGTTTGGTACGGTAAATGTAATTATTTTGCCTTATAAATAATGATGTAGTTAGGTAAATTGGCAATATCTGCGGCTTCATTAGTGAAAAAGTTAGATATAATAGCAGAACCGAAAGTTGAAATGCGATCAAAATAAATTTTATGTATAATTCATTTATTTCTTTTATATAACATACTTTATATTATGTAATTGAGAATTTTAGATTTAGGTATGTTTGATATGTTAACTTAGAAAATGCGACTAAATTTAATAATTATTTGTCGAGTTTTGTTCAACGTAACTACAGGTTAAAAAGTACAGTAAATTAGAAAGTAATGAATTATTAGATTTCCTCACCCAATGACCCAACGCTATGCCTAGAAAGTCTCATGTGAGAATGAAAACGCTAACTTTTCTATGGATCATAGGAGGTGCAAAGTAAAATGTAAACCAAGGAGATGTTGGATCTTATCAAGTAAAATAAATGCATTGGTCAAATTCAGTCTCATTTATATTTGATAAAGCAGTCTCATTTATATTTGATAAAGCAGCCTCAAATCTTTCTTAGCTACAAATCTGTTAAGCCAGGTTTGATAAGGTTTATTTTCCATGGAACTCGAAAGCTATTTTCCAAATTTCAACTTTTTTCTTATTTGATAGCCAAATTTTTCTTGGCATGACCTCTTTTTCCAGATTTTCATTGAATTGGTTGGGAAAATTGTTTTCCAACTTTTTTTTTTAAATGGAAAAAAATTCTATCCACAACTGTAAAAGTTTTTTTTTTTTTCTTTAATGGACAATTTCTATGAAAAACAAAGTCAAACGAACACCAAAAAAATCCAAAATTTCAATATTTTTCAGATGGAGAATTATATCAATCAAATACAATTAATTGATAATTATCAGTAAAAACAAGTTATAGGTAATTCAATTCCCCGAAATTCATTTTCTTTTCACTCAAATATTATTCTTACAATCAACCCCTATGTTTATGGACGTCAATATCCAGTATTATAAGTATCATCATATTAACATGCATATAGATAGTGGTGTCACTTCCATCACAACGATTGAGAAATTTATCGAATTATTGTGACATAATTTGTACACAATACTATATGAACTAACAAATTAGTGGTATAATTAGTAAAGATTTACGAGAATACGTGTATATTATTCAAAAAAAATTTAACGCCATGTTTGATACCCATTTTTCTAAAATACATTTTTCTCTCTTATTTTCAATCACACATTTTTCAATAAAATAATATTACACGTAAATTCAAAATTTTTCCTTATTTTTCAAACGCATATTTTCCATCAAAACACTATTTAAAATGCATTCTTGGGAGAATAATGTGGCTCAAACATGATGTAAATAAATAAATTTATCATTGCTGTGACAACTTAAACTCCTAAATGATGGTATTTATTTAAATAAATCACACAACGCTTTTGTATTAAGTTTTGTCACGATTCATTTAAAAGAAAATATTTACACATTTAGTATTTAGTAAAAGATAAATTTAACGTAAAGAGCGTATCGAAAACACACTATATAAATATTTATGGTTGATAGTTAGGACAGTTTGATGAGACAGTTGGATATCTTAGGTAAACACGTGATCTATCAAGAAAAATGGGCAAATTTCTTAAGTGAATTAAGCACACTTTAGAAGAACATTAGGAGCCATTCACAATCCATTCAATTTTCATCTCTGATTTTGTCAAAAAGTAAAATGATGGCTATACAGCGTGCAATAAATTATCAGACCAATAGACTCTTTCTCAAAGTGCTAAATGTCAAAAGGAAAATTGAGTAAGATGAATATCCTCATATGTCAAACATATACATTTCTTTCATTGGACCTTCCAAATTTGATGTATTCAAAATGAAAATTAGATAGCAAGATATTAAAGTTACAATTAAGCTGAATGTACAGAATTTTTGTGCCAGAGGTTCTACAGAAGACTCACATGGATGTGGGTCCCACCTAATTTAAATATTATTAAAAAATGGGCCCCACATATTTGTCTCTCCCCTGTATTTCTTCTTTTCTGTATGGCAATGATTTCTCCTAAAGTTAAGTTAAGAAATAAGGATATAGTTCTCTTTAAAGAGATTCAAGTTCTATGCAGTATTATAATTTCAAGGAACTGATACAGCGAAAAAAAAAAAAAATTTAAAATTTAAGGAGATCACTTAAACGTATTTGTTGTCTGAATAATTATTTTCGGATCCATGTTCTTCTTCACAAATATAAATACGATCAAGATCCGTAATATATAACTACAATATTTACCAATATTCCATTAAATTAGAAATACCATATATGATGTATGCATCCATTATTTTCAATTAAACAAATTTTCATTTTTTTTTCCCAAATAAATACATACAAATGTAATAACAATGCTATATCGTGAATAGTTATGATTCCCTTCTTGTGAGAGATGACTTTTTGAAGACATGAAAAGATGGATTATTTTTGTGGGGGCCCTTTTAACCCTAAATTGAAGAAGCATCCCTTGTGAGGTAAAGGGGATTAGATTCCCCCAACGTTACAAAATAACAATATCTTCACATGTATGTGACTCATACATGATGATGGTACAAGAGAAAATTCATAAAGAAATTTCAAGAAAAGGTCAAGTTACATGGTCACATAATATGTGCAAATACAAATAATGTTACTTTATTAGAGTAGTGGGGTGCACCTAATCGAACCCAAATAAAGAAATGTCCATTTGTTTCACACAAAACATTAGGTTTTGTGTTAAATGTTTAAAGTATTATTTAATAAAGATAACGCCAAGAAGATGAAGAATAGGAATGACTTGGAAAAATGAAAAAATACAACCAATCTTTCGGCATAAATTAATAAATTGACAGAGACGTGTGTGTATATATATATATATATATATTATTACTTTTTCCAACGCATATATACATAGATAGCAATGATCTACTAAGCACCGTTATTTAGCTTATGCAGACCAACAGTTACGTGACAAAACAATTCAACAATTTTTATTTTGTTTTATAAATTTTTGGAATTCATATGAAGCTTGTCCACTAATTAATTAATGTAAGCTAAGTAACAATACTTAGTAGATTATTTCTTTCTATATATAATGTTCATATTTATGGATGTTGAACTAGGTTAGTTGTTGAAATACGTCTATAATCTTCTTCTCAAGTTATTTCACCGCTGTTTTTTTTTTATTTTTCCTCAATTTCACGATCATGTTGACTGGTATTTAGTGAAAGAACAATGATATTTGTTACCAATACTTACCCATTAACATCTATGTGGTAATAAGGTAACCGAAGTTTTTTCCCATAAATTTGGAACACATTTAATTCATTAAAGAATGTCGTAATGAACTACAGCCACATGATTATTACTGAGTTTTCTATCATTGTAAACCACGTATTTCATAATATGCATACGTTCAACAACTATAAAAACTATTTATTATAGTATTTGCGAATAGATGGTCAATAGTTTTTTTTTTCCTTCAACATATTTTGTCACTTTTTGAACTCAATCTTTACACGGGATGGGGATTGTAATTGTGTTCGAGGGAGTTATTTCTTTTGTTGCTTAACCTCCGCAGTAGAATTAATCAGGAATTTGACAAGCAGTAAGTAAAGTTCCAATAAATTAATAACCTATCGGTATCCGCACAAATTTTAAAACAATTTTTGTCGGTGATACTAAAGGGATTTACACTAGCAACCAAAGCATTATTGTTGATATTACTGACGACATTGTCATTGATAATCGTTGAATGAAATTTGTCAGTGATTATCGACATTATTACCATTTAAGTCAATTAATATCATCGATCGTTAATGACAAAATATGCGTAAATAATCCTTTATTCTATTAGTAATTTTATTATTCTCCAAAATCTCACGTTAATAAATTTTGCCTAAAACCTTAATTACTTGAGTCATATTTCAGCTGCTGCTAAATGAAATAATTTTAGTACCATTTTCCTTTATCAATTAATGTTGATGCAACTCCGATCGATTGGATCAATTTTGAACAGTTGCGTGAGAATCGATACAACTCTTTTTCATTGCTCGTACCTTTCATTAATTAATTAATACTAATTGAAATTAAATTGACATGATGACTATTCTTTTTAGCTTTCAGATAAAGAAAAGTGGACCCTTCACACCGTGGTGAAGAAAACAGTCTACCTGATGCCCAATTTTTTTGACTATTGAATCAATAATTTTACTTTATACAAATGAATTTTGACAAAGAGGTTGATAAAATGTCACATGGGGCGCCCGCGGCCCAATAGGGGGCCGTCGTGTGACATTTTGTCAAACTCTTTTGTACAAATAGTATTTCTTAAATATCCAAAACTGTTAGTCAATTTCTCGAATCTAAGCAACTACGTAAATTTTGAGTAAATCTAGTCATAAAGTGGATTTTAAATTGACCAAACATTATGTGACATTACAAAATTCTTCATGAATTTGTTTATTTTCAGATTTCATCAATTAAGATAGAGAGATTTTCTCATTAAAAAAAAAAATCCTTCATTAAATTTCTTATATTGGATTTTCAGATTTCATCAATTAAAGATAGAAAGATTTTCTTTTATTACATACTAACTATTATAGAATCTTCTTAATATTTGTGGATAAAAATAAAATTGTTATGACTATTCTTAAATTAAAATAATGTCAATATTAATAATATAGAACATGAAAAAATTATCATTATTTTTTTAATAAAAATGCTTGGTCACGAGGTTTTGGATGATGCTTACAAATTAATTATTTACTTAAAATTTAAAGTATTCAAATTAGTCTAAATCGAAATATTTTGAGAGTATAATTTTTTAAATTATATATTTTGCTACTCAATTGGCAGCCAAATTACTTTTTAACTCCAAAACCATGTTGTTAAAAATAATTCAAATAGATACAATTAAAAATTCAAACTCAATTAATTAATCATATTTAGTAATTAATTATTGTCATTCTGACCAATAGCTGAAGAGGAATGAATACTAACACAATTATTATTATATTATATGAAAAGAAATGAACAAAATCTAAGAAAATTAAATAAATGAATATCATTTTCATAGCATGAACCCTGTAGAGATAAAAGTTGATAGGGATACCAACTTTATTTGCATTTTTATATACAGAGATAGAGAGAGGTGTGTGTATCTGTGTGTACAAGGGGTATAAAAATATTATTATTTTAATGTCGTTGAGACGTGAAAATGAAAGCTATACCCATGAAAGATGGGGAAGAGAGAGAGGAATTCGTGGTGGTGATGTAGAAGAAGCAGAGGGAGCAAAAAATGGTCATGGAGATGCGAGCCAACACCATTACTAGTGCTAGTATTAGAAAGGGAAACTTCACAGTACTCTTCCTTTTTCTACTTTTCATTCTCATTCTCTTCATCCTTTAATTCTTAAATTTAATCAGACAATACACTTTTTTACCTTTTTCTTTTCGACATCAAGATTTGTTTTTTTTTCCCCTATATTTTTATTCCTATTCTAGACATATGAAATAAGCCCATATGTTCTCTTGTTTTTCGATCGGAGTTCTGGATTTTTTTGTTTTTAATTGGTAAGGTCCTTTTGGGTACTGAACCCAAGAACTTTCTTGATACTGTGTTTATTGGCGGACTTCTTTGTTGACTATCTTAAGTGGGGGTTTTGTGGCATTAACTGTTTGATTAAGGAACGTTACTCTGATCTGGGTTTTCTGTGGTTTTGGTTCTATGCTCTGGATCTTGTATCGGTTTTAATGAAAGCGTCAATCTTGGATTCTAATCTTCGTAATTCTGGGATTGGCTGAACTGGGATTTCAGGGGTTTGAGAGTGTTTTTTTTTTTTTTGGAATTTCCCTGAGAATCTGTAAAACCCTTTGGTGTTGTGATGCTGTAGTTCTGATTTTACATGTTTTCGTGATTAGAGTTATTTTGGGTGTACATATAGTTAGATTTTGTGTGAATTTGATGGGAGCAAGTTCCCCCTTGGTGATATTTTGTGATTCCTTGGGGGGAAATTACCTTTTGCGTCTCACAAATATTTCAGGAAAAGAAAATTACCATACATAAATCAACTTGCAAAAGGAGAAAGGATAAAAAAAACCCGCCATTTTTATTGTGGGTTTAATAGTTTTGGCTTTGCTCAGATAAAATTTCTCTATTTAACAAACAAATTGATATACTCTATGTGTTGTAGAGTCTAGATTAGGAGAAAAAGGGAATTGTAGAGTGTTTTGGGTGTTGGGTTATCGCTGGTCTATGGGAATACCTGATATTACGATACTGGGTTTGATTGAGAAGGTTAGATCTTGGATTTCTTGGGGAAAGAGTGGTCTAACTTCCATATCCGGTGGACTTCAGATGACTGGTAAGAGTTGCAAATTTTGTTACCAGTGTGATAACAATATATCAGAATTTTCCCTCAAGTACCACTGTCAAAGCTGCGGAAGGGTATTGTGTGGGAACTGTGTGCATGAACTTGCGTCCGGACATTTGAGAGAAACAAAGGAGAGAGTGTTTGACATCAAGTTTTGCAAGTTTTGTTTAGAACTTGGTCCCTGGAGCAACTGCGCAAGAATGTATAGTGGCAAGGTTTATCCTTCTGAATCTCCAAGACAAAGCCCAGAATCACCATCACCAAGTTTTTGTGGTGAGAGATTTGATGATCATTCCCCCAACGCTCTGGCTAAAAATATCGACACATCATTTTCGAATCATCCATCTCCAGTGTCTGATCCTCGTTCACCAAGGTATGTGCTGGGGTTTATTGTTACTTCAAAGTTTTATGGATCACATGTTTGTAAATCTTGAATCTATTACTTGCTATTATGGTTTTTGATGAAGTTTATTATTGTTGAATTTTGTTTATACCCTGAACTGAAGTATTCAGATTCCTTGAATACTATAAATATATCATTTTGATATTAACTACCAAGTCAAACGTGGCTAGTCAGAATACCTCCTAGCAAGTGAAGTTCAGATTTAAGATATGCAGTTAAGCTAGATTTTGAGGTTGTATGTCAATTTATTTGATCTTTTGCATGGTAATTTTATGCTTATATTTATCACATAAATAACATTAGTGGTGTCCTCGAGTGTTTTAGAGGACATATTATTGAAGATCTAATGAGTTCACACATGGTCTGCTATAATTTGCTCTTTCTGAGGTTGAAATTTTTATGGTTATGTTTGTGATTGCAGGAGCGATGAAGATGAGGGCGATGATTCCACAAGTTGCTTTTTCAGCGCATCGAGTGAATACTTACATTATAATTCTGATGTAGATTTAAGTAGTGTTAGTGCTAGGCACGGAAATTATAGTTTTTCGTCTGTTGGATCAAGCCCTTCAGACAGCCCCTCTAGGGTCCATATTACTTCCAATAGGGTTGGGCATCATGTACAGCAAGAGCAAGGTGGAACAGCTAGATCTCAGAATGATGGTCCCTATGATCAAGAGTCTATGGCTGTTTTAAAGGGGACAGGGGATCCTGAAAATGTCCATAATCTGTCGATATTCCAGAATAAGTGTGAAAAGCCACTGGATTTTGAAGCCAATCGTCTCATCTGGTTACCTCCACCACCAGATGATGTATCTAGTGAGGCAGAAAATAATTTTTTTACTTATGACGATGAGGATGATGAAGTTGGGGAGTTAGGTGCAATGTTTTCCACTACTGATAGTCTAGATAGCATGTTTTTGACAAAGGAAAAGCTAAATCATGTTCACAAAGAGCCCTTGAAAGCTGCGGTGCAGGGGTATTTTAGGTCTCTTGTGTCGCAGCTGTTGCATGCGCATGGTATAATGGCTTCCAAAGAGCACTATGCTGAGGACTGGCTTGATGTAATTATGGAAATAGCATGGCAAGCTGCAAATTTTGTGAAACCAAATACTAGTAGAGGAGGCAGTATGGATCCCTGTGACTATGTTAAGGTTAAATGCGTAGCTTCAGGAAGTCCTAGAGAGAGGTAAACATCTGGTATTATTGAGCAATTTCTTATTCACATTTTATTAGTTTCATTTGTGAAAAACACTAAATTTGTCAGTAGATATTTTGAAAAAATAAAGTTAATCCAATCTTCAATGCAGCATGTTTATTAAAGGGGTAGTTTGTTCCAAGAATATAAAACACAAGCGCATGACATCACAATACAAGAACCCTAGACTACTTCTCTTAGGAGGAGCTCTTGAGTACCAAAGAGTTCCCAATCAGCTTGCATCTTTTGATACATTACTGCAACAGGTTCATTCTTAATTAGATTTATTATTATTTTTTTCATTTCTTTAAGATATCAAAGCTATTAAGCATGAATTTAAGAATTTATTTTTGAATCAGGAAAATGATCATCTAAAGATGATTGTTTCAAAGATAGAGGTCCATCGTCCAAATGTGCTGCTTGTGGAGAAAAGTGTGTCTTCATTTGCTCAAGAACATCTGCTAGCAAAGGAGATCTCATTAGTTTTAAATGTTAAAAGACCTCTGTTGGAGTGGATTGCAAGATGTACTGGTGCTACTTTAACTCCGTCAATTGATCATTTATCCACGACGCGGTTGGGACACTGTGAACTTTTCCATTTGGAGAAAGTTTCAGAAGACCATGAACCGCTGAATCAGTTCAACAAAAAACCCTCAAAAACCTTGATGTTTTTTGAGGGATGTCCCAGACGGTTAGGTTGCACGGTAAGTTTTATTTTTTATTTTTTGGAATTTATGGTATGTTATCTATTATTTTTATCTGAGCATGCATTGTATGAATTGATGATTTCCTGCTTCCTAATCATTCTATTTTTGCTAGTTGCGAAACTTTGACAAGGAACTCCTCCTCAGTCTCTTTTCATTTGTTATTTCTAATGCATACCAAAGAAGTATTGAGGTTATATTTAATAACATGGGAATGGGGTAAAGCAGGAGGAGGGAACTAATTCTATTCTGTGTTTGTAGGTTGTACTGAAGGGATCATGTCGTGAAGAACTTAAGAAGGTCAAAAGTGTAGTACAGTATGCTGTCTTTGCAGCATATCATTTATCACTTGAGACCTCTTTTCTTGCTGATGAGGGTGCTAGTCTTCCTAAAATGGCAGTAAAACCTTCATCCTCCTTGCCAGAGCGGATGAGTCCTAATAATTCTCTCTCCGTGATCCCTATTTCTACTGTTCCTTCCAGTTGCCCTGAAGAACTTGATGTCCCTAGCATTGATGTAGGACCCGCAGAATTCCATTTGGAGCTTGGTCTACATGAGTCACTGTCTGAACTTGGTCATTCTAGTTATGATGATGACTGTATGACCGATGAGTACAGATTTGTAAATGCACTCTCTGATGCATGTGATGATAATTTGGCTGGCTTTGGAAATTATGCGCAGACAGGATTGCTAGGTCAAGAAGAGGGCCAATCAGGTGAAGTTTCTGAACTTGCTGCACTTGAGAGGGTTGATGAGATTGATGACTCAAATGAATATTATTCTGCTAATGATGTTCACCAGAGCATATTAGTTTCTTTTTCTAGTCGTCATGTGCTAAATGGAACTGTATGTGAACGTTCTCGACTCCTGCGTATCAAATTCTATGGTCCTTCTGATAAACCATTGGGGAGGTATCTTCAAGATGATCTATTTGATCAGGTAACCTTTCTTTTGGGTCCGTTCCTATTGCCTTAATTGTCTAGTTGCTTTGGTTATTCACTGCAATTTGTATTGCCAGTCGTCTTGCTGTAGATCATGCAAGGAGCCAGCTGAAGCCCATGTCATATGCTATACACATCCGCATGGGAATCTTACAGTAAACATCAGACACATCCCCTCAGTGAATCTTCCTGGGGAGCGAGATGGAAAGATATGGATGTGGCACAGATGCCTCAGGTGTGCACATATTGACGGAGTTCCACCAGCCACTAGAAAGGTGGTGATGTCTGACGCTGCCTGGGGACTTTCTTTTGGAAAATTTCTCGAGCTTAGTTTTTCTAACCATGCAACTGCTAACCGTGTTGCAAGCTGTGGTCACTCTCTGCAAAGGGACTGCCTCAGGTTTTATGGGTAAGTTTGATGTTCAGTTAGATTTCAGTTCCATTACTGTTGTTCACGGGCATGTTGATCATCAGAACCATTTTGTTAGTTGTAATAGTGGTTAAACAATCACTTGTTTTTCCTCTCCAATCTTTTGACAGGTTTGGGAGCATTGTTGCTTTTTTCCAATATTCTCCTATTCATATTCTCTCTGTCTATTTGCCGCCATCAATTCTCGAATTCAGTGGCCATGGTGAACAGACCTGGGTACGAAAAGAAGCATCTGAGGTTTGTAGAACGTTTGAATTTTTTCTCCCGGTTTTTGTTTGTCTCTGGAGATGTAATTAAAATTTTTTATGTCTGAATCACAACCATCTGCCTTGCCTTGCCTTAGCTTTTGAGCAAAGCCAAAGCCTTGTATGCAGAGATATCAGTTCTTCTTCATCAAATTGAACAGAAAAGCTCATCTTTCAAAAATGAATTCTCCAAGGCGAGTGCGTTGCATTGTCACATCTTGGTGTTAAAGAACATGCTTGCAACAGAGTTGAATCATTACAAAGTGAGTACTGCATGCAGTTCAATGCTGTTCATGTGCTTCATGCAATTGTGATCTAGTGTCCTGGTTTCTGTGACTTATTTCAGTTTGTTTGAACAGGATTCGCTTCTATTAGTCAATGAAGAGAATTTAGACCTAGGTCATGTAACTGTTGACATTCTTGAAGTTAATCGATTGAGACATTCGCTTCTGATGGCTTCACATTTTTGGGATCGCCGGCTATATCTACTGGACTCTCTCCTTAATAGGAGCTCCAGTCCCAATGCTCAGAATGATGATGCAGCTCATGATGGCTTGAAAGAATTTGATGCATGTTTGGCAGATATCAGTATTGAGTTAGGTCATGAAGATAATGCCCTCGAGTATTTAAAATTAGATGAATGCCCAAAAAAGCCTGTATTGTCCAAAGACGAGCCCAATTTTTTGCTGTTAGAGTCTAGTTTGCTGGAAAAATCTATTACAAGCAAGTTTGACCCGAATGCGGAGGATAGAATGCAAGCAGACGAGGAGAATGCAGTCAACAATACATCACTAGAACGCCTCCAATCAGCTGGGTCCATTCTTTCAGATAAGATAGATTCTGCATGGACAGGCACAGATCAGTCTTCAATAAAAGCTCCGTTGCTTGAATCACTTAAAATTGATGTACCTTTATCCATGGTATCCGAGCTAATAAATCGAAAAGAAAATCCATCTTTTAAAAGACTGATGTCACCCACCAGAGTATACTCCTTTGATTCTGCTCTGAGACTTAAAGAAAGAATCAGTAAAGGACTGCCACCTTCTACATTGCGTTTGTCTAATCTCAGATCTTTCCATGCTTCTGGAGATTATAAATATATGGTCAGAGATCCTGTTCCAAATGTACGAAGGACTTATTCTCAAATATTACCTCAAGAAGCTAAATTAAATCTTTCAAAGGGTCTGACACCCTCTTTTATCTCTTCTATTTCTCTTTTGCCTGAAGGAGCAAGATTGATGATCCCACAAAATGTTCAAAATGAAGTTGTCATTGCTGTTTATGATAATGAACCCACAAGCATAATATCTCATGTTCTTACCTGCAAGGAGTATGAAGAATGGGTTACTGATAAGCCAAATAGGCTTGAAGGAGGATCAAATATAAGTCGAACTAAAAGGGTGAATGCTTTAGCCTCTGACCTTTCTACATGGCAGTCCTTTGGTTCGCTGGACTTGGATTACATTAACTATAGAAGTTATGCCTCTGTAGATTCTTTGGCTACCGAGAGTTCTCTATTCACAGACTCCAAGAGTTCTCCTCATCTAAGAATTTCTTTTGAAGAGGAGTCTTCAAGCGCTGGTGGAAAGTTGAAGTTTTCTGTTGTATGTTACTTCGCAAAACAATTTGATACGCTTTGGAAGAGATGTTGTCCCAGCAAAGTGGATTTTGTACGTTCCTTAAGCCGCTGCAGGAGATGGAGTGCTCAGGGGGGAAAGAGTAATGTTTATTTTGCAAAGTCATTTGATGAGCGATTCATAATCAAACAAGTAACAAAGACTGAGTTGGAATCCTTCGAAACATTTGCACCTGAGTATTTTAATTATTTAACAGATTCTCTCAGATCAGGAAGTCCAACTTGCCTCGCCAAAGTTCTTGGTATTTATCAGGTTAGACCTCATTTATTGGTTTTGTTTGTTTGTTGTTTGTTTGTATTTTTGGTTCTAATCTACTGTTTTAATCTAGGTCATTGTCAAATATCCAAAAAGCAGCAAGGAAACAAAAATGGATTTGATGGTTATGGAGAATCTCTTCTTTAAAAGAAGTATCTCAAGGGTGTATGATCTCAAGGGCTCTGCACGATCTCGTTATAATTCAGATGCAACAGGAACAAATAAAGTATTATTAGATATGAATCTTTTAGAAACACTGTGTACAAAACCTATATTCCTTGGAAGCAAAGCAAAACGGAGCCTGGAAAGAGCTGTTTGGAATGATACATCCTTTTTAGCGGTAATCTGCTTTCACTTTCTATTATTGATGAGGTTACTGGGCTTTGATCACTAGTTTGAAGTTTTTCACAACAATGTCTATTCTTACAAGTGTTGTGAAAAATTATACTGATTTCATCTGAAAGATTAACAAGTGGTATACTCTATGCTTTGGAAGTTTCTATAGATAGTTCGAGATAAGCACTGAGCTATTGGCAGGGACGTGTTTCCAATAAAAAATGGGATTTTCTTTGTTAGAATTTACAGATTCGTTATCGAGGAAAATTAAGGAAAAATGGTGCTTGGATGGAAATTTGGGTCGAATCTTTTCATTTTTATTTTTATACTGAATGTTGGAACAAGGAGATTATATTAATCTTCATGATCTTTTATTCCTTTTCTTGATTACAGTCTGTTGATGTGATGGACTACTCTCTGTTGGTTGGGGTGGACGAAGAGCGCAAGGAACTGGTTATAGGTATAATCGATTTCATGAGACAATATACTTGGGACAAGCAGTTGGAGACATGGGTAAAGGCATCCGGCCTACTCGGTGGACCAAAGCACGCGCCTCCAACCATTATATCGCCAAAACAATACAAGAGAAGATTCAGAAAAGCAATGACAACCTACTTTCTTACAGTCCCGGATCAATGGTCGTCATAAGCATTAAAGTTTCTTCATTTCACTTACCTCCTAGGTAAATGTGTGTCTGGTATGGCTGGTTTAGTTTGGAACCCTCTGGTCGAGGCAATGCTTCTGATTCGTTTGTAGAGCATCAGTCAATAAAGGTCAAATAGAAAAGAATCAATTGGACAAAACTGGATTAGAGTAAATTCTGCTTTCTGATTTTTCTATATTGGTTTTTTTCGTTTGTGGATGCCTTCAGCCCCAAGAAGAAACCACACAAATGCAGGTGGGAGAAACTTTGTTACTGACTAACGTACTTGTAAATTTGTACAATTTTTATTGAAAAATACTTTGAATTTATTATTTCTTGTTTCTGTTGAGCCCATGCTTTGTAAGCAATAGAAAATGGAGTTACGGAGAGCTATTCAACTTTATGCAGCATGTTTGCGAAAGTTTTACGCACTTTTTTTCTGCCCTAATCTGTTTTAAATTTCGTTTTCATTGTTGGTATTGAACTGGAATTTCTGGAAGAATTTGTTCAGTATGAAACCTTTACTTGGAAGGTTGTGTGCATGTGGATATCTACATTTTTTAAGGCCTTTTCTCTTGTTCATGTGCAAAGACTGCACAGTGTGTCCTTTAAGGCAACTGAAAATCAAATTTCAACAAATTTTGCTTTGGCTTGGAGCAAAGAATTTTTTAAAAAAACAATTCTACTATGTTACTGGGAGATTAAGAAATGAACTTGATAATAAAAGGTGCCCTTTAAGAGAACAATTATTACTGTATTTTATTGGAATTTTCGACTTTTTGACTTAAAATTAGTTGGTTCTATTTTTGAATGACCTTTAAGCCCTTGTTTGGCAACCATTTTTATAAAATTCTTTTTTCCCCTCAAATTCATTTTCAATTACACATTTTCATAATAAAATATTTCACATAAATTAATTTTTTTTAATCACTATTCTAAAACTAATTCTTTAAAAAAAAAAACACTATTTATAATGATTGTCAAATTGGGGTTAATTATTTATGAAAAACCAAACGAGTTAAAGCAAAGGGTACGTCTAAATGTGACAAAACGAAAGGAATGACTAAGTCGTTGTTTGACAATCATTAAAATAAAACTCTTTTTTTCTCCAACTCATTTTCAACTACTCATTTTAACAATAAAATATTTTGCATGTAAATAAAAAAAAAACTACTTTTTAACCACACATTCTTCAAAAATCACTATTTCAAAACTTATTTCAGAGGGAAAAAAAAAAAAAAAAAAAAAACCTCATTATAATAATTGCCAAACAAGTGCTAAACCAGATGAGATGGACATTCATACATGACAACCATCTTATAGGAATTTCAACCCAAATTTTGTAAAATAATGAAAAACACCTCCAAATATGTTTTCATGTAATAATGCAAAACTTCTTTGTTAAAATGATGTTTAAAAGACCATTTCACTTTTTATTTAAAATAATTAAACAATTGCGTGATTAGAAAATATTAGTCCTAGCAAGATTGCAGTTAAAAGACAAACAAAATGAGAAATGTGTAATCATCTGCACATTTTGAATACTTTTTTCAAGAAAAAGTTATTTCCAGTGTTAAGAACCTTAGTTTTGTATGGTACAATTGAAAATGGTTGGTCAAAAAAATTTAGTAGTGTTCCAATATGACGATTGGAACTTAAGGTACTTACAATCAAGTTATTAAGGATTAACATTTCATATTATGATCAGTGATGATAGAGGACTTTTTTTTACCATTGTATAAATAAGCTATTGAAATTCATCTTCGATTCACTTGAAGATATCCACAACATAAATATTGTATCAAACTAGAATCAGCTATCATTCACATCACATGTACTGTTAGATCTAATCCAGACCCTCCGTGACTTTTTTTGCTCATTCCGACACTTATGTCCCCACCTTTTCTTGTCATATTCTTGTCCTACATTGTATTACATAAACAAGCTATAATAGCATTTCAACTCTCTTGAAGACTTTAGTCCATGGTCTAAAGACATGTTTGGCGTGTACGATAAATAACTTATTTCTTGTGTGCAACAAAATAATGAAAGTGAACTTATTGAGATTATATATATATATATATAAGGCCTGGTGAATACATCCCCTTTGTCATGTAACGTATTTCTTTTTGTCTTGGAATAAGAAAGAAAATTCATGTACATGGTCGACCCTAAACATCTACTCTTTCACAATCCCTCTTGACGCTCAACATAAAGCTAAACTTTCATTCTCAGCTTCTAAACATTGCCATATATACAGAAAAAGTAACAGAAACAGTCTGCTGGTTGTTGAGAACTCTTATTAGGGAATTCAGAGTGAAAATGTAAATGTTGGCTATGGTATTTGTTTAACTTGGTTCAAAAGTACGATTTCTTGGCAGCTAAGAAGCCATGGCAAGTTGGATCTCTCCTTCCATTATTGGCGAGAAACCGACGCGCTTCTGCAAGCATTTACGAGCAACAATATAAATAATCTAAACTGAATTTGAACAAGATACATACAAGAAAGTATGAATTTCTGTCAAATGAAAACATCAGTAAAATTTTATTTGTTATAAATGACCTTACTTTTGTATGCACTCTTCAAAGTCAATTAAATTGATGTTTGGCTGATAATTATAAATTATTTATAATCATCTAAATTACTTTTCTTCTGTACATGTGGAATCATAAATATCATCATTTATTCCTCGTTTATTTTTATCGATTTATAATTTAAATTATTTATAAAAATTTCAAAAACAAGCTTGAGAGTGCGAAGCTTTCTGACCTTTTCTATCCAGTTTTGGTGAGTGTTTCCAAATCCATTAGGGGTCAACTAAAAGGGAAAATGGTGGTCAAAAACAAGTGCCTAACATTCTTTTTCTCATGTACCTGGAATTTCAGATGACTACTTGAAATCAAATAAGGTAGGTTTATTGGATTTTCTTTTTCTTTTTCCTTTTCTTTTTCTTTTGGGACTATCACTTAGGCCAAGCTTACCATTCAGAAGGATAGAAAGGAAAAATATGAAAACAGGTCGATATGCATTCCTAACAACTTTTCGAAGAAATCGACAAAAAAAATTAAATTTTGTATTATCAAGCAGTTGAACACCAAAATCTTGACTTGACCTACATGCCCGTATCAGTGCCGGTGCCCTTACAACAATTGAGTGGTTTGCGGAACCCTATTTATTAAGCAGGTAAACAACTTCATATAGTACGGATTTGGTTTCTTTTCTGCGCAAGAAGAAGAAATAATCAACTAATTCTAGGTTGATTAGGACCTTGTCCAAAAGTGACCTGGTCAATTTTGAACATGTACAAGGTTGATATCTATCTAGTAAATTATAAATCATGATAAAAACATTAAACGGTCAAACATTTGAATCCCTAAACCACATTGTTATGAAAATTAAGGGTTCACTTTAAAGATGCTTTTGAGATTAAAGGGCCATTCGGCCGGGATTAAAATTCAATTAAAATTGAAAATATGACCGTTATTGAGTCTCACTCGTCTAATAATAGTCAACAATAACGACTAATTTTTCAATTTTAAACTCTATCGAACGGGCCCTAAGAAGTAATTGTTTTTTTTAAAACTTGTTTGTTAATTTTGTGAAAATACTTTTATCTTATTAGTAGAAGAGTTTTTAAAAGAAGTTGACTTAAGGTAATTTAATCGAAAAGCTCTTCTATAAAAAGTAGAAGCAAAAGCCTACCAAACGACTTCAAATAGAGCTAAGAAAGTCGGTTTATATATTTTATTCTTAACTAATCTATCTTAACAACATTCGTGCATATTCTAATTTGGGGGTTTTTTTTTTTAATTAAAATCATTTGTCTATCCCCATATGCATGGCACAAAAAATGGATCAAATTTCATACCTCGCGAGATTTGAGACCACTTTTCATGATGCCATGATCAGCCTTCCAGTGCACATGTTGAACCTTGTTGGGTTCTACGGTACTGCCAACAAAGTCGGTGGTGGCTTCGGTGTTGGCCATATAAAGGTTGGCGATTTTCTCTGCCACCTCTGACTCATCCTTGCTATCCATCATCAACTTCTCCAGCTCCGCCTTGCGAAGCCTCAACTTCAACCTCACTGCACCGCCATTTTGTGACTTTTCTTGAACCTCGGCCGCCTCGTCGACCGCAATGCTCGGTGGTTTCATTATTGAGAGATCCGAGACAGACCTCCTCGCCAACATTAGGCTCTCGAGCCGATCCTTGGCACTCATTTGAATGCCTGACCTAACTCGTCTCGGGTTTTTCTCTTCAGGAAACTTGGGCAATTCTACTAGAAAATAGAGCCTTTTTGGCTTAAGCTCTTGCTGTGGCTCTAAGGGTTTTGCTCGAATCCCATAATGTTTCACTGCCTCGGATTCTAACAAAACGTACCCTGGATGGTCCTTTACTACATCCACGGCACGTACTGGAGTCTTGAATTTGATCATTTGGCCATCAATTTTCATTACTTTTGCAGCCTTTTTACCCCCTAAACTATTTCCCATTTTCTTTGTATTCTGCTTTACCCTCTTCTTGAAATGAAATAAAGAGAACCCTTCTTAATTTTGGTATCCTCTTGGGACCCTTCTTGATTTTTGTATCCTCTTGGGACCCGCTCTATTGCTATATGATCTCAAATGAAATGATGGATCCAAATAGAAAAGGGACTCTTTTATTGGGGTGTGGGATTATGGGTCAAATAAAGAGCACAAATTGGCGGCTTCCTTTGACAAATTGACAAGTTACTATACAAGATAAATAAACATTTTCAATAATTATTAGAACAAGTTCCTAAATTTTATAATAAGTGCAAATGGATCCTCAACTTCATAGTCCCAAATTTTTGGTAAGTATAGTAGCCAGAGTCCAGAGTGAATGAACTAGCCAATGACACTAGTCATGGTGGTGTGGGACGTCAATATCGTGGAGAGTTCTATTTTTCTTTGAAACACGTGCTTATAAAAGTAAACGAACTAATTTGCTCAGCAAATGGTGAGCGATCTTCTATGTACTTATTTAACACCAAAGTGAATGAATTTTGTGGAGAAGGACCTCTGATTGTTACACTTATGAAAAGCTTGAGGATCGCATAGTCAAGATTTATAGGTTTGCAATTAATTTTCTCTTGTCGCATAGGTGAAGGACCTCTGCTGAAATTTTACTTATTTATTAATTCTTGTATGCAAGGCCATCAAATTTATGTAGACTTGAGATCATGATACTTCAAACTTGCACTACTCGTACTTTTCAAATTCAACAATTGTTTTTTTCTCTTATGAAAATACATTTTGGCAGAACTCTCTTATCTCCCAAATCTGCGGCAAAAATATAGACTTTTTTCTTGTTGAATGAAAATTACTTGCGTTAATCACGGTGTGGATCCAAGAATGCAAAATAGATTCCAGTTATCATGTTGGGTTTCGATTAGAAGTTTGGTGGTTGAAATGTGAAAACGTTCAATGAAAAGTATGCTAAGTTGGACAAACATTTTACATGTGATTTGTATCAAATAAAATCTCAACATGTACAAGATCTAGTTCACTTTGCGTCAAAGTTTAACATGTGAGCTTTCATTTTCATTCATGAAATTTGAACTCAATATTTTTATATATTACACAGATTAATGCAAGTCTATAAGAATTAATTTATTTTTATGTTGTCCACGTAAATAATTTATAATTACTTAAGAAAGTGCCATGTGACTTATTATTATTTGTTTTCATCTTGAAAATTATATTTGACTAATTGATTTATTTTCCTGCATCCCACGTTCGGTTGCCCATATATATGAGAGTCCCAATAATTGAAAAATTCAATTCAAAAGTATACGAGTCAATCAATGAATTTGATTTTTTAAGAATTTTTTCATGGAATTAATGCAATAATTTTTATTTCAAAAATATGCAACAAATTTGTGTTGTATCCTTCTCAAATCACAATTTAATTTGGTTTCCCTTTTCTCAAGATCTCGAGCACCATATGTTAAGATTGAACTTCATTTTCGCTCTTATAAAAGCATCACATCAATCACACAACATGTTTTGATGTGACCCAAATTTTATATGATTTGATTTTTTGTTGAATAGAAGAAGTCTAAAGGAGTTTTGATTTTGAGATTTATAATTAATGGTGATCAAATCTGATCAAGAATTGAGAGTTTGGCATGGAAAGAGACTTTGGGATGAAGAAAAATACATTGGAGGCAAAATTACAAAAATGGGCACCGTAGCGCCCATTGAAGAAAAGGGAGGCAGAGCCCTGTGGCCCTGTTCAACAAAATGCCCCAAGCACCGAGGCACCACCGATACGGGTTTTATCCCCATTTATTCGGACTTTATATTTTCTTCTTCATCTAGAACTTAAAATGAGGTTCCTATATATATATTCCACATTGTTATATCTCCAAATCTACGTTCAACAACATCTTGAGAGTTAGAGAACTTAGATTTCAATTGAGAGTATTGAAATTTTGATATTGTAAACGTTCATTATTGATTATAGTGAAATTCTTCTCTTCTTCTTGTGGTTTTTTCCCATCTTGGATTTCAACATAAATTTTGGTGTTTTTATTTGTTCTTGTTTATTTCATATTGACATTGTCTTGCGATCAATTCATAACAAGTGGTATTAGAGGCAAATTGAGTTTTTGCATGTCATCAATGAAATTTGATATTCCATTATTGAATCGAAACGCGAGTTTTACTTTATGGCAAGTGAAGATGCAAGCGATTCTCACGCAGATGGATTCGGAGGAAGCCTTGCATGGCTTTGATAAGATGTCGACGCACGATGAAAAGCAACAAAGGGATCGAAAAATCCAATCTCAAATTTATCTACATCTTTCAAATCAAATTCTTTCGGATGTTATAAAGAAGAGAAGTGTCGCTACATTGTGATTGAAGTTGGAGCAACTTTGTATGGTAAATAGCTTGGCCAGTAAGCTACACTTGAAACAACACTTGTATTCTCATCGGATGTCTAAAAGTACATCATGAACAATAACTTAACTATGTTTAAAGAAAACATCGTCAATTTGGAGATATTGAAAGTTAAGTATGATGAGGGGGACTTAGCTTTGATGTTATTGTGTTCGTTGCCACCATGATATATAACTTTTAGAAATACTATTCTCTATTGTCGGGATACTCTCACTGTGGAAGATGTCTATGTTGCTTTACTATCTAAGAAAAAGATGAGGCGTCTTATTGGAGGATTTGTGAACCAAGCTGAAGGCCTAGTTGTTCGTGAGAGAAATCAAGATAGGAATCTTAGTAGAAATATGAGGGACATATCAAAATCCAGACATGCAAAGAAAACATGTCACTTTTGTAAGAAGAAAGGACATACTAGAGCTAATTGCTATACTTTGAAGAACGTTCTACTGATAAATGAAAGCAACATGTTGACATAGTATATGCTGATGCTGTTAAAGATGGGCAAAGTGAATGAGAACTGAAAGCCCAAGATTGACTAACGAAGAGGGGATGAATTGGTTATTAAAACTTTTCGTTAATCACTCAATATTTTAATACAATGAACACGCAAATGATAGAGAATAATCTAAACACAAGTAAACACGTAAATGGAGCAATGTAAATTTACGCAAAGTAAAAGTGTTAAGTAAAAGGGATAGAGAGTGCAAACGATATAATATAGACGTTCGATCCAATACAATGATCTACGTCCCCGGTTACCAAAGCTTTTCGGCACAAGTAAGACCTTTTTTCACTATATTGATTGACTTATGGTGCAATCCAACCATTTACAATACTTCCGATGACTTACAACCAATGAGCATCGATCCTTTTACAACGTTAAGCTTTCCAGAACCTCAACACAACCCACCATACAAAATGAATTTACAAGTGAAATCTTCTCTTCTTAATGAATAATAGATTCAAAGTTGAAAACAGGAAGAGAGGAAGGCAAACACTTCGATAGATGGCAATAAATGACATACGTGTTGAATTGAAAAACTGCTAGAAATTGATTTTATAAATTTGGAATGATCAAAAGTTTTTCAAGTATAAATCAATTTGTGAAGATGAATAAATAATGAAGATCAATGATTTATCTCAATAAATGCTTACTTATTGCTCTAAAAATGTTGGAATTGAATGCAAAGTGAGTTGATATTTATAGGTGAAAAATCGTCAAAAATTCTGTCATACCAGACATACAGTGTGTACCGGACAGTCAACTAGCCGTTTTGTTAGAAAAATCAGAACGGTTGAATTTTTACCGTTGGGGCTAAAACTTCCTGGACGTTTGGTACGACCGTTTTACGCCAAAACGTTCTCGTTTTAATTTTTGACAAATGTAAGTACTCGATGGATGTTTAAAAAAGATTTTTCAAGGTATTTGTTATATTTCAAAATTACGTTCTTTGATTTTTATCTTTAAAACCATAGTTTATGATAGAGATGTCAAACAGGCTCGTCGACTCGGTCGCTCGGCTCGTTAAAATATGAGCAACTCGCGGCTCAACTCGTAAGCTCACGAGCTCGTGGGTCGAGCTGAGCTTGCGCCTGCTCAGCTCGTGAGCTTGTTGCTCGTTTCTCACGAGTCACGAGCCACAAGAATCGAGCCGAGCTCGTAGGTTAAAGGGGCGAGCCAGCATTATGAGTAAAACATTTTTATCATAAATATTTCGATCGTAAAATCAAAACTTGAGCTTGTTACGATTCATTGCCAAGTATTGAAATGTTTTACCTTTGCCTTTGATCATAAAAAGTCTAAACTCTTAGAAACGTCTTGACGTTCATACTTAAACGTACTTTGACTTTTATCTCGATTCTTGTTGAGACATCTTTTAGCGATTTTTTCAATATCAATCTTCATAACTTAGTTTGATCAATTTTGTTTTCACGTTGATTGCTGCATGCAAATTTATTGACCTTGAACCTCGTGTCTTCAATTTTATTGATTTGCAATAATCACTATAGACACTCGAAATCAATTTGTTAGAAATAAATGCAATTTCTTTGTGATAATCAAAATGTCTCATCAACAAATTCTCCATTTTTTATTATGACAAACACGATGATTTGCAGTGTACAAATTAAATACAAATTATTGAGGAATAAAATTGTATACATATATTCCCCCTATCTATTTCACTTACATTCCCCGTGTTAAACATAATCGTGCAAATCTATATCCTTATTTCTTCCCCCTTTTGGCATAAGCAAAAAGTACAGTAGCAAGCAAAAAAACAATTATTGAGAGCAAGAATGAGTCAACTAAAAAAACATTTCAATACATAATTTAAGTAGCCATTGCAATACATAATCAAAATAGTCAACCATAGTCAAACAAGTGATTGCAATTTAGTCAAAATAAAACTACTATGCCGGAGGAGAAATGGGATGCAGGAATCGAGCGAGTACGTTGGCGAAGAAGGTGTTCAGCTGATCTTGCATATCTGCCTGTCGGGCAAAGTTCGCGTCTTGCTGTGTCCGTATATGATGAAGTTCGCTGCTTATATCGTCTACTGTTGTAGTAAGAGAATCGATCCGCCCATTCAAGAGTGAAAATTGGTCCTCGAAAAGTCCTTGGCTGGTAGGATGCGAAGGATTCGTCTGGGGAGTAGCGCGCCAGGTACCCGTGGCATGAGGCACACCCTCGTCTTCATCGTTATCATCATTATCCTCTTCTTCGAATGGCAGTGTAGAAGGCCCCGAAGCCGGGTCGAACCCCTTTGTCTCAGACACCTATTGGCCGTTTTTCTTAATGATTTCCATACATTTAAGAGTAGTGGAACTAGTAGTGTCGGTAGGATCGGGTTTGACGAAGGCTTCGTCGTCAAGAGGGAGATCAAAGTGTTTAAAGATCTTAGTTAAAAGTAAGCCTTAAAGAAGTGCATTAGCATATCGTGAAAAGTTGATGAGTTGCATATGGCCTAATACAATAGTCGGGAAATCAATTCGCCAACCGACAAGGAAAGAATCGAGAATAAAAAGATCAAGATTGTTCACCTCATCCCGATGCCCCTTCCTAGGTAGGATTACGTTAACAATAATATTTTGTAAAACTTTACATGGAAGAGTAAATTGGTTTGTAGATATTTTTGTAATGTTTTCAAAATCTTTACCCGTCAAACAACGACAAACATCGGTCGGGTTATAACCATCCACTTGAGGGTGGGCTTTGTGCACAAAAGTTTGAATGTCACACGGTTCGAGTTCAAGAAGAGTGAAAATGAGAGGTTTTGAAAATAGTGATACACACATTTTTAATGAAACAAGTAATATCACATTGACATGCAGGAAAAGTCATGTTTTTATAAAACTCCTTCATAAGTCGTGGATATATATACTCTTCTAATGCGCAAACTGACAGCCATACCATATTCATGAAGTGTTCTTCTATTCTAAATGCGGGTGCATCGAAGATAAAGGAAGGAAAACCTACGTTTTTACCTAATAAGACGGGCGACTTCTCGAAGGGGTTCGTGGCGTCTTGGGTTCAAGTCCATTTCTTCGTTGGATGATGGAGATGGGGATCGACGAATGGTTTGCTTGAGTCTCTTTCCTCGGCCTCGTGAGGTCGACATATAAAAAAAATTGGGGATTTTCGAAAATTAGGGCTTGAAGGAGAAAGATTTTAAAATTTTGGAATGCAATCCTTTGAATGAATGTTGGAAAACCTTACAAAGTGATAGATGTTTCCATAAAATTTTGAATTTTGAGCAAAAATCGAAGTGGAAATTGGAGACGAATTTTAAGGGCTCGATTTTTCGAAGGGAATGGGTTGTTAGCCGAAAATGTGAGACTTGGAGTGTCAATTTTGGGTGGAAATCGACTTTTAGGGAGAGAAAACTTGATGGAAGTGATGATTATGGAGTTTAAATTTGAGGATTGTAGGGAGGTGAGTATAGTTGGAGAGGAAATGAAGAAGAAAGAAATGGAGAAATCAAGATTTTAAAAACTGAAAAATGCTATACCGGATGTTCGCTAAAAAGATGCAAAAACAAGAAAAAAGTTGTGTCATACTGGATGTGAGCATAATTTTTTAGGAATGTGTAATAGGATAGAGGAAGAGAAAAATTTGGAAAAGTTTAATTTGGAACGCTATTTGACTCGATAATACCCAAACTTCGTCTAATGAACATGAAGCGATCGGGGTGCAAGAGGTTGGTAAAAATATCGGCCATTAGTTTTCTGTGTCAATAAATTCAAGTGAGATATCGTCATTTTGAACATGATCTCTAAGAAAGTGATGTCTTATCTCAATGTGCTTAGTTCGAGAATGTAAAACGGGATTTTTAGATAAGTTTATGGCATTAGTATTGTCACACATGATATGAACATGATCATAAAATAGTGAAAATCGCTAAGGGTTTGTTTCATCCATGGCACTTGTGCACAACAACTCGCAGTCGAAATATATTCAGCCTCGACTGTAGACTAGGCCACGGAGTTTCGTTGCTTGCTAAACCATGAAACTAGGGCGAAGCCTAAAAAGTGACAAGTGCCGCTAGTGCTATTCCGATTAACTTGACAATTAGCCCAATTGGCATTCGAGTAACCAAGTAAATCAAAATGAGTTCGTTTAGGATACCAAAGTCCTAAGTTTTGAGTCCCACTAAAATATCTAAAGATTCTTTTTACGGCTTTAAAATGGGATTCCTTAAGTTTTGATTGAAATCAAGCACATAAACATACATTAAACATAATATCGGGATTACTTACGGTTAAATAAAGAAAGGATCTAATCATACATCGACACTTCATGATGTCAACGGGAGTGCCTTGATCATCTTTGTCAAGCTTTACAGAAGTACTTATCAGAGTGTTCATCGGCTTAATGTCATTCATTTCGAACTTCTTTAACATGTCTAGTATGTACTTACTTTAAATTATGAATATGCCATCACATGTTTGTTTAATTTGAAGTCCGAGAAAGAACTTGAGTTCTCCCATCATGCTCATTTCAAATTCTATGCTCATATTTTTTGAAAATTCCTTACAAAGTTAAATATTTGTTGCCCTAAAAATAATGTCATCAACATAAATTTGAACAATAAGCATGTCTTGCTTTTGGATTTTAATAAAAAGAGTAGTATCCACTTTTCTGATAGAAAAACCATTTGAAAGTAGAAATTTGCTCAATCGTTCATATCAAGCTCTATGAGCTTGTTTTAGTCCGTAAAGAGCTTTTCTGTGTTTAAAAACATGGTTTAGAAACTTATGATTTACAAAATCGGGTGGTTATTCAACGAAAACTTCTTATTGAATGAATCCATTCAAAAATACACTTTTAACATCCATTTGATAAAGAGTAAAGTTTTTATTACAAGCAAATGCAAGAAGCATGTGAATGAATTCTAACCTAGCAATCGGTACAAGTGTTTCTTCATAATCAATGTCTTCTTCTTGATTGTAACATTGGGCCACTAATCTAGCCGTATTATGCACAATAATTTCATTTTTATCTTGTTTGTTTCTAAAGACCCATTTAGTATCAATAATGGTTTGATTAGTTGGTCTAGCGACTAAATCTCAAACATGGTTTCTTTCGAGTTGATTTAGTCCTTCTTGCATAACTAGAATCCAAAACTCATCAAACTCAACTTCTTTAAAAAAATTGGGTTCAATTTGTGAGATGAATGCACAACTACTAAGAGAAGTTCTAGTAGTGATGCCTTTTTGATGGATTGTCGATTACTAACTCCTTTGGATGAGAGGAAATGAATTTCCATTCCTTTGGCAAAGTGGAGTCGCTTTGAGTCTCAGTTGCTTTTCTTCACTTTCTTGGTCGTTGGACTCCTTTGATTGTTCTTCATTTGATACTCCTTTGTTTTGGTCTTGAATATTCATTTGTTCGAAAGGAGTTTCCAAACCTACATCATCATCAATACATTTCTCTCGATCAAGAAGATTAGTCTCATCAAAAGTAACATGCATAGATTTTTCAACAACTAAAGTTCTTTTGTTGAAAACTCTATAAGTCTTACTGGTCGATGACTATCCTAGAAAAATTCTATCAGATTTTGAGTCAAATTTTTCCAAATTGTCCTTTGTGTTTAAAATGAAATATTTGCAATCGAAAACTTTAAAGTAGCTAATGTTGAGAATTTTATTTTTCCAAAGCTCATAAGGTGTTTTGGTTTTCTTATGACCCAAAACTCTATTTATAATGTAGCATACGATGTTGACGGTTTCGATCCAAAAATACTTCGACAAGTTATTTTCATTTAACATAGTCCTAACCATTTCTTGAAATATACGATTCTTCATTTCTATTACACCATTTTGTTGAGGAGACCTAGAAGCCGATAAATTATGTTCATATCCATTTTTGTTACAAAATTCATCGAAAGCAAGGTTGTTAAATTCTCCACCATGGTCACCTCTAATAGTCACAATAGTGTAGCCCTTGTCATTTTCAACCTTTTTGCAAAAATGTTTAAAAGCTTTAGAGCTTCATCTTTTACTTTTAAAAATATGACTCGTGTAAATTTTGAAAAATCATCAACAATAATGAAGGCGTAATATTTACCGTCTAAACTAGCCGTTCTTGAAGGTCCGAAAAGATTCATGTGGAGAAGTTGCAAAGGTTTTGTAGTTGAAGAGAAAGTTTTTGGTTTGAAAAAACTTTTTACTTACTTTCCAATTTGACGTGCATCACAAATCTTAACTTTTTCAAATTTCAAACTTGGCAATTCTTTCACAAAACAATTTTTGGAAATATTTGAAATGAGAATCATGTTAACATGTCCTAGCCTTCTATGCCAAAATCATGTTTCATCCTTTAATCCGAGTAAATAATGTTCATTATTTTCATATTCAATATTTATGATATAAATATCTTTATTTCGACTTCCTATGAAAATTATCTTTTTTGATGTAACATCATTAATTAGGCATTTGGAAGAATGGAATTTTATACTGTAACCTTTATCGCATAATTGACTAATACTTAGCAAATTATGCTTTAGGTTATCAACTAATAGAACATTTTCAATAGAGGGGGATGAATGATTATCAATGTTGCCAATACCAATAATCTTTCCCTTTGCATTGTCTTCGAAAGTTACATAACCTCCATCCTTCCTTTTAAAGTTTGATAGAAAAGATCGATCTCCCGTCATATGCTTCGAACACCCACTATCCAAAAACTATTTGCTCTTGATTTTCTTCGGTACCTACAAGTACAATTTAATTTTTTATTTTTGGTACCCATACAAATTTTGGTCATTGGTAGTTAGCTTTTGAGGAATCTCTAACCTACTTATTTTTGTTTTCAAAATATAATTTCTTTTTAACTAAACAATTAAAAGAAATATGTCCACTTTTATTACAAAACGTACAAGTGTTTTTTGAAGTTTTAACGAACATGTTTTTGAAAGATTTTTGTTTTAGAGAAGGTTTGAATTCTATTCCCTCTTTGTCAAGCACACATTTCTGATTTCCAAGCATTAGATCAAAATTCTTCTTACTTTCCGTGAATTTATAAATGACTTTCGTCAAATCTTCTACCTTTTCTTTTAAGGAAGTGTTTTCCTTAACTAATAAATCGTAATCAACATTTTCTTTTTATTTTTCTAAAATCTTCTTTAATTCATCTTTCAATGAAGAATTTTTCATTTTGAGAATAAAGTAACTCAAGGCAAGTTTTTCAAAATTTTCGAGTAATTCATTATAAGAACTTAATAATTCATCATAAGAATATTTTTTTTGTACTTATCTCTTCTTCGAGGGCCAGGAAAAACATGTTGACGATTTCGTCTTGACTATCGCTTTCATTTTGGTCTTCATCATCATTATCATCCCAAGTGGCTTGGAGTGCCTTTTTCTTGGAATTCTTATTTTTGTTCGGGCACTCGATTCTTTTGTGACCGGGTATGTCACGCTCGTAGAAAATGATTTTCTTGCTTCTTTCTTCTCCTTTGTCACCCTTCTTTTGAAATTTTCTATTATTTTGAAATCCCCTCCATTTCTTGACAAGGAGAACTAAAGTATCGAGCTCTTCATCGCTCATTGTGTTGGATGTAGTTTTTAGTGTTAGCGATTCTATGGACAAAATGACTCATTTGTAACATGTTGTAAAAGTCAAGGACCTAGGGTGCAATTTGTATAAATTGGGTTACGATGTCTAGGGTTCGAGTATGAAAAGAGGAGAAACACGGCACCTCATTTTCGCTAGTCTATCGTCTGGACATTGGTCGAGTGACAAAAACAAAATGTCTGTCACCCGCCTGTCGCTGAGCTCTCACTCGAGCGATAGTGTGTCGCTTGCCTGTCCCCACTTCTCGCTCGAGCAACAGGTCGTTCCGAAAAATCCTAATTGATGTTTTAAAGTATTTTTTTTTACTCATTCAACCTAATTACCCTCTCCTATAAATACCTAAGCCTATGCACGAATTTCTGAAGTGGTTTTCATTATTTTCAATGCCTCGCTTATTTTCTAAAGATCTAAGAACACATCATTTGTTCTTGAAATCATATAACCACCTGTTTGGGAAAACATCATATTGAAGAATTCAAAACACCTACTTGCTAAACATCCTTAGGAATATACTTTTTCAATTAGATTTCAGACGTTTCTGAAAGTTGAGAGAGTTTGGACTGCAAGCACAGAAAAAGCACAAGAATTGAAGATTCTTGGAAATCAACTTGGAAGAGGCAATTAAAGAAGATCAAGAAAGGTGGAGGGAGACAGCAGATCTTGAAAGCTACATGAGGTAGAACATGAAGTCTAGCAGGTTAGCTATACAGTATCTACGGTAGCAGATCGTGAATTTGGAAGAACAACAAATCATGAAGATTACAGAAATTATAACAGCGGTAACTAGTGGAATTTGTTAGGTTGGAAATAGATTGTAATCAATATTGTCTATAGTGAAGATAATTGGCTTGATCCAGGAGTTTTTACCCAGTTGGATTTCTCCGTCAACAATTATTGATGTTCTTTATTGCTTTCCATATTACAAACTACGGTATTCAAATATAGGGAAATTGGACGTGTATGCTTAATCATTTAGAAACTATTGGAAAGTGACTTATTGCCTTTAATAGAATAATTATGCACATATGGTCAAAATTAAAAACGGATAATTAATAACAATTCAGTAACTTAGTAGTAATTAATTTGGTAATCCGTAACTTTCCCATTGAAAAATAGATTTGATTGTTCTTTTATTCTGGAGTCTCATATATAATTTGTAACATATAAGAGTATTATTTTGATGATAAATATCTTGTATGTTATGGACATTCATTACATAAAGAGCGTTTGTACCTTTAGTGGACTGAAAAATATTATGCTTCTCACTATAAAGTCAAGATGTGCAATAGTGATGTTATATATAAAAAATAGTTCTTGTTAAATATTATGTTCTCAATGGTAATGATTTTGCAATTAATCGTAGGTATTCAAATGATTATGTAAACCATAAGTTATAGAATATTCAACTATTAATATTTAGGCCCACTGATATTGACAATATATGTTGTCTCAATTTTAACATTTAAATTTTGAGCAAGTAATCTTACAAATTTCAAGTTGCAAATATATAATAACACCAGCAACACACAGTAGATATATCCAATACACAAATAATATTTATATAATCAATATGGAGAGTGACGAGTCTTATATATCACTCAAACTTTCACTTTTCTCATTCTAGGAGTAGTAATATAACTTATTAGTTTGTTTACTTTTTATGTCGCTATAAAATCAATTTATTTAATTAAGTTTTGTGACATTCAATAATAACTCAAATATTTTTTTCAAGTTTCCTTCAACAATTTTCTGTTGGACCCCATTCTCCTTTGCCCAGAATTCAAGACACTTTTCGAATTATTAGAAATATAAGGCCCCGTTCTTTTTTCTGTTTTCGACCTGTTTTCTATTTTCCATTTTCAAAAACATCGAAAATGCGTTCTCCTCCTCGTTTTTAAAAATGAATTTTAGGAAACAGAAACAAAATTTGTACTCAAAAACTGAAAATGAGGAAAACCACGTTTTGGATGTTTTCAATAGAGAACACAGCAAATTCTGAAAACAGTGGAAACACCCGTTTCCTACTTCTCTCTCTCTCTCTCTCCTCTCCCCTCCCGACTTTCTCTGATTTTCAATTTCTTCTACTCTACACCCACGTCTCCCACGGCCTCCATAAGGAGCTTTCCGACACCGGTCCACCTCTGATTTCCCAATTTCTTCATGCCCTTCATGTGTGCATTTATTTCATATTTGGGATAGTATTGAGTCCTTGTGAACTGGAAATGGGTTTTCTGATTTATGTTCAAGAATTGAATCTTGAAATGGGTAAATACTAGATCTTTGGGGTGGCTTTGAATAACTAGTGAGTATATTCTGCTATTCTGCTCTTTTTTCAATTTTTACCATTTGTTCTAGATTTTATGTTAAGTGTCTGGGTTATTTGAGATTATTGGTTGAAGCATTTGGTTATTTGAGGTTTTTTGGTTGGTGGGGGTAGACGAACGGGTTGTGTGACAATTACGTTACTGTGTTCAATGTATTAATTATCGAGAACATTTGGATCTCTCTTCCAAATTTAGATAAGGTATGAGATAGAACTTACCTGTAATGTAGAATCCAATAAATTGTTGTAGTAGAAATTGAAGCTGGGAAAAAAATCTGTTAATTCGTTAGCCGATGGAAAAACTGGTTAGTTTACACGATTCAGGATGTCTGATGGGTGATGCTCGAAGTGATATTGAAGTTTGATTGAGTCAAGCACTGAAACAAATTTTACATCACTCAGACACACACCTGGTTCAAGCACTGCAACAAATTCAGAGCTCTAACCATGTTTCTGTAAAGCATTATAATGCAGGATGCAATTGGAGAATTATAGAAGAAGGGAAAAAGAGAGGAGAAAGGAGGGGAAAAAGAGAAGAAGAGGTTGAGATAGAAATTGGGGGTTCAATTGTGAAGTTTTATGAGGAGATTTTGCATTCATTGTACTGTCTTCATTCGTCCTGTGCTCTAGTGCAAACCACAAAAGCACTCTGAGAATTGGATCGACGTGCTTCTCCTTGCAAAAATGGTAACTGTGATTTGCAAGATGGCCCCTGGAATTGGAGGATTTGGTGGACTCGTTCCCTTAGGTTTAACGGTCTTCATTCATTTACAATTTTTTATAGCTTATGATATACCAGTGTTGATAGTGTTATTTTAGAGTATTTTTTAAGTTGTCATTCTACTTACACGTCTAGAATTATGAATATTTGCTGAGTTTGAGATATTTGTTTATTAATCAACCTTTAGAACATTAAATTATTGATGTCATGTAATCTTTGGTGAGTATCATAAACCTAGAGGTGAGACTGTAGAGTGGATGCTCAAGGTTATTGAATATTACTCTATTTCAGCTTTCACCGCGGTTCTTTCAATTAACTATTTGGATAGGTTCTCTGTGGGTTTTAGTCTCACAATATGAAGCCATGGAGAACTCAACTAGCAGCTATGGCTTGTCTTTCTTTGGCTGCAAAAGTAGAGGAGACTCAAGTGCCTCTCCTTTTAGACTTCCAAGTAAGTAAAATTCAAAACTGTGATGGATCTCTTCTTTTGTAAAAAGGTTAGATGATTTATAAGGGAATGTTGTTGTAAATAGGTGGAAGAGTTTGAGGCAAAAACTATTCAAAGAATGGAGATTTTAGTACTGTCTACACTGCAGTGGAAGATGAATCCAGTGACGCCACTTTCATTTCTTGATTACATTGCAAGGAGGCTGGGATTGAAGAGCAATTTGTTCTGTGAATTTCTCAGGAGATGCGAGTGCTTGCTTCTGTCAATCATTGCCGGTAAGCCTTTTCTCAATATTGTCAAAGTTTTCCCTTTTGGGCTTCTTTACTCATTCTCTTATTCTTCTGTTATATCAATTGCAGATTATATATTCATGTGTTATCTGCCTTCTACACTAGCCAATGCCACAATGATGTACGTTTTCAGTAGCTTAGAGTACCAAGGATTCAGCTCCATTCATTAAACAAAAGAAACTTTGGATCATTGCTAGGCAATCCCAAAGGGGTTGTGGATGTTTCATTTAGCTTTGATAGCTCAAACGATTCATGGGCAGTGTGTTCTTCAGCAACAACATCAATTTCTTCCTCATCATTTCTCAAAATGAGAGGGAAAAAGATGGCAGTGAGCACAATGATCTCGACCGCCTTGGAGGTTGAGTGTTGTACTCGTTATGCCCTCATGAGAACGAAAATATTCATGTAAGGATTCAATAGTTGGAATAATAGTTGTGGGTCATGGCTGCTGATGTTCAATGGGTCAAAGAAGATATCTAGCGTACTGCATATTTATTCCTCTTTTAATTAGAACTTTTGGCATTTTTTTGTTTATTCATGTAAAAATGTTTTATAAATTTTGTTAATTCGTTGAATTAATTGTAATGATCATTACTTATTTGTAAAATACTTTGTTCTGCTTGTTATGTTACCATTTTTTTTACTTTAAGTTGCACATAAAAGTGAAAAATGGTTTCCTTGTCTGAAATAAAATAGTTCGAAAAAATTGTTATCTTTGTATGAAAAATGTGATGAAGATAACATATGCATTTTTTTTTCCTTGGACACAGAAATAATACAAAGCATTTGAATTAGACGAGAAAATTTTAGCAATGTTGCCTCATTAATTTTTTCTTCAATTGATTAACATTAAACTATTAAAATTTATTGAATAATCAGATTTATTGAATAAAATATTATAAAAAATCTCAAAATCTTAAAGTAAACGCGTTTTCAAGTTTTTCATTTTAAGAAATAATTTTTCAAAATGACAAAGAGAACGAGTTTTCAATAATTCCAAAATAGACACTCAAAACAGAAAACACAAAATGAATTCAAAACTCAAAACACAAAACTGAAATACAAAGAAAAAGGCCCCTAAATGTCTTGTTTTTAGCCTCTTGTGCTCTCTCTCGAGCTTGGTTTTTCGAAAGTGTGCCTCCCAAGTAGGTTAAAAACATGTTGAAATTCCTGTCCATAAAGAATTTGAAAAGAACAAAGAAAACTTCATTTGGCCGAATAATTGCCATGCGATTGCACAACCTACTTGACTGCAATGGCATGGGCCATGGCATAGATGATTTTATCAATGGAATTTTCTCAACAGGTGTTGAGATCGCAACACTTGTAGGCGATCACATGCCTCAACTCTGTGCTCATCTTAATTTTGGCTCCCAGATTTCTTTGTTCAGCTTGGAACCTTTCTTTATGAAATTTAGTCTTTTGTCTTCTAATTTGATCCATATAATCTTCAATCATCAATTCTTGGTACAAATCGATTTTTGGAGATTTTCAATTTTGTCCCCGGTCAACAATTCTTCATTTTTCACCCTTATATGGTCGACTTTCACTTCTTTTCATAAACAACAATCCAATATTTCCTTTTCATTTCAATTCTTCATAACGAACTCTAATACTTGAAAAACAAGTATTTCCTTTTCATTTCTCTTATTTTACATTTGATCATCTCCACACATATCTCATTATAATCACAATGCATTATAAATTGGGTGAGGCTACATGTATATAACGGTATACATGAGAGTTTACCCCCACCCCACCACACGGGAGGGGTCAGCGTACAATAAATTATTCTGGCTTGATCTTATTTAAAGGTGTCATCCATGTAATGGAGTCTCCCTTCCGTTCTTCAACAGTGGCATCAAACCTGCAGAAAGGTACGGTTAAAACATTGGAGTTACAAGAATCAAAGAATATGAATTCATCAAATGTACATTCTCGTTTTTTCCACACATCGGAGAGGATAATTGGGGACAATTCTTACAAAGGCACGCTTGATATATATATGGTGAAGAGTTTCAATCACCAAGGTGAAATTCTTTACCTCTATTTGATGAATTTCAATGGCCTCATCATCACATTGTCCTCGTGATCTAAGATCTGCATATGGCAAAATAAATTAAGAATGTTCTTCCGGATATAACTAATAACAGTAGTTGGATCAAAATATCTCCATTAATAATGAAAAAATCAAGATGCTGCCATAATATAGTGAAAATAATGTAAAATGGTATTCGTAGTGTCAGGAAATAAATTTTACTGGTGAAGATGCAAAATTAGGACAGGAAAATTACTCACATGGCAATGATAGACGTAGCCAGGCTCTGCAGTTGCATCAAACCGATATGATTCATTTGAATGAATATAAGAAAACCTGACTAGTATTCTTGTAACATAACCAGGCATCATCTTGTAAACATTTTTCCATCCCTTCTCATAGGCCGGTACCTCAATCTTCTTTCCACGTGCATACTTGCCAACGTGGCACTTGATAGCATCGTTGTTCTTCAACATGCATTCTTTAAATTCATCAATGCTCACCAGTTCTGTTTGATCCAAGGCCACAAAAAGTCCAAGATGAATATGCAATGGGTGATTATCTTCTGTTAGATTGATTACATTCCAAATCTCCGTGGCCCCTACTTTTGGCTTCTCGGTCACTGGTGCTTCATATGATTTTCCATTGATGTACAAATGTGTAGGTTCATCGATCTTGCTCGTGTACTCATACATGGCAATGTACCGTGTGAGTGACACACAAGATAAATTCGGGGATGGATAATCTATCAATTTACTTGGAATTCTTGATGTGTCCAACTCATGGTGGGGTTTTATGATAAATTTCATGACTTTGCTATTGGCTTCATTAACAGGATCTCCAGAAGGGTAAGGATATGATGCATTATTAGCCAAAATATCCGAATCAGACTTTGACTTCGAAAAGTCAATGACCACGTCAGCAATTTCTGATGGAGCCAAAAGGATGTCGTTGACCATTACTGGTTTTTCATTGTAGGCTGAGTCAGATGCAAGGTGAATAAATCCCAAACCACTGGCAAAATAGAATTTGAAAAACCTTGCATTGCTAGCATTAATAATTCTGAACCTGTATTTTCTTCGCCGCACGATCATGTGGGGCCATGCCTTCCCATTGACTATGATTGCATCACCAAAATACTCTGGTTGCCACTGTGGATGTATTGAGGGATTATTTCCTGTGGGATTCATGAAAATTGAACCATCAGTGCGAAAGCTACGATCAAATACGACCAATGGACGATCAAATTCTTCATCATATGGCAATCTAAGTGGCGCCTCGACATTGGGATCCCGGACGATGTAGGCCCCCAACAAGCCA
Source organism: Fraxinus excelsior (assembly GCA_019097785.1). Taxonomy (NCBI): domain Eukaryota; kingdom Viridiplantae; phylum Streptophyta; class Magnoliopsida; order Lamiales; family Oleaceae; genus Fraxinus; species Fraxinus excelsior. The sequence continues at coordinate 2,018,124 of CM032640.1, forward strand.
GCCAAAAGGTTGACTCTAGTCAACCCCATAGCATGATCATGGTACCATAGGGTCCCTGGATGCTGAAAATTATGGTAGTAATACTTTTTCTTTGTCCAAGTGGGTCCCCGCTCTTTGAATTTGGCTGTGAACCATGAGGTCGAGAGTCCATCACTCTCAGGTTCATCAATACCTCCGTGGAGGTGCACCACTGTAGGAATGCCCTTTTTGGTGGACGGTATGGCAGTTGGAATAGTTGGATCCCAGGGCAATATGTGCTTTGAGGGGAGATAATTTCTCCATTTTATAAAAGTCTTGATTCCATGAAGAGCTTCAATTGTAGGACCAGGAATTGTTGCCGTATCCTTCGACAAACCAAATGCAAACACTGGAGTTGGAGGAAGATCTCTGTGAAATTTCTGCGAAGCAAGAAAAAACAACAAATCTCAGACTGACTTCAAGAAACTTAATCAAAATAGTCATATCGATTTCGACCTTTCGAATGCCAATGTTAGCAGTTCATGTTCTTCTCGTATTTTCTGTTGCTTAATATTGTTGTGAACTCTATCTAGCTTAAAAAATAATTCAAAAATTTTAGAATTTTTTGGGACAGTGCTACCTAATTCAATTAACTAATGATTTCAATAAATGTTCTCTGAATTTCGATGAAATATATGTGATGTAAGACAATTAAGGCTGGTGTCCATTTGAATGTTTGAACAAGTCATCAAACCACCTATAAACTAGTGATGCTGATATGTATTCCAAAGTAGAAATAATTTATGTAGAAAGTGATAGTGGACATTATCTGGAATTAAGACAACCTTTTCTTTGGTGTGTTGGGAGAATCCAATGTGGAACATCAAGATTAAGAGATTAGAATTTAATATCTCATATCTTAATTACCAATATGACCTCCTCTATTTTCATATCCTCATTGAACATAATGCGCTAATATGTCTATGAAAATACAGAAAGTTTAACTGCTAAAGATGGGGGGGATTTTGTGAACTAACAATGAACTTTCGTCCCAATTTTTTCCGATGTCCCCGAAGGGGCCAAACAAAAAGATGATAAGGCTCGTAAACCGGTTCTTCTCTGTGGTTACTTAGTCGCGCCAAAATACTTCTATCGTGTATGTCTCTCACGCAAAGAAGGTATACCACTTGAGAGAATTTGATAGTAGAGATATGCTTGAAACTGGTTAAATAACAAAGGTCGTTTTCAGGACAACCAAAAGGAGATTTTCATCAACAATACTACACGAGCATACTCAAGAACATACTCAAAAATAGGAGGGACACGTGTCCATACATAATTGGACAGTTTGAAAAAAAAAAAATCCACGCGGACACTGTCAAGTCAGTCTATTTGTGCTCTATCTGTTTTTTAGTCTATTCAAGTAGCTTTATTCAATTTTCATTGAGAAAACTAGTTAGGTGTAATGCATATATAGTCATTATTATAGGGAATGTACAAATATAAAACTAGTTAGGTGTAATGCACATATAGTCATTATTATAGGGAATGTACAAATATAAAAGTCTTAAAAGTCAGTGTGAAAGACTCGAGACTTCAAGCAGAAGAGAGAATCCTGCAAGGATTTCAGTTCACATTATCTTAATCCTTGCACCTTCTTGTTTACACTTCAGAGGAACCTTTATGCCTTTATATGAAAATTTTATTTATAGTTATGTCAACTTACACCTAAGTAATTAAGTTTTAATATTAATAATATTTTATTAATCAAATTAAACATAAGATTAAGCCAAAAGTTACTTCCAAAAACGAGCAATTTTTATTGTACAGTTACAAAAATTTACTAATGATATAAAAATTTCCTACAGTTACAGAACAGCAGATGAGATGCAAAGTAACGTTCCCTTTTATGCCACTTTGTTATTGGTGGATAAATCTTGTAATTCTTAACCTTAAGAAAGAGGAATCAATTAGAAAGAGAGAGACTTCAATTACAAGAACACAGTAGAGTCTGTAAAATGAAAATTGCAATAAAGGGGCATGCACCATTATTTTAATCAATAAAAAAGAAAAGATACGACACGAAATTTGCTATGGAATTGACAACAAAAAATCATTGAAATTCGATTTAGAATTCATACCCATTTCTTGTGAAACATTCCAATCTGGAGAGTCTCGGGAACTGGAAAACCATTTACAGTATGGTAGCCTTTGATTTTAGGCATGTCTGGGAGTTCATCAACAAACATTTCCAACTGGGATGAATTTATTAACCTATCTCCTGCCCATGCAAAAACCACTAGTCCCAACAAAGCAAAATAAATTATCTGTAACACAAAAATTCGTTCCATATCCACCATTTTTTGCAGAAAATGAAGAACTTTTGAGGAAGAAAGAAGTGGGTAAAATGAAGAATATAGAAAAGCTTCACATAAGTGAGAGAGAGAGAGAGATAGATGGGGTTCTTGAAATCAACAAATGAAAATTTTATAGAATGAGAAAATGAAAATCAAGGGGTGTGAAAATGAAAGGAGAGCAAAAGCTTTTGACTGAGTGGCAGTGGGCTTCGATGTCTCCGAAAAAGTTAAAAACAAGAAAAGCGATACAATCCCATGGCGTGCATGAGATTTTTAGCTATAGTTTTAATCACATATTTGTCCATTACTTCGTATATTTTACATCAATACAATTAATGGAATCGGCTAACCTGATGTCTAAAGAGGAGCTAACCACTTAATTCTTCCAGCTAGTGAGTGGTCTATATTCAATTCTAGTTATTTTTGTTTACTTGACAAAATAAGTCAAATTTGTTACACCTAGTGTTAGTGGACATCTCAACTAGTCGAGTCACGAACCTAAACTCAAAGTTTGGGCTCGATCCTAACAAAACATGTCCAAGGTTTTTTGGGTCCGAGACGAGCCAAGCAAAAACTCGACCAAAAAACTGAGGTTTGACCCGAAAGCAAGCGAGCCGGCTCGTGTTTTTTTAAAAAAAAAATCTTTATAAATCTATAATTTTTTATAATGTATTTAAAATTGTTGTAATTTATACGTATTATAAATAATAACTAAATATTAATATATAAAAAAATACATCTAAACTTAAAAATAAAATAAAATAAAAAACAGCTTATGGGGCAGCCCGTCGAGCCACACGGTCGGCCCAATTCCAGCCGACACCCCAAAATGGTGATCGCCCAAGCCTCGGCTCGATCCCACCGAGCACGAACCGGCCCGACTCAGACTTTTTTTGGACTGAGCCCGGGCCTCCGAACCTTTTTGACATCATTAAGTGTTAGTGTTGGATAGAGATGGCAAAGAAGCTCGCCGGCTCGGGCTCGGCTAGGAAAAAGCTCTAGTCGAGCCCGGCTCGGGCTAGGGTCGAGCCTCATTTTTTTGGCTGGGCTTTGCTCGACTCGGCTCAAGTCCAAAAAAGCTCGAATCGAGCCCGAGCTTTTTTCTTTAATTTATAGTACATATAAATCGCACAAATTTTAAATTTTTTAAGTAAAAAATGTATATTTGACATTAAAAAAAACAAAAAAATCAAGCCGGCCCGGGCTCGGCTCGCTAAGGCTCGGACTGAAAGCTCGGGCTGAGCCTTATTTTATTGGGCTCGGCTCGGACCAAAAAAAGCTCGGCACAAAAAAGCTAGAGTTGAGACAGAGCTTTTTTTTTTGGACTCGGTTCGGCTCGTTGACATAGCTAGTGTTGGATAAATTAAATTCAAGAAATTGCACGAAGAGACGTGATGGTTGGCCGTCAAATCTCAACGAGGGCAGATACAATACATCTAACGGGAATTTGCCACTACTCAAATTCTGTAATTAGAGAACCATAAATAAATTCCACTACTAATGCATTCATCTTTTCATTTAGAACGAGTAGAAAATAAGAATCCAAATGTTCAATGTCTTTTCCATAAATTACCAAGAAATCGAAGAAAAATTAAAGAGGAAGTTATTTCGCATAATACAGAACATATCTACAATATTAATTCCAGAATTAAAAATATATTCTCATCATGCAATACAACATTTAAGTAAACAAGTATTACCCATGAATAGTGCACAATAAAATAATCAAGAAATCCGTTTTAAAATTGTTAGGTAAATTAGTACATAAATTATATTTTATTAATCAATAGGACGTGCATGTAAATACTAAGGTAACAACTTACCGAATCATAATACATGCATAATAATGAGTAAATCACAACTTACTCAAACATATAAAATGCAAAACCCGAATGATTTAAAATGAAGCGAGGTATTCGAATGTTAAGATGGATTTCGCGCCCATGCATTGGTGTTAACAGGATCAAATTGATGTTTGTCTCCCAAGATACAATTTTTCTTCCAAATTTTATATAGCACACTATTTATTTTGTCAAGCAAACCAATGCTTGAATGTACTCTTGTCAAATGGAAGATATCAAATAGTAAACATCAAACATGAAACTCAAAATAATATGAAAATTATTTTGACAGAATTTAGAGAAGAAATAATTAGAAATTAATTATTAGGAATTGAATTAGAATAGGAAAAAATGGAACTAAATATCTATATTTATAAATTTGTATGTCTCTTCGAATGGTCACATATTATGGTCAAATTAATCCAACAATTAAATGGCGCCATTTCAGAATTGATGGTTTAGATCAGAGAAGAAATAATTTTAGAATGGGAAAAATGGAACAAAAAGTCTCTATTTATAGATTTGCATGTGTCTCTTTGAAGGATCACATATTATAATCAAATTAATTCCAACCATTAGATGATACCATTCAAAACTGATGGTTTAGATCTCACCTTATTAAAAGGTTACCCCCATTCGAAACAACTCTTTGATATGCACCATTTGCATTTGAAGAATATCAACGCACTTATTGAAAACTTATTCCAATTCACTATAAATAATACCAATTATCCCAATGGTTAAGTGAGTTGCAATAAATGTAATGCTATGTAAATCGGTGCTTAGTACTAATTTAAGTTGCAACACCCCTAAGGTTTAGATTTATGCTAACCACCCGCAAGTGATTTGGTAAAAATCTTCAATTATGTTTTGCATTACAACTCATCTATATATAATACAAAACTACGACTATTTAAGGAATATACAATCATAAAATAGAGTTGTTATACAGAGATATTGACAGAGAAGGAAATCAAGGATGAGCGTGATTTATGTGGATTCCAAATCAATGATGAGCATGATTTATGTGGATTTCCTTATACGACCCCTCAAAATGGACGTTCCATCAGCAACATGGATTTTGCCACGCAACAAGTTGAAGCTAGACCTAGCAAGAGGCTTTATCAATAAATCAGCGAGCTGGTCATCCATGTGAACATGAGCAACAAGCAATTTGCCACGATGAACAAAGTTACGGACAAGATGAAGATCAATGGCAATATGTTTCATCTTGGACTGCATAACAGGACTGAGACTGAGCTAGGTTGCACCAACATTATCACAGAGGAGGAGCGGTGGTTCACGTAACGCGAGACCAAGTTCATCTAGAAAAGACTTTATCCAAGTCATATTTGAGGATGCAATGCTAGAGCCCGATATTCTGCTTTCGTAGAGGAACGAGCCACGGCCTTTTGCTTCCTAGTACGTCATCTGATAGAATTTGCCCAGAAAAATTATATAAGTCGTGTTAGACTTTCGATCATAAAGATCACCACCCCAGTCAGCATCAGAGAAGCCCTTAAGCACTGGGTTTGATTGACGACGTAGTAAGAAGTCGAAGTGAATGGTCTGTTTGACATAGCGCAAAAGCCGTTTAACATGTTGCCAGTGTGTGACCGTTGGTTTGTGCATAAACTGAGCAAGACGATTGACTACGAAATCGAGGTCTAGGCGAGTGAGCTAGGTATTGGAGAGGGCCAATGGTGTGTCTATATTCAGTAGCATCACATATAGCTGAACCATCATCAAGCATGAGCTTAGCAGATACAGACATTGGTGTTTGAACTTCCTTAGCACCAGCCATCTTCAACCCGGTAAAGAGATCATGAATGTAACGGTTCTAAGAAAGAAACTAACCTTGATGAACTGGAATAACTTCCACCCCGAGAAAATAATGCAGATCATTATGTTTCTTCAGGGAAAATCTTTCACCTAAAGACTTAACAACATGCTGCAAAAACTGAGTGTTATTGCCTGTGAGGATTAAATCGTCAATGTACACATAAAACCTATAGTAGAATTATATCCCGATTGAAAATGAATAAGGAAATGTCAGACTTCGAATTAAAGAAACCCAACTCAAGAAGGCCTAAGAGAAATGCATTGTACCAGGCTCTAGGCACGTGCTTAAGACCATAAATAGATTTCTAAAGAGAATAAACATGATGAGGATGGGAATGATCAATGAAGCTTGTAGGTTACTGCATAAACACTTGCTCAATTAACTGACCATGAAGAAACGCGTTATTAATGTCAATTGTTTGACAAAACCAGTGAGAGGATAATTCGAATGGTGATTAGTTTTATAACGGACCGAAGGTCTCAGAATAATCGATACCCAGGTGCTGATTGAACCCCTTAGTGACAAGACATGCACTAGATTGATCCACTGTACCATATGGATGACGCTTAATCTAAAACACTCATTTACAGCTAATTAAATTGAAAGCAGAAGACTTAGGAACCAGGCTTCAAGTGCCATGTGAAACTAAGGCACTAAATTCATATGCCATGGCCTTATGCCACCAGGGATCCTTGAGGGCTTGAAAGACACGGGTTGGTTCCAATGGTGGAGCAAGAGGGTGCTTGGTAGTAACCGAGAGTTGCTTAGGATAGAAAATATTATTTTGAGCCCGAATGACCATCGGATTAGTGTGGGTATAAGGTGCGGATGCTATGGGTAGAGGCGACTCAGAGAAGGATATATTACTTGTGGGGGACGAGGAAGTCATACCTGGTGTAGGAGACGGAGCCGAGGTTGCCGTAGCATCAGGCACTATAGGTGTGACAAAGAGATCAACCGATGGAACCATGCAAACTAGAGGAACGGGAGAATGAGAGGAAGGAGCAGGACACGGTGTAACAGCAGCCGTAGGAACAGAAATAGTTGCCTTTGTGAAGGGAAAAATATTTTCATCGAAAGTGACATGACGAAAGAGATAAAGCTTATCCCCTGTGAAGGTCCAAACATTGAAAAGCATGTTAAGTCAAGGAATAATCAAGAAAAACACAAAGTTGGGACTCGGGTTGAAATTTGTTGGCACGATAGGGAACAAGCCAAGGGTAACATTGACAACCCAATATGCGCAGCTTATGATAGTCAGGAACCCATCTAAATAACACTTCAAATGGGCTTTGACGCGAGTATAAGAGAGTGGGAAGATGATTAATAAGATAAACTGTCGTGGCCAAAGCATATTACCAATAAGTAGAAAGAGTCGAGGCATGATGTAAAATGGTCATACCCGTTTCGACGATATGTTGATGGCGACGTTTGACAATTCCATTTGTTGGGGAGTATGCAAGATAGTGGTAAAATGGCTAATGCCACGAGCAGTCAGAAGAGGCCTAAGTTTGATAAATTCACCATCATTGTCGGAATAAATTTTTTTAATTTTTCCAGAGAATTGATTTTCAACCATAGCGGTAAATTGAACAAAAATAGTGGACACATCCGATTTATTACGCATAGGATAGAACCAGCAGTACTTTGAGAAATGATCAACAAGAAGTACATGATATCAGTAGCCATCAACGAAAGGAACCAGGGATGGTCCCCAAACATTGGCATACAAATATTCAAGAGGAGCATGACTCGTAAGAGAAGTGACACTTAAAGGAAATTTATGTGACTTATTAAAATGACACGAAATACATGACAATAAGGACTCAGAGGAGGAAACAAGTAAGTTATCACTACGAAGAAGAGATGATAAAAGTTTTGGAGCGGGGTGACCCAACTAATGATGCCAACGATCGAACGAAGCACGGGTTCCAGCCAAGGTGACGGCTTGAGCTTAAGGTGAGGAAGAACATAGTTCCATTGGATAAACACCATATTCACATCTATCGCTCATGAGCATTGCTCTCGTTATTTGATCCTTCACAATGTAAAAAGAGGGATTAAATTCAACAATAAATTGTTATCATGAGTAAACTTGTGAACGGTGGTCAAATTTTTATGAATAAAAGGCACATGCAGGGTTTCTTTTAAAGTAAGAGAACAAGAAGGGGAGGAAATAGTAATGGAACCGATGTTAGCAACATACAAACATATACCATCTCCAAGAACAACCTCATCTTGTCCATCATATTCAGAATGAATAGAAAGATTTGTCATCGGACGTAATATTATGAGAAGTGGCGGAATCAAGAAGCCATTTGCCATTTGATGGAGCCGAAGAAGTAGTACAATTGGCAACAAGTCGAGACTGTAGTTTGGCACAATTCTTTGCAGTTTGATTGTGGTGATCACGGATTTGGCACACAACAGAGGATTTGTTCTTATTATTTTTGAACTAAGGATTCGATGACTTCCGTTGGGAGGAATTGACAGTGACAACCATGCGTTGAGGTAGTGTTCATGACCAATTAACAAATCATGCAGCTTTGCAAAAGACAAGGCAGTTTCTCTCGTGTGTATGGGACCCGCCATATCTCGAAACTCAAAACCAAAGCCATTAAGCACATATAACGTCAAATAAACGGGTACATCAATCAACGAGATTTCATCAGCAATTACCTTAACTGCATGAAGGAACTCAAACACGGTGCGGGAACCCATTGAATAAGGGTGAGATCTTCCTTCAACTACATAATCCAGGCCAGGGATTTGCTAGCAAACAAGCAAGCAAGATGCTAACAAGCATCACGACTTGTAGTGGTCATAGCAATAAGGGGCATAACTGCTTCAGAAACGGAAGAAAAAATAGCATTCAACGGTAACTGGTCATGTCGGTACCAGTGCACTTAGAGTACCACAGTAGAGGCAGAAGAATCTGTAGAAGTTGTAGGAGGACACCTAAGGATGCCGTCTAAATATTTCATCAGGTCATATCCAATGAGAATGGTGAGGAAAGTTGCTCACCATGAAGGATAATTTGAGGATGTGAGTTTGTAGAGCAATTGACTGGAAGTGTTGATAGTAACGAGAGGAAGTTGAGACGCAGAGTTCGAGCCAGTAGGCTCAGGAAGAGGAGTAGAGTCAACACTGGACGACATGGAGTTAGAAGACGTTTCTGGTCTCGTGGGAAAAGAATGCTCTGATACCATAAAAGGATTACACAAGTGATTTGGTAGGAATTATAGTCAATTTGTTTTGCATTACAACTCATCTATATATAATACAAGCCTACGGCTATTTAAGGAATATACAACCATAAAAATAGAGTTATTATACAGAGATATTGACAAAGAAGAAAATCAAGGATGAGCGTGATTTATGTGGATTCCCTTATACTAATCGACTTTTCTTAGCCGAAACGAGAATAATATCAAGAGCATTTCTAAGAGGTTCTCTATTTATATAGATCATCTCATACATAATAGTAATTATCTTTAAATTTAGAAGTAAATTTTTTTTATACACACTAATATTAAGAGTATTTCTAAGAGGTTCTCTAATATTATCGTTCAAAAAATCATCGTCTCACCAATGAAGTTGGCAAAGATGATAGCCTTTTAGGTGATTGCCTTTCACCAACAAAAATTTCATGTCTAAAATTTCAACATGTTTACACCAACGAAAAATTACCTACAAATGTCATATGTTGCTATTAGTTGTGGGAGCATTCAGAAAGGACTAAAAGACAGAAATTTCATTTGTGAGGGTTAAAATGATTCGCCTATGGATTTTCCGTTCGTGAAAGTGCGTATCATTCACATATGAAACATCCGTGGATCAAACTAAAGGTTTGAAAAATAATTTACGTGTTCACCTACAAAATTGTGTACTCACCTATGGAATAAACTAATTCACCGTGTGATGTGAAACATTTAGTGTTGCTTTGCAATCAATATTAACTAATAACTAGTTGCTTATATGATACCAATAATCGGACCTCTCAAGCGACTTAAAATTTCAATCGAGAAAAAGAAAATTCCAATTAGTTTATTTATAAATGTATTTTGTCGATTCTTTTACTTTATTATTTCGCATTATTAACATTTGTGACTCACTACTAAAATTGTAGATAGTTCGATTTTAATTTGTTTCTCAAGGGCAAAATCTCTGTACTTTGATGTTACAAGTTGGCAAAAAAATTCCTTAAAAATGAGGTAGATACATAAGAAACGTGTCGCCTATTCTTAACAACCAAAACGATTCCCTTTTTACTTTCAAATCCGTTAATTGGGACACTTGACGGATTAATATGAGATTCCTCGTGCCTTTGTTACCATTTCTTTTACTTTTGGCAAGGAATGGATTCGTGTGATTTCGACACTAGTTTCTTTTGTACTGAGTTTGAAATTTTGGTTCACATACCAATTCTCTCACATCATTCTTTTGATTCTTCACTACTCTTCTTCTGTATTTCTCTTCTTTTTATTTGGCCAATTTAACAAGTTTTGGAACTGATAGGTTTGTTATGCAACTGTGTTGGAAAAATAATAGTTATAAGTAAATAATGGGGATCGTTGAATGAACATGGTCCGATTCTGTTCGGTTCCGTACCATAATTAAAATTTTTAATATTTACAATAACACTATATAAATATAACTAATAACATGTTTATTCGTAACTATTACAAATTAACGTAGCTCAATTTAAAAATATATAAATAACAATCTGTCCAATAAGATTAATTCAATATATACAAATACCAAAAAGTAGATATTAATACTAATTGGACCAGAAAATTCAAACAAAAAATTAAATTTACCTAATTAATTTGCTTGAAAAAATTAAAATAATTTAATTAATTCAATATAAAAAATTAAAAAAATTATTTAGATTCGGTTCTTGGTTTAAAATCGAGAACCGAACTAAACACATCGGTTCTCGAATCAAATACCCGTTCAGGTATTTAATTTATGAAGAACCATTCGATTCGATTCAGTAACTTTTGTCCAACCCTAGAAATCATAGTCAATAAATTTTAAGGATAAAATCTCCCATCGAATCTTTTATTCGGTGCCGGAGAATAAGTACTAAAAATTGAAAGTGGAGATTCTTTAGTGGATTATTTCGTCATTGTTAAGCACTTGCACTAAATATTGAAATGGTTCCACTAATCAATATTCCATAATTATTACTAACCTTGATTAAAATGGATTTATCCATTATATCTTGTCATTATCATCTGCCACATTGGTAAATATATATGTGTTTTTTTTTTTTTTTTTCAAAAGAAAATATATTTGTTTAGAGATAAATGCAACCCCAAGTTTGGCTTGTCATGTCAACAGTCAATTAGACCTAACTAGAATAAATAAAACTTTAAATTATTTAATGTTTTAAATATTTAGTATTATGTTGTACTATGTGGATGACCTAGGAGTTCGAGCCTCCTATGGAAGGAGAGGTGAAATAAAGAGGGTGTGTGGAAGAGATTAAAATTGAAAATATAGCAGTTATTGTTGACTTTTATTAGACGCGTGGAACTCAATAACGGTCATATTTTCAATTTTAATTGAATTTTAAACCGTACCAAACAGACTCTAAATGATGACCTTTAAAAAATATATATTTTTTATACGTGTTCTTGAGTCTACCTTATAAAACATGTCAAATAATATGCAAAATATGTAGAATTAGATAGGATTATAAAGTTTGCATTATTTCTTTACTTTGAGGAAAATAAGAAATATTTCAACTCATGAGTCCTTGGTCGAAGAGCAATGTGAATTTGTCCGAATCTCACAAAAGATGGTCTCAAAACATTTAGGGTCCGTTTGATTGCAGAGTGGAAAGAAAATATTTTATAGAGAAAAGATTTTCCTAGAAATTATTTTACCAGGAATTATAATTAATTGTGTTTGATTGGTATAATTTTTCATGGAAAATGTTGAAAGTTTATTGTCCATTTGACTTCGATTTTTATGAAAATTGTACATTAAAGTGATTTTGTTTTCTACTATTATGTCTAGAATTTGTTCCAATTATCAAAAATAAAAAAATTGAAAAAATATAATCATACCGAATATCATTCGTTTGACTTTGTTTTGCATGGAAATTATCAATAAAAGTGAATTTTTTTTACCATTATGTCTATAATTTCTTCCAATTGCAAATAAAAAAACCTGGAAAATATTTTCCAACCAAAATATCAAGAATTTATTTTTCTAAAAAAGATAGAAAATTTAGAAAGTTGGAAAATATTTTCTCCGAAAAATTTTGCCAATCAAAAACTATAAAAGTTGAAAAATGAAAAATATTTTTCATTTTCCATGAAAAATCTGGCCTATCAACGGAGTCTTAGAAAAATCATATGTTTATAGCCAATAATCAAAGACTAAAATGGTTCCCGTATGCTTTTTCAATTTTATCCTCAAGATATGGATGAAAATCTTTGATAAATATAAATATTTTGCTATGAAAATCAATTATCTTTTTCCTCGTCAAAGTCACAATTGCTACAACAAGCAAAAATTGAGTAGCTTAATTGCGGTGTCAATATATCCACCCTACTCGAAAACCTCTTTTGTCATCTTTGTTGTCTTGCTTGTGATACAACTCTTACCATAACAACTCTTAAAGAATTTTAGATATCTTCGGGTTCTTGAACGGATAATCTTTTGCTGTAGACTCCTTGAAGATTATTAACTCTTTTGACCCAATATTGAACTTTAGAAATATATTATTCGGTTTTTAAGAGAGAGTCCAATAATTACATGACTTAAATGTTGCCAACATTATAATTCTAACAATATTAATAGATTTATTGTTATTCACAAAAAAAAAAAAAAAAAAATTGAATTTATTATTATTATTATTTGCCAATCAAGTTTTTTCATTCTAGTACAGACATTACTAATACTGTTTTTGACAATATAAGAATACCTTATTACCAGGATAAGTTTTTCTAGTAAAAGGTGATCAAATTATATGTTAGTTTTATTTAAAATTGATTTTGTTTGAGCATTGTCTTCATTTTGGCTTGTGTCGATCGTTTTTTTTTTTTTTTTAAATTTCTATTAATAGGTTTGTCTGAATTTCAATTCATTTATCTCTTTCTATATAAGAGAAAATCTACGAGAGATATGTAATAAATTAAAATCAAAACTAAAATATTACTTATTTCTGTGGTTGATCGTTCTAATATTATATTTTTAAACAATATCTCTAATATAAATGAGAATAAAAATGAAATAGAAAAAAACACATGCAAAATAGAGTAAGCACGTTTTCAGCCTTCAATTTGTAAACGGTTTCTCCACTAAAGATAGCAATGGGGCGGGGCACCCTCGCCCTCCCCGCGACTCCTCCACCCCGATTTTGCCCTGTTTCCCGCCCTGTTTTATTTTATTATTATTTATATTTAATTTTTCTTCTTCACGGGACGGGTTCAGTGCCCCGCCCCGTGACTCGAGACAGGGCGGGTTTTTTTGCCATCACTATTCTCCACTTCTCTTATTTGAAGCACGTGTAATCAGACTTACTAAATATCAATTAGTAACTTTTATAATTATAATATAATGAAGACACATAAGATTTTCATACAATGGAAGAACTACTTGTTCTATTCTACATAGGTTATGGAATTAGATGTTTTTTAATTCTGACAAGTTTAATTGTAAAATAATCCAAATAGAATTGTTAGTTGGAAGCTCGAACAATGCAGAAAGTGGGCCTAAAGGTTCGATCAAGTCCTTGCCCAGCCCATTACTGAACCTATTTACACATCCGTTAACTTTTAACCTTTTCGCTAAGGATAACGTCACAACGTAACCTTTTATAAATAGGTCACATTTTAATTGTATTTAATGTAATTGACCTTTATTTATTATCAAATTAATGTTCTTAACTTATTCTTTTTTATGCATTTAATATATTTTTTTCATTGCAAACTTATTCTTAACATTCATTAATTAACACATTTACAATTTATGTTCAATAAACTCATTCCAATAGAATAAAATTACATATTTTTAATTGTATTTTTAAATAAGCATAAGAAGAAAATATTAAATTGGGTTAAATATTTATCCCTTTTTGAAAGCACGCTAATAGAACGTTTGGACGTAATCATTAGCATTGAGTACATTGTCTAATTAATAAAATATTAAAAATAAGAATGTGATTAAAATGTGACAAAAAATATTCAAGGCAACATATGTTAGGAGTTTTAAACGTAAACAAGAGAAATGATACTCTTACCGGGGGAGGGGGGATTTACAACCCCCTTGACCGGCCCCTCACAATAGTGGGGGGCCCACCGTGGGCCCCCCACTATTGTGAGGGGCCGGTCAAGGGGGTTGTAAATCCCCCCTCCCCTAGGTAAGAGTAGCATTGCTCCATCCACAAAGATTTATTAGCACAAAACGTCTATACGTTTAATTTTTAGTGTGCAAAATGTCGATACGTTTCAATTTTTCGCATTTTCACCACTATTTCCACGTTTTCTTGCGAAAAACATCATTTTCCTCAAATTTCATCCATTTTCTCTGTGAAATGACAAACGTACCCTCTTATTTAAATAAAATAAAAAGTAAATGAGAAAACAATAAAGAACTAATTGCAACCATATGCTCGAATTTTTTAAAAATTACAAATAAATCTCAAACAAATAATTAAAAATCAAAAACAAAAACAAAAACAAAAAGAATTTTAATAAATTCAACCCCTACCCCAGCACCACAACCACCACAAGAGTAGTAGAATGTTAGTTGAAAATTGACAAATTTGAATGAGTCAAACCTAATAAAGTAATTTTTTAAATTGAAAATTTTATTTTTAGGATTATTATCTTATCCAAGAAATTTTAGCAATTGGGGATCACACGCTTATGTCTTCACCTTTGTGGTGCTATGGGTGACACATTTTGACAGTGTGCACGTGACATGCGCGTGCACACCCCACCTAACATGACAGTAATATTTATTTTACAAATATCAATGTGATACAGTGTCAAACGCGACTTTTCCTACTATACCCTTCTAAAATGTTATCATGTCCCTGCACACATTACACCAACCAATGTCACACCTTGTCTCCTAACATTAAAAAATATTATAGCTTTATCCTTCCCAAAAAAATAGAATAACACCCAAGTAATATGCAATCAATTGACCTATTGAAATTAACTGAAAATAAATCTCAAGCTCCATTTAATTGCAAGAATGAAATTGGGTGAAAAGAAAAAGAAATTTTAGGGAATTGAATTGTCTAGAACTTATTTTATTGAGAATTGTCAATTAATTGTATTTGATTGGTATAATTTTTCACCTGAAAAATATTGAAATTTTGAATTTCTTGGTATTCGTTTGACTTTGTTTTTCATAAAAATTGTCTATTAAAAGAATATAATTTCTTATAATTGCGGATAGAATTTGTTTCCATTGCCGATTTTTTAAAAAAAATTTTAAAAAAAAATTGTCTAGAAAAGCTTTTCCCGTTAAACCTATGGAAAAAGTTTTTCCTCAAAAATAAGAAAATGTGGAAAACCAATTTTATGAAAAATTTAGTCAATCAAACATGCAAAAAGGTGAAAATGAAATTTAAATTCCATCTTCCATGAAAAATATTGTTGAATCGAACATGACCTTAGTTTGAAGTTATATCGGCGAGTGTATAATTTTAACAAATTTGAGGGGTTAGTTCTAGAAAGGCGACATGATTAGTGAGAGAGAAACGATCGAAAAAGGAAAGAATGCCATGGATATACATGATACCTATATTATCTTCCGACTATCTCAAAGCCGTTCGACCCCATATCATACGGAAAAGTCCCCTTGTACATAATGGGGGGTTACCGAATGGTTTACCCCCCTCATAATGTGTGCGGGTCTTGTGTGTGTTTTAAAATGATGGTTCGTGGTCCACACCTCCTAATGTGAGTGGGGTGTAAACGATTAGATAAAAAATTATATACATGTAGCATAATCCCATAGCATATACATGCATTGGACATGGTAAAAAGTAGTGCAAGATATTAACGGAATGGGACTATCTCCAAGAATGGTGGACACATCCTCTCGAACAGAACTACCTCCACAAGACTTACCACAACAAATATAAGAACGAGCAACTTGAGGAAGGAAGGTAGAAAGAAGAACTCAAAAGTCGAACTACTTATATATTTAGGGTCCATTTGATAGGTAAAGGTGGAAATAAATTTCAATTCCATGTTAATTGAAAAATAAAAACCCACCAAATTCATAAGAATTTGTTTTCCATGAAAACAAAGAAAATACAGGTTAAAGTGGTTGTACTTTGGAATTAGATTTCCATTTCCATGTTACAATCAAACGGTCAAAGCAGAATTTATTTTCTTTGGATGTGACATTTTTTTATAGAATTCCATGCTATCAAACGGACGCTTAGAGTTCGTTTGGTATGACTTTTGTTTTCTATAGAAGAGTTTTACGAGGAAATTATTTTAATTTTTATTTGAAAATTAATTTTAAAAGAACTTATTCCAAAATATATTTTTAGAAAAAGTCACGTTGGATCAATTTACTTTGAAAGTCCTTCTAACTTAAAGAATCACTTTCATTTGATCACTTTTAATCCGGTTTAAAAATAACTTTTGAATCTTAAAAGTTCTTTTTAATTTTTCAAAAATTATGTCAAATAAATCCTTAATATTGCTTTAAGTACTTAAAATTATAAACAAGGATGAATTTACATGGTAGCATGACCCACATAAATTTCTAAATTCTTTTTTTTTTTCATAAGTTTTTTCCATTATCATGTCTCCCATTCGTTAATATCACTATTCCCTTAAAATCTAATTTTGAATTTTTTATCAAATAATTCTTCTTTTCTACTTGTCTCTCCTAACGTCAGTGATGTGATGGTGTGGACACTCCTATTTCGATAAATTATGCACATGGTAACATGTCTCTTTCAACTTCAAACAAAAATCTCAATTTTGAGCAAAATATTATTGAATTAAGTGCTCAAAAGAAAAACATGTTCGAAAAAAGTTTTTTGCAACTTATTTTGATCCGAGATTATGAATCTTGAATAATAAAAATGTAAATGTAAATAACTTCTTTCTCATTCCTGGTCTAATTTGGACCGTTATAAATGTCATCGCACCATTGTCAGAAATTTGCACGTGTTGGAGACAAATTAAAAAATAAAAGTCTACAAATATACTAGACAAAGTCGAAACTGAATAGATTTTATTAAAATCAGTTCAGAAACATAGGGAACAACTAATTAACAAAAAAGCCCATAACTGGATAATAGTTGGAAAGGGAACAACATCTTAAAAACCAGCCTGCCAACTAGAAAGTTAATAAAAAGGGGAAATCCACACAACTGAATAAAGTCAAAAATACTAATTCAACGAGAGAAGATTTCCAAATTTCCCATTTACATAATTGAACAACTATTTGCGTTCTCATCACTGAACATATGAGTTGCAGAATGATCACCATTGTAGCCAGTATCACTGCGAGTATAAGCAGCTGGCTCATAATTGTAGTAATAACCAGTGCTTGGAGGAATGAAAGGAGACCTGTTGTACATCATCTGTGGCTGCTGCAAGGCATGCCTGTTTTGCAGGTTCATCAGTGATGATGGATTGTTGAATTGTTGATAGCCATTCACGTTCATCATCATTGATGTTGGATTATGTCCTGTTGCTACGCCATTAATTGGGAAGCCTGCAGAAGAACCTTGGTAAACATTGTTGGGTTGAACTTGAAATGCTCCTCCCATAACATTGGAATTGGTTCCAAGAACAGATGCAGCAACATTATTAGCCCCATTTCCATTAAAACCAGCAAGATTCATCATACTGTTCAAGTTGTTTCCTCTTTTGACTTCAGCACCAGTACCTCCCATCTGTGCATTTTTAAGGGCTGCAAGTGGATTTGCTTTCATTTGAACATTGGGATTAGGATTCCCCTTTTTTCCACCATTCCCATTTGCAGCATTGTTAATCTTCCCGTTGTGTGAAGCTGCAGCCAAGGCAGCCATATCACCTTTCTTTGCATTAACTTCAGCCTGTTGCTTGAGCATAGCCAGTTGGTTTAATTTCTCCCTGATAAGCAGCATTTCCTCTTCATCATATTCTTCGTCCTCATCATCAAGACAGTCTTCATCTTCTTCAGATACAAAGGGAAATTTCTGCTGGTTCTTCAGAGATTCAAGAGCCTTCATCATATCTTGCTTTTGCCCCTTTTTGTCTTTGTCCTCTTTAATGCAGTTAACTTTCTGTTTCTGGTTTTGGTTAGTTTTTTGAGACCAAAGTTCAGTATGTTTACCAGCTTTAACCAACTTCTTAACAAGAGTTGCAGGAGCAACACTCCCTGATACAGTAACCTTTTGTTGCTCAGCATCTATGTTGACTTGGTAAACTCCTATGAGTCGAAGATCAATCATTTACAGATAATAATGCAGCAAAAGAGTAAATTTTTAGGCCATAAAACGGACAAAACTTGAAAAATGTTAAAATGCTGTAGCAAAGGGGGTAAAGAGAGAGGACCTTCAATTCTTTGCAAGATCTTCTTCACTTTCTGCTTACACCCATCACAGTGAATGTTCACTCTCAGAACACAGGTCTGCAACAAGAAAAAAAAAATCAAAAAGGAAAAAGAAGGGGATTTTTAGGGAAAGCCCATAACATAGCCTTACTGTACATATATAAAAATATTGTACATTGATGTATAAAAGTTAGGTCTAAAGAAAAACAGAAGGTGTTACATAGAAAATACCTGGATCTTGAGAAGCTTGAAGTCTTCATCTTTAGTCATCTCTTGAGTGCTGTTTGAAAATGTAATATCTGCTACAAAAGGAAATAAAGAAATTACAAAGAACACAGTGCCTAAGGTAGTGGGGATAAAAGAGGTTTTGGTTGCACAGATTCTTCTATCTTTTAACCCTTTTTTAAACTCTTCTTCCTCAAACAAAGGAAATGCACATGGGGCGTGGGGATTAAAGCATTTAAAAAGGAGTAGGGGGGTGTGCTGACAAAATGCAAATTCACAGAATGCAGAAAAAGAGAAGTTAACTGAGCAAGAAATGAAATGAAATAGAAGTCAGAATATTGAGAGAGTAAAAAGTGGGAGAGAGAAGAGGGGGTAGGGTGTATTTTCTCTGATTCTGAAATGATATGATGTGATTTAACGTTAAACACTGTGAGGAAACAATAAAAAGAAGAACAGCGACTTGACAGGCCGACTTCTATCGCTGCCCTCTTTATCACATGCTTGTCCTCTACACAATTTCTCCTCGAGTTCTATGTACACTTTCTTTAAACATTTCCACAAAATTTGTAGGTAGAAAAAGTCTTTTTGAAAAAATAAAAAATTTGTCCAACAGTGTGCTACCGCATTATAAAATACAAATAACGATGTACATGTAGCACAATTGTATAATTTAACCCGAGCCCTTTTCTCATAACGAATTTTATAAAATTGATTTTTTTAAAAAAATGTATAATCGAAGAATACGAAAAAAAAATTTGAATTAACCTTTTAAATAAAAATGACAAGAGGACTCTTTAATTAACACAAAAAATGAAGAATTAAAGTATGACAAAATGAAACCTTTCATTGCTTGTTTTCTAAAACTTATTTTTACTTATTTTCAACTATACAATTTTTCAATATAATAATTTTGTACACGAATCCTTAATTTTGTCCTACTTTTTAAATATACTTTATCCAAAAAAATCAATTTTTACAAAATTTATTCTAAGAAAATCTCTTCAAAATTGGAGTTCAAGCTCCATGTGACGTGAAATAATACGAAAGAGTCATTCTATTGTAGTTTGTATATCACATGGGGTTGTTCTCGTTAAAAAAGTTGAGTTTTGACAAAAAATTAAGCTATCTTCTGTTAGTCTATGTTTGGCTCCTATTTATAAACTCTAAATCTACTTGTACATAATGGTCTCGTTCGATAGGAATTAAAATTCAATTAAAATTGAAAATATGATCGTTATTGGGTCTCATTCGTCTAATAAAAGTCAACAATAACGGCTAGTTTTTCAATTTTAATCTGATTTTAATCCCTACCGAATGAATTCAATATGTTGACAAAAATTTTGCGGCAAGATCTAAAACATTGATTTCAAAAACTGTCTTTGAAATCATTGGCCGAAATCATGCCAACACATGTTTTGTAAACCAATTTTGTCAATCTATTTTGTACAAGTAGCATGACTCACTTTTATTTATATATTTTGAGAGATTCACGAATAATATTTACTTATCCATCACACATTTTTATATATTTAAAATTCTACATTTTATAAAGAATTTCCAAACACGTACTTATTACTCACTAGAAGCAAAATGGATCTACCAATGGAGTCATCAATCTGTACCAAAGTAATGTCTGCATTTATTGAATGCCTGAGGGATCCTTTAATTTGTGGGTCTTGTTCTTGGTTGTGAATAATTTATTGAAGCAACTACTCCTGTTGCTTTTATGCCCTCTGAAAACTTACTCCAAGTGGAAGCCAAGGGGGAAACTTGCTACAATTTGGCCATTAACAGCTTGGAATTGGACTGCGATAATGTGCTACAAGCAGTTCTGTAGTTCAAATTAGGGATGGACAAAACTTCCGAACCGAATAGGATCGAATCGGACCCAAACTGAACTAGACCGAATCGAATGGTTCTTCTTAAGTTAAATACTCGAATGGGTATCTGAATTGAAAGCCACGAGTTTGATTTGATTCTCTGTTCTAAACTAAGAATCGAATCTTCTGATTTTTTTAAATCTTAATTAAGTCAAATTAATTTATTTTTTTAAATAAATTTACTAACTAATTAATTTAGTTCAAACTCAAAATATGATTTTACTATTTCTAATTTTTAGTCAAGCATAACTTAATCAAATTAACATAAGTTTTACCAAAATCTCTTATTCTACCATAGTGTCGTTTACGTCGTTCTATTATTATGAATTTGTCATCTCCCTCTTCCTGTGATTTTAAGAGTCAAATCTATGAATAACTCAAAAAAGAGAAGCGTAAAAGATATTACGAGATTGAACTGCATTATTTTGTAAGTGTTAAGGTTGAACATGTTATAGTCGAATTAATGTAGCGTTGTTGTAATATAAAAAAATTAATTAATTATTGTACGGAACCCGAAAATCGAA
The DNA here is from genome assembly GCA_019097785.1 of Fraxinus excelsior. NCBI lineage: Eukaryota > Viridiplantae > Streptophyta > Magnoliopsida > Lamiales > Oleaceae > Fraxinus > Fraxinus excelsior. Next base: position 2,039,289 of record CM032640.1, read on the forward strand.
TAGAACCGAACCGAATGAAACCAAATCCAAACTGTTCCATAATTACATTTGGATTCGACGATTTCATTTACTAAATACTCGAAATTCGGGTTCGATTCAATTCTAAAGAGAATCGAACCATGCATGGTCCTAATTCGAATTGTTCTACTAATATATTCTTTTGTTTGCATTTACAATGTAATCTTATTCAATGTGAAGCAAACTATGCAGACGACACTTGCAAAACAACCCCTTTGTAGTCTAAAGTTATGGGTCGATGGACCCTCGAATTTCATTGTAAGTGCTTTGGCTGCTGATATGAATGAATAAAACTCGTTGCCTCTAAAATAAAAATGAAAATAGTATTTTGTTTTTGTATTTTGATTCTGCATCAACATATTTATACGTGCAAACATCAATAACATTTCATAATCATAATCATAAAGGGATGGATATGAACAATCATGATTTTTGTTCATCAATCAGTAGTCCTGAGTACAAGAAAATTGATGGCTTCTATGTTTTCTTTAACAAAGTTTTTAAATAAAATTGAAAAAAAAAATTATTATTATTTTTTATACAGCTGTCTATATCAACTGCATTAAGTTCTACCCACGAGGTACAAGTTAAAATTTCTGGCTTGTCTCTGAACACGAGAGTTCACTTTACACAACTTGTGAAAACAACTAAAATGTTGTCCAAATGAATATATATATATATATATTTTTTTTTTTTACAACATTTTGGATATTACTTTTTTGTTTTTCGTTTTAATGTTGGATTTTAATTTACTATATTAAGTTCCATAAAGCTTTTATGGATAAAAGAATTTGAATACAACTTTTAAAATTGGGTAATTAGCACATAACTTTCTCACCTTTCATTCTTACGATGAAAAACGTCCATACTTTTTATTTTTTGACATTTTTATCATTATTTTCACTTTTCATTGAACAAAATGTCATTTTCACTTATTTTTTCAATTATAAATTATGAAAAGACGAATATAACCATCTATTTAAATAAAAGATAAAGAAAAAAAACTAATTGCAATCACAGTCTCAATTTTTTAAAAAAGCACAAATAATTCACAAATAAATTATTAAAAGGATAATTAGTATATAATGTCCGTATCTTTCACCATTATTGAGAAAAACGTCCATATATTTCATTTTTTACATTTTCACTCTTAATTACACATTTGATTGTGCATACCATCATTTCCTTACATTTTTATCCAATTTTTCAATAAGAACTGTGAAATAATGAATATACCCTTCTATTTAAATAAAAAATATATTTTTTTTAATTTCTAATTCTTTAATAATTTATTTGGGACTCGTTTGCATTTTTAAATAAATTTAATTGTGACTCGTTTTCACTTTTTAAAAAAATTAATTGTTAATAATTTATTGGGACTTGATTGCAATTTTTTTTAAAAAAAATTGGGACTATAATTGCAGTTTATTGTTTATATTTTTATTTAAATAGGAGAACATATTTGTCATTTCACAATTTTTTATTGAGAAATTGGATGGAAATGAATAGAAATAATGGTTTGCGCAATCAAACGTGTAATTAATGGTGAAAATGTCAAAAAAAAAAAGAACGTAAGGACGTTTTTTCGTAATAACGATGAAAGATATGGACATTATGTACTAATTGCCCTTTTAATAATTTATTTGTGATTTATTTACGTTTCTTTAAAAAATTTGGAACTGTGGTTGCAATTTTTTTTTTCCTTTTATTTTATTTAAAGAGGAGTATATTCATCATTTTTAATTGAGAAAAATAGTTGAAAATAACCTTTTTGCAAAGAAATGTGGAAATAAAGATAAAAATGTCAAAAAAATGAAAGATATTGACATTTTCCACAATAATAATGAAACTTGGGAACGTTATGTGCTAATTACCCTTTAAAATTTTACAGATAGATTGTATGGTCTATTTTTTATTTTTGTTTTTACAACTTCCAATCAAATATTATCTTGTAACTGAACCAATACATGTAGCACGGTTTAAATTTGTTTCATGCATTTTCAACCTCTAAAGTTCGTTTCATGTCCCGAAAATCTCAAGTTGCCCTAACTGAAGGTGTCCACTTTTTTATTGATTCCTACTGAAGAACATGTTGAAAATTAGAGAAGTAGGACAAAGGTAGTAAACCAGCAGTCAGTCGGGATTTGGGTGCAATTAAAACTACATTTTTTTTTAACACACGAGTGATATATAACCCTTGTTTGTTTCGCATTATTTTGTACATGAAAATGAAATTTTTGATCGTTTTTTTTTTTTCAAAAAGTGGATTCCACTATGAGATTAGGTAGCGAAAGATTGTGGCCGATTCATTTTGCAACGATAAAAATTCTTCTAATAGCGTGAAAGAAAGGGCATATATCGAAAAATGTATATTATTGTTTTATTCCCCAATCCTGCACGTCCATCTGCGTGCCTGCTGTCCCATTTCCCAAATTGAAGCTTAAAACACACTTCTTCTTTCAATGCGACTTTGCTTATTAATGAAGCTTTTTATTTTTCTACGCCCTCATTATTACATGTTACCCTTTTGTACAAACTATGCATTTCCCAAGTAAGGGAAAAAAAAGCTAATTTCTCGTTCTTTGAGGAAAACTTTGGATGGACACAAACAGAACACTATTATTATGTCAACGCGAACAGTAAAAAAAAAAAAGAGAGAGAAAAAAAAACAAAATTTTAAGTTTTTCGATGATAATCTAAATTGGGAATACAACCTCAGTGGGGCTACATAGTATTATTCAATCAATAATCATGCTCGGTTAAACGTTAAGTTCTTTTTTACGAACTTTTTAGGTTAATTTTATTGGAGGTCACCCAACTTTAAGCAAAGTCTCAATTGGGTATACAACTTTAAAATATCTCAATCAAATCATCCATCTTTAATTTTATTTAAACCCAGTCATGCCGTTAGATATAGTTAATGCTCGTGAAAAAATAAGCCTCTATTTGATCCTCATTCTTTTAAAATTCATTTTTTCAAAAAATTATTTTCAACAACACATTATCTCAGTAAAATAATTTTACATGTAATTTCAAAATTTTCCCTATTTTTGGAAGCAGACATTCTAAAAGAATTACAATTATAAAATTTATTCTTCATAAAAATGAGCTCAAACAAACCCTAAATAATCAAAGAAGTTGCCGATTTTCAACCGTTCAAGTTTGGCAAAATATGGAGGTCAAAGTCGAAGAAATCAAGAACCTTGCTACTTGAACAGGGCTACATGTGCCTTGTTCAAACATGACAGACACCCCACCAATTGAGGGCGCCACTTGGCCACCCTAAGGGCACATGTGGCCCAGTTCAATCAGTATAATTCAGGAATCAAGGCTTATTATCAACTTCTTGTCAATCGAAACTTGTTTAGCCCCGTTTGATACACATTAAAAATTTTATTATCATTATTCTACTTATTTTCAATCACACATTGTTTAATAAAATAATATTTTTCATCACATCAATAATTTTTTCTTCTTTTTCAACCACACATTCTCCCTCAATCTATTATTCCAGAATACATTTTTTCAAAATAATGTGACTCAAATACGCCCCTAATGTGCAAACAAAACATGGTCCAAATGGGTTAAGTTGCCGTCTAAGTTAGTTCTAACTTCTAAAGCTTTAATTGTTGAAACTTTTAATCCAAAACTTTTTCATCAATTCCCACCAGCATATTAGGTCCGAAGGTTTAACGTAATTACACGGGCATGTTTGGGGGTTACTTTTAAACACATACTTTTTCTCTCTTATAAGCATGAAAAGAGTCGTTCTAATCTCGAGAATTGAAAATTAGGAGATTGATGCAATACACTGGATTCATCATGCAATGATTTATTTTTAAAAAAAAAGGTGTCATAGGATTTCACCCCCAACATCTTGCAATTAATTTGAAGAAGCACTTTTGACAAAATTTGAATGTTAGCATTACGTTTTTTGAGAATCTTGCTAATATGAATACTGCAATCGTGAAATCAACTAAGCTATGTTTGGGCAATCGTTACCAATTGTTCATGTTACTTTGAGCCTATTTTTGGGGTACATTGATTTTGTGGAAATTATATAAATTCAAAATTTTAAAAAATTCAATTTCAAAAATCAGATATAAACTTTATTTATTCAAAAATCAAATATTAATTCAAATCTTTAATAATACTCAACCCTAAAATTCCAAAAAAAAAAAAAAAAACATTACCCATATTTTCCCTCTTCCCTAAGAATCCTAAAAATAAAGCCCGCTCCGGCCAGGGGCGGGGCCAAAAATGTGTCATACGAGGGGCAAATTTTTTTGAAAAGATAACAAATTCTTCATTTCTTGGAAGAAAGTCGATCTTTCTCCATATTAAATCTAAGAGCATAAATATCAAAAAAACCTTCAATATCCAATAAATTCCTATATAAATTGCTATCGGCTTCCAAACTAACGTTTCATAAAAAAATGTCTAAATCCTAAAGCAACTTAGCAGATAGCAAGTCTGAAGTCTACCTAATTCGTTAATCAAATCAAAAGGATATACCAATAAATTTACCCTGCTTTCGTCAATGTAAGTTGAATTACATGCACATACTTCCATTGAGTTCACTGCGTGGCTCGCCTTGTTATTGCTAGGCTTCTTACTGCATTGTAAGAACAGATGCACAAAGCGTGTCATAAATATTTCATTAATGTAATCAGATTGATAAAAGCACGAAAATTACGCTTACCTTCCAGGAAAAAAACAACTACAAATTTCACCAGAACAAAAGGATATATTTTAGATGGCCTTTAAAAGAACTGAAACATGAGTACAAAATAATTGGAGCCAAAGATGGCTAGACTACTAATTTTACTCACACACATAAATAGACAGTGCCTCCTATTACATGCCAAAGTAGAACTTGAATTGGACTTTTTCGACAGAAAATTATAATTTCTAACATCCAATCTGCAAAACAAATTGCTAGCGTTCTTCCCACCATTCAATTTGAAACTAGACTAGTTCTACCCATTGCTAATGTTCTTCCCAATCCCACCATTCAATTGAAACTAGAAAATGCGTTTCTGTAGTTCTGCCCATGTGAGCACCTATGTTATATCGAATTTCAAATTGATATGTTGTGTCCTCAAACATAATACACCAACGAGATCTAGATTTTAGTTTCTTTTTCTTTCATAACGAGATGTAATCCTATCAAATCCACCTTTATAAACATAAGATGAAGGAAAATAGAACTCCATTATTGCTAATAAACAAATAAACAACTCATAATCTAATCAACATTTCAAAATCTAACAGTATACATCTACAACCAAACACGATAAGAAGTAACGCTCTGTGCAGTGAGCAAGAGAAAGCAGCCAATGAAACTAAAACGCGAACTAACCTTCTTTCTGTAGAAATTGAAGAGTGAAGTCTGGAGAAGAAGAAGTGAAGACGGCGCTCGACGGACGGTTTCAGTTACCGAAGAGGGTTTCGCACTTTAGCTTTAGCTTTCAGTTAAAGGGCAGAGACGATTGACGAAGGGTGTGAGAAAGAGTAGAGATGGTTTTGCCTTTTGGGTCAATGGGTGAGAATTAGGTTTAATTTTATGTGGCTTGCAAATTGGGCTTTTAATTTTTCAAATGGGCTAGGACAGTGGGCTATTGGATTGGACAATGGAAAAAATTAGGCTTTAATCAATTTTTTTTTTACCGAAGCTGGGCTTGGGAAAGGGTGGGCTATAACCCACCCCTATCTCCGCCCATGGCTCTGGCTACGACGACCAACCAATAAGCTGCACATGTTCGCGCACCTGTGTGCTGCTGCTGCTGTTCTCTCTCTCTCCCTCCTCTTCTTCTCCATTTTCTTTTTGCTGCGACGTGTGACTGTGTAAATGGTGTTGGTGGTGATGTGTAGTGGTGGTACAGTGTGGGCGTGGCAGTGTGTGCAGTGGTATTCTGTGTAAATGGTGTTGGTGGTAGTGTGTAGTGATGGTGCAGTGTGGGCGGTGGTACGGTGTGGGCGTGACATTGCAGATCTCTGGTCACTTTTAGCGTGGTGGTGGTGCGGTGTGTGTAGCCATTTTATCTCTGGGTTTTTTTTTTGTTGTGTTTGCGGTTGTTGGTGGTGGCTGTGGTGGTGCTGATTTTGAATGTGGGTGACGGTGGTGGTCGTGGTGTGGCATCGTGGTTGTTGTGGTGATCATGGTGGCTGTGGCGATTTGGGGATTTTTTAGTGGGTGTAGTTGAGATGAAGATAGATGAGATGGTAGTTGTGGTGGCGGGTGTGATGGAGATGGTGGTGGCGACGATGATGATAGGGTTAGGGAATTTTTTTGGTTGTAGGATGGGGGTGGTGGTGGAGTTTCTGTGATTTTAGTTTTAGTGGTGGTGGTGGCATGGTGGTAGTGGTCGTGGTGATGTCGATATTTTTAGATGATGGTTTGCTGTAGGGAGTTTGTGATGGTTCCGATGACGGGATTTCGGTTGCCATGCTGTTGGTGGCAGTTGTGAGGTTGTAGTCACAAGTGTTGGTGGTGGTCATAGATTATTTGATCATTTGTAACCATTAAATTGATTAATCTATGATCGATAGACAATATTTGATCAATGAAAAAGATAAATTGTGACAAAAAAATAACGTGTGACCTAAAAAATTGTTAATTTGTGACCAATAATTTGATAATTTGTGATTGTCTACTCAGTTGTGATTTATAATGTTTGTGATTTGTGATCGATGAATAAGTTGTGATGTTTCAATTTTTTTATTGTGACCGATGAACAAATTGTGACCGATAAAATTTCTGAATTGTGAACTTGAAATAATTTATAACCTATAAAATTTATGATTTGTGACCGTAAATTAATTTGCGACTTATAAAATTTTTGATTTTTGATCGATAAACAAATTGTGACATATAAATGTTTTGAATTGTGACCGTAAAATAATTTGTGACATATAAAATTTGTGATTTGTGTCCAATTATATAGAATTTGTAACCAAATTATATGGAATTGTAACATTAATATATTCAATTAATAAAATATATGTTTAATTAATTAATTTATAAATAAAATTTTAAATTTTAAGCCTTACCTCGAAATGAGTGAAACTAAACCTCTTAGTTATGAAATTTTCCCTATGATTTTTTGGAAGAATGTGGGCTAAAATGTAGGAATTATTTTTTGGATTTATGTTTAATGTTGAGTTTTAATACCAAATAAATCACGGACGATAATGTAAGTATTGTTTATTCAGTTCGGATCGCACAGATGACTGAATGTATATTGAAACCACAATTGTCTAAACCTATCATATAACCTACTTGGATCATTTGAAGCGCCTAATTAAATTAGTGCTGCTCATGGTTCAACCCAAAATTTGGATGACTTTTTCTGGTTGCTAGCCCACTTACATATTTCATATTGGGCCTTATTCATTCTAACCTAAAAGCCCATACCTAATTCTCCATTTATATGTGTTGCCCCGTTACTAGGGCTGTCAATGGATTGGATTTTGATCCGAATTCGATCTGAATCCGACGAAATTAATGAGAGATATATTTAGGGTCTCAATTCGATAACTCGATTAAGATCTGAATCTGATAATCTATTAACTAAATAGATCAAATATAGATATAGGTTAATCCGATCCGATTTGTTATAAATAATTGAGTCTGTAAAATATTTTTATGGCATATTATTTGTCACTAAAATAAATGAATGAGAAAATAAATAAATTTAGAATAAAAAGTAATCAAATTTAAAACATAAAAAAGTTGAAAAAATTATAATTATTAAATCTGTTTAAGAATTTGAAAATTTGAAAGCAAAAAAAAAAATTGATTTCAACCAATGTTTTAAAAATCGACTCGGGGTCGAATCAATATCGAACTGGTTGTCAAACTGAATAAATAACTATACACATAAATGTAAAATATTATAAAAACAATAGATTTTTTTAATTTTAGTTTACTAATTTAAATTAAATAAATATCTATATTTTTCTTAATTAAATTTATTATTGTAATTTATTTTACGACTTCAAAAACTAATAATTAATATGTAACAAATAATTTGATTTGTTAATGGAAATAATGAAATAAAATATTTATATTTAAAATTGAAATTCAATTTTACCTTATCTCACATCGAATATTACTAGAAAACTAGAAGATGATCTCTTCTTTAAAAAGGAACAACATGATGATAGAAGTTACTATTGAGCCTGTTAGTAAAAACAAGTGGGTTTGAAGTTAGTTCAAAGTCTTTAAAGAACATAAAATCATTTTTTTTCTTAATTTTTATTAATTTCGGATCGGATATCCGATAACATAATAAATCGGATATGGATTTAACAATCAAATATCTGTTGAATTATTGGATATGATCGGATCGGATAATTTTCTTATCGGATCGGATCGGATATAGGCATATCTAATTCATATCTGATCCATTTACAACCCTACCTGTTGCTGTTGCAATTAGTGTGAAAATTTGGGCAGTCGGGTATTGAGAGAAAAACAGCGTCCTTGGCTTTGTGCCTTCCGTGCTCTGTTCTTCTCTCTTTTTCTTAGCCTTCGTGGCTTACCCGTGAGCTTCCATAACCTCTTCACACTCATCCCTTGTGGGTAAACCGTAGAGCAACCGGTTTTGGCGTTTGGTTTGTGATTTGGTTGGATGATTGTGGTGTCAATTGGTTGAGAGATTGAGCCCGGAAATTTAACGTTTGGAGTACATTCTTCAACGTCTAAAATTATTTAATTGGAAAAATATGAAATTGAAAATGAGTTTGGAAAAGAAAAAAATAAAATAAAATTAAAAGTTGTTTTTGAATGAAGAGGTGTAAAAGAGGGCCACACTCTTCGATATCAGATCTGCTGCGTCGTTGAGCTATCGTCTAGTCTTGATTGTTAAGACTCAATTTGGAAAGTATCTTTTTTTGTAAATAAAAAATCATTTTTACTCTTCAGTCAAAGAGCTTTAAATTTTTACGGACATTCAGAATCACTAGTCATTATGATTCTCACCACTAATCCTCTTAAAACGTTGCTAATAATTTTATTTTATTTTCAAATTTTTTGATAATTCACTACAATTTTGAGGTATTAAAATTTTAATGGACATAGTGTATCATGTAAAATATAACAATTATATGTATTTCACTAAAAAAATTTATGGGTGATTTTCATACATAACTTAATAATACAAATTATTTTCCATAATCTTAACCCCCTTTTTAAAAAAACATTATCTTATTTTTTGTAACTTTATTTTTTTACGCTTTCGTTAACATGTAACTTTACGCCACCACCATTACCTATCTTCATCATCACGACCACTACATCTACACCATCATCAAGCTCATACTAGCACAATTTTACGCTCTCACCATCACCCACTGCCTTTCCACCATCTCCAAAGAACCTAAAAAGCTAAAATCCCTAAATTCCTTCAGTATTTGAAAAAAAAAAGAAAAAAAACACTTGCATTTGACATCAACTGACATCCAAAATCACTTCGCCGGTGTGGAGAACGTAATATTTGTATTTTTGGAGTGGTGGATGTGTCCAAGGATACCTAATCAATTAACTGGTCATTTGCCTTCTCTATCCATATGTATGAGTAACGAGTAGGAAAAATGTCCATTGATTATGGGATTTGTCCATCACACTTCTTGTATATAGAACCCTGCTCCTTGGCCATGGTCCAGGAGGGCCATGTGGCGTCCCATGGCCAGGGCCCCAAGTATCTTTATCCTTGTATATATTGTAAGAGTACATAAATGGGGGTGATGAAAGAAGTTTTGGAATATCAACAAAAACAGAAAACCATGCAATTCCTTAAGGGAGTCAACGAGTCATAATCGACTATTCGTGGGCAAATTTTGTCGAGGGTGTTGACCTCGAAAAATGGCTTCGATGCGTGGCCAATAGAATAAGTCTTCAAGTCAACCCTTCTCTGCACACGTAGCACGGCGTTAGTCACCCCTGGCTTTTCCCGGAGGGGTTGGGAGGTGACACAAGCACTCCGACGGTCAAGTCAGTTTAGGTTCAACCGAAAAAGAGTTCGCCATGGTGAAACACTCGTCGGGAAGTGGTCGCTATAAATGTGTAGTAATAGAGTGACAATATGTGAGCGAGAGAAAATGATACCAAGTTCACAATATGGTAGGAGGCACAAGGAGGTTGTACTTATACTAAGGATGGGAAGAGGAGAACCGTTGGATGAAGAGACACGTGCCGTTAGATCCTCAGGGATAGTCCCATCCTAGGCGTTAATATGTATTTCCATAGGCTGGCTGACATTGAATGTCTCTGACTGAATTGACCGTTTGGGTCCTACCACACGTCCCATCAGATAGTGATTTGACTTTGGGAAGATCTTTGTTTAAGATATCTTCGCTGGGGCGAGACGAGGCAGGAGTGGAGCTGTTGAAGCGGAGTATGGGCCTTTGCATCCGTGGTGTGTTGCGGATGAGTTCGGTTCCTTTGTCGGGTGTTTGCTCGATTTGTTCCCATGAGGTCGCTTCGGTTTATGTATTCAGGTCGTCCCACGAGCAACCACCTTGGCCGCCACGTGGCATGATGCAGATCACTTATGATGACACGCGGCTGGCGAGGTGGCAGGTTTGACAGGCCCGTAACAGAGGGTGTTAAAAGTTCTAAATTAATTTGTAATTTTCAAAGAATTCAAATCAAATTAGATAAACTTCAACAACTTGGGAAGATTCAAAGAAGGGCCAAATGAATAAGATTTACAATTCAATTTATATATTCAAATTGAATATTCAAATATGAAAGCTAGAACTTCGAGAATCAACTTCAATCAACAACCTTGAACATTCTGTACGAACGCAACTGCAAATAAAGATGAAGATAACTAGCTGCAAATAAGGATAAACTACAGTTGTTATCTTGTTGTAATGGTAGAAAATTCTTATGACTAGAATACTCCATTTTCCCATAAAAGGAAGGCGTGTATTGTTATGAATTTACTTAATCATACACAATAGAAAGTAAAATAATTTTCAATTCCCACCAAAGACTTGATTTGTGTTTAGATAGAAATCGTGATAGAAATTATATATTTTATAAATTCTGCAAACTCCTTTGCCGATTCTCAAACTCGAATGATCACGATCTGCAATCCAACTGTCCAATTGTCCAGCCTCCAATGATGATCCACACAAAGAACAAGAATGACGATTATAGTTTTCTTTTCTTGTGCTAGAAAGAATAATAAATTTTTCCATACAGTTTTCAAATCCTAGGAGCCTATTAATATAAGTCCAAAAGGGCTTAGTCCATTTCTTAAACGTAACCCGGTCTAATATTTAATTAATCAAATTAATTAAATTTAGTCCATGAATTAATTAATCCAATTAATTAATTGGGAAATATTAATAAGCAACCCAATTAATTAATTATCCAACACTTGTCAATTAATTAATTGGAAAATATCATTCTTCTAGTTCTCTTTTGTGTGTGACCTATTAAGTTCTCAATTACGATATTTAACGACGTGAATTATTATTTTGATATAATCAAAATTGATAAATTAAAAGGGGTATCAAAATTGGTAAATTAAAATACCCCTTTTAATTTATCATTAATTCATATTCGTCGTCCCAAATTGAAATCTAGCAATGCGTCAGGGCAATACACGTGTCAGGAAATGTCACATGGTATGACAAAATCAAACGTGTTCGTTTACAATGAAACTATAATCATTTCGTCAATATGATCCGATCAATCTCAATTATCGATCATATCTTTTATCTCACTGTTAAGTCAATGTAAGTCGAAAATTCATTTTCGACTTATGAGTTCACCTTGGCCAAAAATTTCATTATCAACTTAACTGGATAAAATTTAGATCATAATCTCTTACTATCTAAGAGTGACGAATCATCTATTGATCATTCACAACCTTCATGTGATTTTTGACATACCCGAACAATGTCGTATTAGTGACACTTGACAGAGCAACATCCAACATCACCAAAGTATGACCGTCCTCATGTAAGGCACTATGATGACCCTAAGTCAAATGACCAATTTCACTACCGAACGTTAGAGATTAACCACTGACACTCAGATAGTTATCCATGTGGAATCTCTCGGCGAGTTTCCGATGTTTTGTTCTATAACAAAACATTCACGTGTTCATTCAAATGGCACCACACTTTAACTTGTGAAATCAGCTATTTACTTCTCAAGTAAGAAATGCCACACATGATTGTCTAGACTATATTAGCTCATCACAGCTCGACAGCAACCATTATGGTGAGGATCAAAGGAGTAATAAGGACACCTCAAAATCTGGGAGTGATAAGGTTTCATATCTTCACAATATTTCTGTAATTAGTGGAGAGAATTTGAGTGATGAAGAAGATCCAAGGTCGATTGCGATAATTGTAAATCAGTCCAAGATATTTAAAGGAGATGGGACAAAGATAGTAAGAGCACAATATCTGCAGAATTTATGTTAATCCGTCTGCATTATTTTCCTTTAAATAGATAATCTTGTATTGCATAGTGCTCAAGTTCAAAACCACAAGAAGATAGATAAAACATTTTCTTTATTCAGTTCCTTATTGTCTTCTGACTAATGTCATGTGGTATCCTTCACTTTGATATCTACAAGTAAACTTTTCCAAAACTCACACCGGTCAGTGACATTAAGGATGACAACGAGATGGGTTGTCCATTCCAATCCAATCCCGTCGGATATTTTTGTTACCTTACCGTAGACCTATACCTGGTTAAAGCGGGATGGAGCGGGTTCGAGGCAATGACCATCGTCCCGTCCCAACCCTGTTTACTTGGTTAGGCTGGTAATCCCCGCCCCGAATGGGGCGGGCCACACGTGTATCGGGTTAGGATTTTTTTGACATCCCTAAGTGACATCCTTTTCTAACACTTGTGTGATACCGGACCTATGCACAAAGATGACGATTGGGACGTGATTTGATGGGGGCGATCAATATTATTTGAACACTTGCTATTTGTCAATTACCAAGTCACTTCCATCTCAAGAAAGTGTCTTTTGCTTGTTGGGAATTTTTAAAAATATATATAAAAAATATGACAAATAACGTGGTGTGCGTCTTATGTATCCAAAAGGTTTTAATCTTCAGTCGTATCAAACACGAAAGCAAATATGTCATTATGAGAGAAGCATCCATGCTTTATAGCATATGGGTATTGAAGGAGATGAATCCTGCAATTCATCCCGTCCAATGTGGCCCAAGCACGAATCTACATGTTGCATATCAAAATATTGTCTAATGTGTATTATCCACTTCCAGTAATACATATTAATGGACTCACAACTTTTTAATGACACATCTCATCTTTTATCAAAATTTGTTGTTAACTATACCAAACGGGGGTTATATTGTCAAGTAATGTTACTTATTTAGACTATTGTTGAGTGATACAAAGCCTGTAAATTTGGTTGCGAAAGTATATAATCAAATTGAAGGTTTAGACTGTACAAAAACCTTTGCTCTAGTTGCAAAATTCAAAAAGATCACAGTACTAGTATTACTTGTTGAACCCTGCTTTGTGCCCCGGTCATTGAGCCGGGGCACAAGGCTTTACTCTTACTTGTTATTGCAGCTGTCCAGTATTGGTACATTTACCAACTAGGTGTAAATAATGCATTTTTGTAAGGGGGCCTTTCATGAGACGTATATATGAGACTCCCTCCAGGATTCAGACGAAAGGGGGAGACTAGGGTATGCAAGCTTAACAAATCTTTGTACAATTCGAATCAAAAATCAAGACAATGATCTGTTAAACTCTCTTGAACTCTAGGTGGTTCTGGTTATATACAATTAATGGCAGATTGTTCGTTGTTCGTCCAAGTAGAAGAAATAGCTTTACAACTATACTAACATATGAAGATGATGTGATAGTAACAGGATTAAAAGGTTTGAAGACATTCAAGAATTAAAAGGTTTCCTGATGAGCATTTAAAGTTGAAAGATCTTGGAAATTTCAAATACTTTCTAGGCATTTAAGTTGCAGGATCAAGGAAAGGAATTCACCTTTCTCACAGAAAATATGCACTTGAAATATTAGAAGATACTGGTTTTATTGGTGCTAACCCCACAAATTTTCCCATGTAGCAAAATCTGAAACTTAGCAAGGCAGATGGAGAACTACTCGGAGATCCTTGTCAATACTGAAGATTGCTTGGTTTACTGATCTGTTTGAATATTACAGGACGATATTTAGCTTATTTAGTGCATTTGTTAAGTCAATTTATGAATAAACCGCGAGTACCACACTTAGATGTAGCCCATCAATTATTAAGATATATTAAGCAATCACCAGGAGCTCAGTTTAAATAAATGCTTATTGTGATGCAGCTTGGGCACGACGCAGAGATACTCAGAAATATGTCATTGGATATTGTGTACTACTTGGTCAGTCACCTATTCTTAGAAAACAAAGAAGCAAACTAAGGGCATGTTCTCTTTGCTGTTTTCAGGTCATTTTCAGTTTTTAATTTTTGAAAACACTGAAAACACGTTTACTTACCTATTTTTATAAACGAAGTTTCAAAAATGAGTTTAAAATCTACAAAGAAAAGGGAAAACGCTAAAAAAGTCGTTTCGACTGTTTTCAGTTAAAACCAAACCAAAACTTCATTTTTTTTTATTTTTTGAAAATAATTTTTCAAAATGACAAAAATAACGCTTTTTCAGAAATCACAAAATGAACATTTAAAACACAAAATTCAAAATAAATTCAAAACTAAAAACTGAAAGACGAAGAGAACAGGCCCTAATATTTTTATGAAAGTAACTCGTGGCCAAATCACTTGGCACCTCCAATACTTAAAACATATAACTTGCGCAATCAGCTATGCTATATTCTGACAACAAGCTTAAAAATCCTATTTTTTTCAAGAAATTATACAAAAAGTACATCAAGATTTACTGCCACCTTGTTCGTGAAAAATTCCAAAGTAGAATTATGCAAATTGCCTATATAATACCAATGAACAATTGGCTATATTTTTAACTAAAGATTAAAGAACTTGGGTTCACTTAATTGCAAAATCTACTTAGCGAGTGTCATGAATATATACTCTTACTTGAGGGGAGTGTCAAAGATACCAAATCAATGAACTAGCCGTTTGCCTTAGCTATCTGTTTTAATGCTGCCCATATGTATATATGTAAAGAGTAGGAAGAATCGTGCAATTGCTGTATTTTGTAACTGGACAGGTCAATTGATTATGAGATTTTGTCTACCACACATCTTTGCATATATTTGTAAGCATACATAATATATGCAACAACAAATTGTCTCAAATCTTCATTATTACGATTTTCTATGTGCATAGGCAGGGGCGGACGCAGCACTTGAAATTTAGGGGGGCACAATTAAACTCGAAAAAAAGTTGGGGGAAATTATACAATCGAAAATTTAGTCCAAAAAACTCATACTCATGTAATTTTGCATCCGACCATTTACATAGAATATGACTTTTTCGAATGTAAAAAATTCAAAATTTTTTGTCATATTCCATATAAAATTTCCTAATAAAATGATGAAAATTATATTAAAAAATTTGTATCATAAAAATAATAAATATTAATGAAATAATTGAATTTTTTAAAAAAAATATTCAAGTTGGACGTCTTTCTTCAAAACTCACGTTTAACGTATTTTTAACTATTTTCGATATCTGTTTAGACTATTCGATATGTCCATAATATAGTTCTCGAAATAAGTTTTGAGATGATATAAACAATTTGTAAAATCGATTAGCGTACGATCGTCGGAGAATTTTTAAAATTAGCTTTCAAATTTATTGTGATTTTGTCCCTGTTTGGTGGAGATTAAAGTCAAATTTTTAGTAAATTTTGATAAAAGTTATATATTTAAAGATTCCATGATATGTGTTAATAAAATTAATTGTTAACTTTGATTTAGATTAAAATTTATATTTCAATCAATACCAAACATGACTCTATTTAAAAAAAAAAAAAAAAATCTTCCCAAAAGCTAGTGGGGCACGTGCCCCACTAGGCCCTACCCTGGGTCCGCCAGTGTGCATAGGGGAGGCAACAACATAGGAATGAATATAGGACCGGGCTAATTTTTTTTTTCAATATCGGGCTATACACAGCGAGGACAATGTCGGATTTGTAATATCAGATTTGTTGAGAGAGAGAGAGAGAGAGAGAGAGAGAGGTGTGTTTTTTTAGAGAGAGAGAGAGAGATGTGTGTTTTTTTGGATTTGATACGAAGGTAGAATGAGTTTACATTATAAATACTATGACCAGTAAATTTGTAATTTAGAAAAAAAAAAAAAAAAAAAATGGAGTCATAGGCGTAATTTCCAATTCTTATCCTATTTAAAGAGAGCAAAAAATGATTAGAGCTTCGAATAGTTCAAGAGTACGATCTTCTCCAAACAACTTAGCATGGAGAAGGTTATCTTATTTGTGTTGTAGGGACTTCATAATTTCCATTTACTAAGATTATTATAGTGCGCCATTAGATTAATAAAGCATGTTTTCTTTACTCCAGACTATAAGAATATATTCAATGGTGTAAAATAAAAATATAACTCTCTAAAACGGTCAGAAACATCTGCAATGGAGAGATGGAAAAGAGATGCAAATTGCATTTTTCGGCCGAAAATGTACAACCATAAGAGGCAAAAAAATGGATTTAGACTTTTTCATTGAAACAAAATTTGGATTTAAATCCACCAGGATGTAAATGAGAATATAAGAGTGGTTTTGGAGATACCAATTTACATCCAATTTTACACCACCATTGGAGATGCTCTAGGATTGAATGTTAAACCCTTGTTTGACAATCATTTTTTTTTAAACTCTTTTTTCTACATACTCATTTTCAACTATATATTCTCACAATAAAATATTCTACACGTAAATTTGAAATATTTCCTTACTTTTTAACAACTCATTCTCCTAAAAATCAGTCAAATATGGGCAAAAATAGAAACTATTTTTGACTTTCTTCTTCTTTAGTTAGTACTATTTTATATTTAAATGTTGAACCAGTTTATTCAAAAGTTTAAATTTTTAAAAATGTGATGTATTTATTTTTTAATTAAGTTTGATGTTAAACATGCTTCATCATTTTCAAACTTGGTTGAATTTTTAATCATAAAATGATTGATATGAGAACAATTTCGCAAAGGAGTGGCACTGATAATACTTGAACATTTCACTTGTGAGTTGTGGTTCTAAAACCCGTTTTTGAACATGAAAATGCATTTTTATTTGGTCGTCCACTTGACGTGATTTTATTGGTCCATTGACCATCACCCATATTTGTTTTTCTTTGGAACTTACTTGTGCCGTCGGATTTAATTTATGGTTGAGGGTTAATGCATATATTTCATTAGTGGCTACTGTACCACTTTTTGCTTTCTATTTTTCACACGGTTTAATTCTTTCTTAGTGAGGTGATTTTCTGTAATTCTTCCGAGGGTTTTACTTTCATTCTGAAGCTGTATTAGATCTTGGCTCTATATTTAGTATCACCTACTAAGCCTGTAATCTTGTGTATTTTTGCGTAGTGTTCAGTGTATTGGGTTTCATTTGGAGTCCAAATGAAATCAGTAAATATGCACTTGTTAGGCTGTGAGGTTTCTGATTCTTGTATAGTTCAGGTTGATTTGGGAGTTCCGTTTGTGTATCGATGACCATCTGAAGTGTCCTGGTCTAAGTCTTGGTTGTACCAACTGTTATCACTCCCTCTTGAAAGTTCTTGCATAGTGACTGACTTAGTTTACCTCTGAACCCCCCAGATTAAGCTTTGCTGAACTAGATGAGCATTTTGGTGTTGTTTTTAGTTTCTACAAAGTGTGTTTTCTGGGTGTTTTATTCTGTCTGTGTGTTATTTGGGTGAAATATCCCAACAAACTGGTATTAAAGCCTTGTCTTTTTGGTGTACTGTCATAAACATGCAAAGTGTTTGTCTACATATTCATTTTTCCTCTAGCCAGTCCAGGTTTGTTGAACTCCCAAAAATTTGTTGACTAGCTAAACTTGAACATGTGTTGATGAGTGAAACAATTTATGCCGAACGATTTTTTCATATTGATATGGTTTTTTACCTGTGCAGTTTACTGAAACTAATCTGTACTGAGGCTTTGAAATTGGTGTTGGAGTTGGATTCAGATTCCTAAACACATTTGGAGATTTAAATACTGTTATACACAGTGTTTTGGTGAGATTGTTCCAATTACATTCTGCCTTAAATTGATTTGCATATTTTAAATTCAATTTGTAAGTCTGTTGATATTATTGCTATTGCGTTTATTCAAGATTTCAAATAAATTGGCTGATTGTAATAGGAGCACGTTTAGGTTCATCTTCAATTTCTTCAATCTAAGTGTTTGGTATCAATTGTGATAACTCAGTTATTGATTGTCTGTTACTGTTTTAGTCTGTGCATATTATATTAGTGTTGTTTTTTCATTCTGAGTTCAGCTTACTTGTCATATATTGCACCGAAATTTTTTTCAAAACTTTTTTTTGCAACTGAAGTGTTCTTCAGACTGAAAATCACTTATGTCCACGATTAATAACCACCTTTTTACATAATCTGTGTTAGGTTCGAAGGTCGAATTATCACAATGGAAATGGAGATACTCGATTTGAAAGCAGACAATGAGGGTCATATTGGTCAAACAAAGGGTTGCTAAAGTCCTTGATGATCTTGATACCTTTTTTGCTTAATTGAAAGCTAAGTCTGACGAAATTCTAGATAAGAATGAAATTGCTTATGGTTCTATTATATTGCACCTATCTGATAATATGTAAGACAAGTTGAAGATCATACAACCTCTAGAGTCTTGTGGACTGCATTAGATGCTTTGTTTCTAATTAAGACATTACCTAATAAAATCTAACTCTTAGAGAAATTATTTAGTTTTAAGATGGATAGTGGAAAGGATTTGGAAGCTAATTTGAGTGATTTTAGCATTTCTTGTATTATAACAATACCAAAGCTGGCAATAAGGTGTATCTACTTCTATATGTAGATGATATGTTGCTAGCTAGATCTAACAAAGCTGAGATATTACGGCTTAAGAATCTCCTGAAATCTAAATTTGATATGAAAGATTTAGGGAATGTCAAGAAAATTTTGGGGATGGTTATTAATCGGAATAGGAAGGAAAATATATTGACTATAACTCAAGAAACATACTTAAATAAAGTTATAACCAAATTTGGCATGAAAGAAGCTAAGTCGGTTAATATTTCCCTTACTGCCCACGTGAACCTCTATTCCACCCAATGTCCTATATGAAATTAAAGATATGAGGAACATTCCATATGCTAATGTCATAGGGGCTGTCATGTTTTCTATGGTTGCAACTAGGCCTGATTTGGCATATCTATTAGTTTTCTAAGTAGGTTTATGGCTAATCTGAGGAAACCTCATTAGGCTGGGTTAAAGTGGTTGTTGAGATTTATAGCTGGAACACTTAGAGTAGCTTTGGTGTTTAAAAAAGGAACTGGTCCATTAACATTGAAAGGGTATGTAGACTTTGATTTCGCTGGGGACAAAGACCAAAGAAAGTCTACTACTACATATTTTTTTTACACTAGGTGATAATTATATCACTTGGAAGTCACAATTCCAGTACAGATGTTGAATATGTGGCAATTGCTGAATCTGTAAAAGAATGTATCTGGTTAAAGGGAATTTTGGGAGAATCGAATTTTTTACATGAGATACTACAATTTTCACTGATAGTCAAAGTGCTTTACTATTATGCAAAAATCCCGTTTATCATGAAAGATCCAAGCATATTAAGGGGAAGTGGCATTTTATACATGAGGAAATTGCATGTGGTGACATTATTCTTGAAAATATTTATACTAATGTAAATCCATTTGATATGGGAACCAAATTTTAGTATGTGAACAAGTTTAGATCTTGTTTATCTTTACAGCATATTGAACTTGTTAATCTTTTGCAGGTACCTAGACAATGATGTAGGGTAAAATACTATCATATGCATTGTAGCAACTAGAGAGAGTGAAAGGTTTTAGAACTAAGGTGAAGATTGTGAGTTGTGGTTCCAAAACCCATTTTTGAAAGTGAAAATGTGTTTTTACTTGGTCTGTCCACGGAGTGATTTTATTGATCCATTGACCATCACCCGGATATGTTGTTCTTTGGAACTTACTTGGGCCGTTGGATTTGATCTATGGCTGAGGGTTAATGCATATATTTCATTGGTGGCTACTGTACCATAACTTTTTGCCTTCTATTTTTCAAACGGTTTCATTCTCTTTTAGCGAGGTGATTTTCTGTGATTCTTCCAAGGTTTTACTTTCATTCTAGAGTTGTATTAGATTTTGGTTCTATATTTAGTATCGCCTACTGAGTCTGTAATATTGTGTGTTAGGTTTTAGTTGATTTTGTAATTGGCGAACAAAATTACTTAAATTGATAGAGTGTAAATGTTCAAGGAATAATGTGCAATTTGTTTAAAAGTTAGTTAAATAGGTCTAGGGTTTCGAGTTTGGAACAAGGAAGAAAATGACGTGGATTTTCGCTAGACTGTCGTCAAGGGTTAGCTCGAGCTACAAAAATAGAAACTGCATCGCTAGACTGTCGCCCCTCATTCGCTCAAGCGACAGCCTGTCGCTCGACCGTCGTTGAACCCTCACTCGAGCGACATGGTTATACGAGAATTTTTTATTTCGCGTTTTAAAGGCTTTTTTTCCTGCCCCATCTATTTTCTACCCTACATATATATATTTATTAAAGCCACAGAATAAGAATTCTTAATGTTGAACATTGAGCAAACACTGTCCTGTCATATTCTTTGAATTTTTGGAGCTTTCAACCTTCGTGTTTCTTTGATATACTGTTCTTGGTAGTAAGAAAAATACCACATTAAATACCACATTCTTAATCCAAATACCAAATCACTTCTTCCTACATATCTGTCAGAGTTGCTGAAGATCAAGGAAGGTAACTGGAGTTCCAGTTGATAAAGAACAGACCATTCAGGTTCCACAGGAGATAAACGATTTCACAAAGCTAGGAGTTGCTGCAAGAGGGCCGAATCCGTGAGAGCTTTGGAAATTGCAGTTGAAATTGGTGCAGGAGCACATAATTCAGGAGAGCTGTCGAAATTACAGTTAAGAAATCATTTAGTATGTGTTGTCGTCTAGTCTGATGGACTGTAAGTCACGAATCGTTTATAGTAGATTGTTGATTGGCAAAGTGTCCAGAATTTTTACCCAGTTGAGATTTCTCTGTTATCATTCTTGTGTTTTTTATTGCTTTACTTAATGTTTATATGAACTACGGTATTTAAAGATAGGATTAATTGACTTGATTGAATAATCATCTAGAGATAATTAATTGGTGACTTGTTTCTAATTAATTAATAATTTTAATTCCTCATAAAACTTCTATTCACCCCTCTCTAGGTATTGTTAGGGTCGAATTGTGTAAATTTCATTGTATATTTTTGGGTAGTGTTCAGTGTTTTAGGTTTCATTTGGACTCGTAAATTTGCACTTGTTAGGTTGTGAGGTTTTTGATTCTTGTATAATGTAGGTTGATTTGGGAGGTTTGTTTGTGGATCGATGACCATCTGAAGTGTTCCGATATGAGTTTTGGTTGTACTGACTATTATCACACTTTTTTAAAGGTTCTTGCATAGTAACAGACTTGATTTACCTTTGAGCCCCTCAGATTAGCTTTGTCGAACTATGTGAACATTTTGGTGTTGTTTTCAATTTCTACAAAGTGTTTTTTTTTTTTTTTGGTGTTTTATTCTATCTGCGTGTTATTTGGGTGAAATATCCCAACACACTTTTGTCTGCTCTAGCATCATTTAAGAACTTAAAAGGGAGGCGCGTCTGTTTATTTAAATTATTTATTTATTAATATATTCGGTCTATTTTACCAAATGAGATTATATAATCCGTAATTGACAGTTTATCAAAGAACACACATTAAGGCACAAAAAGTTAAATCAAATATATGAAAAAATAATGTTCCTTTCGGCAGAAACTTCTCCTTGTTGGCCAGCAAAAGTGAATTTAATTCGAAGATTATGTTCGTTAATTTTTCTCCCCTTCCTTTTGACGACAAGATAAAAGAAAAGTCAACTTAATTGTCTACAATCAGTTATTAGGCTAATTTGTCCATCACTCCACCTCGATTTTTTTTTTTTTTTTTTGGCAAATATGGTCATCGAGCTATTAGGTTTGGTGCGGGATCGATCCCTAGTTTGAAACGAAAACTATCCATTTAACTGTTAAAAAAACAATTTATTTTTCAATAATCCGGCATACAAATAAAATATTTATTTGGACAAAAGGCCAAGTGCCGGAACGTTGCTTTGGCGCCATCCATTTTGCATATGCGATGTTTTGGCCTTCAAATTCATTTTCAATAGGGTTTTTTTGCATAATATTTCATCTATAACTCCAATCTTAGGGTTTGACATGTCACCTATATATAGATAACTATTTATTATATTTTAGATTAAATTAAACAAATCAAAAATACAAAATCATTGTACCATATTTTAGTGAAATCTCAATTTCTCTGCCAATTATTTTATTCTTGAGTTTGTGATCAATTGCGTCATACTATTTTCTCGTATATTATCATAACAAATTAATATCGAAATTATTCGATATTTTTTTGGTTGTTTATAAAAAATTAGTATCAGAGCTAGGGTCAATTCTTGTTTATTTTGCATCATAAAAAGCTCGATAGTTAATAATTATTATAATGAACCAGCGAGATTTAATCAAGAGTACATTAAATCATCTCATCTAAACACTTAAATTCTTAAAAATATATTTATTTATTTAAATTTCATATTTACTCGTAGAGATGGTCTGCTTAGCAAACGAATCATAAACAAATCCTTAATTGGTGGGATAGATCCAAGAATGCACATTGAAGTGCAAAATATTAATCAAAACATACTAAAAGATTAACGTTCCTTTTGGCCAGAAAAACAACTCAATCCAATTATTTCCCAATAAATCCAAAATAAATACTATATTTTATTTAATCTATTTTGTTTTAATTGTTCTTCCTTTTGAGGACAAGATGTAAAAATGTCAACTAAATATGTGCTGTAATTTGTCTTGACATTGCATTGTGTGCCAAAGGTCAACATTTATTTTAATTTTTTTTTTAAAAAAAGGCTTCTTTTTGGCTCTTTTTACAGGATGATCCCAGATATTTAGGAGTTCGAACATAATGCAATCTTTTATGTCGTGTCCGTTCGTTCTATAATAATTTGTATTTTCGTGCAATTTCATATGCTTTTACGACATATTTCCAGATAATATAGTAACTTATAGAATTAAACTGTTTCAAAAAAAAAAAAAAATTAGAATTAGACAGTAAAATGAATGAATTTTACTTAAAAAAGATTGTCTGATTTGTTTCCAACTTTTTTTGCGACCATGGCTCTTAACCTATTAGATTTGGAGAGGCATTAGTCTTTAGATTGAGAAGGATTCTATGTTTGTAACTGTTAAAAAATCAAATTGTTTTTTTTTTTTTTTTTTTTTTTTCAAAAATCATTTTATATTTAAGCTAATTTTTTTTTTTTTTTTTGTACAAAAGGCCATTACTTTGGACGAACGACACATCATAGTGATCGCAAACACCCTTCATCCCCGGATCCCCCGTCTTTGGAATCCGTGCCCAGAATTTACCGAATTCATTCCTAATTTTTTTGTTCTATTATATTTTTATGTTTTTCAATTTCAATCCTAAACAAAAATAAATAAATAATTTATTGGGATTTTTAATTCCCGTTGGTCCTGCTCTTGTCACACTTTTGACGGAATGGGAATGATAATGATCATCCCAACTCGCACCTTTCCATCCCTAATACCCTAAAAGTTATACATTGCACCTTCGAGTGTGCCATTTTGACACCAATTTTATGAGAATACTTCTCAAGATTTTGCAAATATTTTCATCTTATTTCAATAAAATTCGATTCGCAAATCAAAGGCGGTTCGTAAATTTTACTTTGTAATAATAGTGCTAAGCCCTTTATGATGAAATTCATTTTCTCCCCAGAGTTAATTTCTCAAAGACCTTTAGCACTAGGATAATACATTTGTCTAAAGAAGAAAATATGATGGGACTACCCTTATCCTAATGCATGTACCTTTTTAGAAAACATGGGTAACAAACTTCATTACCAAACAGAGCATTACTATGTGGGTGTTTGGTGAGAATTAAAATTAGATTTTCAGTAGATTGTGATAGAAATTCTTGAAATATGTGATTGGAAAACTGTAGAACCCATAAAAGATGTGACTAATATTTTTTGTTTGACTTTGATTTAGATTAAAATCTAATTTTAATCCGAAACAAACAAGGCCAATCCATAAATCACTAATTAATAATAGCATATATCATATTCATGTAACAAGCTCGTTCTACAACCAAACCAAACCACTAACAAAGTCGAAACTGCACTTTCGATCGAAGACCCTAATCAAACTTATATTTAAACCTTCTTATAGATATTAATTCGAATAATCATCACTTCACATAATTGAACATGCATTAACATTTTCATCACTGAAAATTGACGTGTACTTCTCAGCAGGAGCATTAGGGCTTGGAAATGCCTGTGCAACATTTCTAACGTACCCAGACGGTGCCCTTTTGTCATAGGCTCCAGGGGCATATGGATAATACGCCAAATTATATTGAACGTATGGCCAAATTTCAGCTTTCTTTCCCGTGCTCTTCACTTTATTTAAGACCTTGTTTGTCTCCATGTAACCACTTACTGTTACCTTGCTTTGCTTTCGATTTATGTTCACTGATTTTACACCTATTTATATAACCAAAAAAATAAGTAATTAATGATATTAATAATTGATACAAACATTAATATAGTGGTGGAAAATGCACCATATAGAATGAAAATGAGTGTGTGTATCTATCATGCAAAGTTTATAATTAGCCTTATATATATATATATATATATATATATCTGAATTTAAATTGCTCATTTTGCTTTAGGCTCTGATCTTTATATATTGAGCCTTCGTTTGGCAATAGCAAGTCTCACGAAATATGTGTATAATAATGAATGATGGTTATAAATGTGTAGTTAAAATTAATATCTAATTTTATCTGAATTTATAAATCATTTATAAATTTGCCAAACGATACGTTGAGTTTTGAGTTTACATCCTTAAAAATCAATCTAAGAAGTTGCGTGAAATCCCAATGGCAAACGGCAAATGGGGTTTTATTTTGGTGACTAAAGCTTTAATTAAACCTTTTCAATTCTTCATGCCATTTCTTGAGAGAGAGAGAGAGAGAGAGAGATTTCTAAACCTTTGATGGAGGAAACGGCATTTCTAATTTTTCTTTCGCAGCCATCACAATCCATTTTCACCTTTATTTCCACTGTCTGCAGTATCCCAGTTCCAAAAAAAATTAGACCATCGTTTTTTAACATATATGATCATATATATAAAGAAACTCGAAGCAAATAAGATGTAGTTGGCTTGATTTGATAAATTACCTGCATGGACTTGCGCTTGCTCTTTCTTGTGCTTGTAACTGAAAACACTTCTGCAATATGATCAATAAAACCCATGTTTCTTTTACCTTTGTACCTCAGTTGAAACTTGAAAGTTTCTCTGTGTTTGTGCGCTCGCGCGCATGTATATATATATATAGAGAGAGAGAGAGAGAGAGAGAGAGATGTGGGGTGGGGTGGTGGGCTCGAGCAGCTAAAGCAACTTGAATGTGTGTATGATGTGATTTGGTTCTTAATGTAGTTTTGTGATTCTATATATACAGTACTTGTGATAGCAAGTTGAATACATTAGAGCACTGTTATTTATCATGTCTTATTATTTCTAAAAAAAAGGGTGAATCGTGAACCCCATTTTTTACGGCTCCCACCTGTTGTGCCTTGGGCTTTGGTGAAGGAGGTAAATCGTAGGTTATGCTTCCAAGGGTACAGGGTAGAAGACTACTTGTACATTTGCACTTACCCAATGGCCAAATCCATATTTCAGGATTCGAACCCTTGACGCGGCAACCTCAAGCAAAGCTGGAGTTTTTCCACCTTCCCATTTTACCATTTGGAGATGTGCCATGGGGGTTGTCTTATTATTTCTAGTTCATATTTGGTGTAGCTTAAAAAAAAATTGATAAAAATTTAAATAAAAGTCGAGAATTTATTTTAACCACATATTGAATATGTCTCATAAATTTTATTAATTTTTCAACCCACGTTTTATCAAAATTTGTCAAAATGTACTACAAATCCGATTTTAACTACATCAAACAAGGACTTAATCAACGATCCATTTCGCACGGTGATAAAACGATACACACCAGTCTACATAACTACAAACTGTGCATGATATATATGGAGCCCATTTAGTTGCATTATTCGTGCAAGAAAGAACGTTTTAATTTGGTAAAGTTTATTTTCATAGACCATGCATGGCATGGCATGCCTAGGCTTTTTCTCTATTATTGATTTTGACATCTCGTCTATATCGATCTTGTTTTCACTCTTGGGAATTTCCATATGATTAATTATGTAACAAGTGTTTGAATATATTTAAACCTACTCCTTTAATCGGTATTTATTAATTTTCGTACCAATCATAGGAAATTCCATGGACTAAATTGCCCCTGCTCTCACTATCAAGCATTCATCATGTTCCACAATGATTTGCATTTTGAATTTAGTGTGTGCATATTTAAATATTTTCCATCAAGTAGTCTTCATGTCACGTCGATATATATTCGTAGAATTATGCTATTTGTACATAAAAAAATATACAGCCCTTAGACACTGAATGAGGTGTAAAAATCTATCATTGAATATTGTTTTAAGTATTGTTAAAAGTCAATGGCAAAATATTGTCTCCGTCAGATGCTGTCAACAAAATTGTGAATCAGAATGTAACTGTATCAGCACTGATATTAGTAAATAGCAAATAATATCTTAGAGATTTTTGGTAACACATGCCATGTTCTTAAAATATGTTATAAATTTCTCGATATAATAATTGTCATCTGATGACATATTAAGAATTTTGGAAATATATGAAATTCATCGTAGTTAATTCTATGTCAATGGAACAAAATAATAATAAATTCAAAATCGAAGCTAAGACCAAGTTTCCCTTATAAGCCACATAAAACTAAAATAATATTTAGAAACAAATCGAATCAAAATGAAAAGACAGTCACTTCAATTTTCAACGAACAAATCGCATACAGATGATTATGAAATTTCATAGTTGAGAAATTTACGAATGTAATATTTCACGTCATCTAGTTGAAATCGCTCCTTTGGATATACAATGACAAACTCACGATTATTTTATACATCGCTTTAGAATTTTTCTTTAATCGACATTATAATTTATTACCATCATTAATTTTGTTTTTAACATATTATTATCTAACATCATAGACAGTGCACTTATTAAGAAAACATTTGTAATAGAAATTTGCTGAATTTCTTGATTATATATCGCAATGAGTTTATTAAGAAAACATTTTAATTACATCTTTTTCACAAAACAATCATATCCTTTATTTTTTGCTCAAGACCCCTAAGATCAAGCAAACATTGTGCAAAACAACCTAATTACCGTCCATTTTATTCATTGAAACCTCGAAAAATGATAAAATTGCCCTCTTCTTTAAATAAAGAAAAAGAGGAAAAAAATATAAAAATAACGTATGCGTGGATTAATTGATGAATGGAGTAAGGGCGTCTTTTTATATTTTTGTCTCCTATTACTTATTAGTGCAATCATTGATCAATAATTGTGTAGGTGATTATTGCCTTCCAATTGATGACATGAAGTCGTTATGTCCATTCATTATAGATCTCAATACAAATAATTGAACCTTCAATTATATGGTTACGTGATATCAATCATGTTACATGTACGTTAATTTTTTTTACATTATGCCACGTGACAGCACGTCATTGAACATTTAAAAAAAACACTTTTATGCACAAATTTTCTTTAAAAAAAAATATGAGTGATGTCAAAAACAATGTAAAGTAAAGAATGTCCATTTAGCATTATTAATTATTTTAAATGCTATAGGGCTGATTTTTCACATTTATTCCACATCATCATGTATAATTTATTCAGATGTGTTACGCGTACCCTACCACAATTTATTGTCCCTTTTTTCTTGTTAATAAAAAATATTACACATAAACTTTTAAAGATTTTTTTTTGCAATCAGACATTTTCCAAAAAATTACAAATGTGAAATAATAGAGCCCAAACATGGCTAAGAATGGCAGCCACCACATTTCAAGAAATTTAATTTTTTATACTTATAAAACAAATCTTATGTGAACGAGGAACTGTTAAAGAATACCAAAATGTTGGAACATAATTTTCAATTTTCGAAATACCTAGTCTGTGTCTCATTTTCTAATTTTTTTTTTCTCAAACTTATTTTTAATTGAGTATTTTATAGAATCCACAACTTTTCAATTAAACATTATTAAAATCTACTAAAAATCTGATTTTTATTCTTGACCGCGGACGTGTGCTTGTATCATAGACATGTCATGTTTTCAGCTTTTTCTGAAAGCTCAAGAATGAATGGACTGCGTAAAATGTTTGTAGCATACTCGATTGATTGTAGCATCCGTAACCGTGAGGAACACTTCAATAATTCAACCCAGTTTTATTTTCAATAATCAATCACACCAATTATTTATTTTTATCTTTTTTCTCTATATACTTCTATTTGGAAGAAAGCAATAGAAGTTTCACTGTGTTATTCATACTGTCAAAATCTTCTAGCTACTTAAAAAAAAAAAAAAAAAAAAAAAAAAAATCAACTATGCAAATTCAATACATTATAGAACATTGAGATTTTATTTTAGAAGGTCAACCAGCATCATGAATGTTTACGCTGTTTATTAATGTTTTTACAGTTAAGCAAGAAATAATAAGATTTTAAAGTTAACATATCTTACAATATAGTGAATCGTCCAAAAACATCACACTTATAATCTCGTTTGATCTTTTTGACAATTTTTATTAAATTTTTGAGACCATAATGAGTTTTTTATTTTTATTTTAATAGGTTAATCTTACTAAAATTAATAATCCAAGCCTCTAAGATTGATGACCCTTTTTATATGTGAACGATATGATATTTTATCCTTGATCAAGGATCGATTGATGATTGTTGTTCTTTATTATCTAAAGGAGACCGAGTTAGAGGAAGAAAATCAATCAACACACGTAATCAATCAAAATACAAATCCCAACATATATAACAGTAGGAATGTAAGGTACGACTTGCATGCTGAGGGGAAGAGGAGACAAAAACTATGTTCTCCCACCAAAACTCACGTAGAACGAAAGTAAAAGATTTCTCATTGTAAATCTTGAAAATAAGAAAACTAAAATTCTCTAAAAATGAAACTTTTTATTCAATAAATGATCTCCAAAAAACGTTAAAAGGCCTTTAAATAGATGTTACAAAAAACCCTAAAACATAGAATAATAAAACGTTCCAAAAATAGCGAAAATTCAAAACGGAAAATATGGAAATTAATTATTTGAAGACATAAACGAATGAATTTGGCTAAATTCCCGAGATCTCGGGTCTTTGCCCCGAGTCCAATTTTTTGGGCCGTTTCAAATCAACCTATCAAATTTTAGCCCATTCCAACATTGTCGCCACGAATGACAAAATTGCTCCTGACGCGGTCTTTTTTTGTTAATTTTATGTCCAACACTTCTTAAAACTTCAAAGTTAGTTGTCCTATTTCAAAAACAAAATCACAACACTGCTAATTGCTAACCTGATCATCATTGAAATTATCTCATCTCTATACTTATCAACTACGCGACCACGCTTGTGAATCTTTGTATCAATCATGTCAACTACAGGTTCCATCTTCTGCAAACTATCTGGCAAAAGCAGCTCCACTTTGAACGATCTCCTCGAAATTTAAGTTGTTGAGGAAAGGGGGTTCCATCTTAGGGGCTATCCCTGGAGAACCTTCAGGAGAAAATAATTTCTGACGTGCAACTAATATCTTAAATCAACAGTAATAAGAAACTAAGGGTCGTTTGATTGGTAGGGTGGAAAATGGATGGAAAGAAAATGAATTACAAGAAAAATATTGCCTAGAACTTGTTTTTCAGGGAATTATTAAATAAGTGTATTTGATTGGTGTAAATTTCCACCTAGAAAATTTTAAAATTTTGGATCTTTTTGTTAACGTTTGACTTTATTTTACATGAAAATTGTTAATTAAAATGAAATATTTTTTTACAATTGGTTATGAAATTTGTTACCATTGCCAAAAAAAAAAAAAAAAAAAAAAAAAGTATGCTCGAAAACTATTTTTTCATCAAAATTTAGTGTTCGTTTGACTTCGTTTTATATGAAAATTGTCTATTAAAATGATTTTTTTAAACAATTGATTATGAAATTTGTTACCATTAAAAATGCAAGCTATCAAACAGGCCCTAAGCATCCATCTAGAT
This sequence comes from Fraxinus excelsior, assembly GCA_019097785.1. Lineage (NCBI taxonomy): Eukaryota > Viridiplantae > Streptophyta > Magnoliopsida > Lamiales > Oleaceae > Fraxinus > Fraxinus excelsior. The sequence continues at coordinate 2,069,823 of CM032640.1, forward strand.
GGATTTTGTCGTGATTTGAACCCAAATTTTGACCGTTGTATTACTATAGGAGGGTCTGTTTTTTGCAGTAATCATTGACTCATTTTTAGAAAAACATGAAATGAGAGTTAAAGAACTCAATTGTCATTCTACCAAACTAGGTCAAATATTGCGTCTCCCTTACACTAACTCAATAGTGTATAACAACTGGAAATTCACTTAAAATATGTACTAATGCTACTCGAACAGGGGCTACTGACAGGGGTAGCCCCTATTTGAGTAACCCCTCTCTAAAATTTGATACAAATCCCTCCCAAATAGGCACTAAATAACTTGTGCAATATGACTGATTTACCGGTGAAAACCTTGAAAGCATTAGGCATTTTGCCTATGTTGTGTAGCATGAAAGATTTGGGTCCTCCTAGCCAAAAAGCGCTGCTACTTGGCCCGGGATTAAATCCCGACTCAAGCAGCATTTTTCCCTAGCTTAATAAGTACACGGGTCAACTACAATGGGCTCAATTCTTTGACTTCTGCAATGACATTCTGTAAAGACGACAATTAGTCAATTGAAGCACTGCATAATGCTGAAGCAAAAAGCCAAAAATGATTTGCCTACTCTTTCCATCCAAGGTCTCTAGTGTGATCAATGAAATTCAGGTCTCTCCGAACAGATGGGAACACATGGGACAAATCTGAAAGAAGATTACAGAACATATCAGAATTAGAACAAGTAGGCAGGAAGTCAAATCTAACAATAATAAAAAAGAATACATCATTCCTGATCGGCACAAGAACTTTGCAGATGACATATGGAAAGAGTATTACAAAGACAGTTGTTCACGAAAATATTTGTTCATTTTAAATCCTAACAAATGTACGGTTCGTAATAAGTAATAAAGTGGAATTAATAATTCCGGATATCGTTCTCATAGAGTTTGAATTAATTTGATTCTAATTACCGAAACCTTAATCGAATCTATAGATTTTAAGATGATTGTAAAGCTTTGCAACTAAACTAAACTATGTAACTCAACTAATTTTTACCAACTAAATGCAATTAAATGTTCGGATGCAATTTTGATTTTTCTTAAAAATAACAAACGAGTACTAGGATCATGAATCCCGCAATGTTCGCCTTGGAATCTAGTTCTACAATATCGACAACAAGTTTGATAGTTTGAAAAATCTGTGATCCTAACTTATCCAACAATCTGTCTCGAGAACTGCTGGACCTATTCATGTAAACCACCCGACCATATCTCTATGACGAATGTAAATTCACAAGAATGCATGTATTTTTATGATCATTTAAAGATTTACGCAAAGCATAAATGCATATTTCTATCCTCTGTCGGACTTTACGATGACTAATACCTCATCAAGTCTATTCCCCTTCTCTCGAATGCATGAAATAGACCACCACACTCACACAATCACATGCATAATAATTGTGGAAACAAATAAATGAATAGAAGTCATTCAAACCTCAAAACATTATTTAATTGTCAATAATTGTAAAACTGAAATACAAGGTTATATAGCAAAGTTCATCGATCTCCTAGCACAAATAGATCTAGCATAACATGAAGAAAATAAGAAAATACGAAATTAAAGTAAAAGAAGACATCACCAAAATTACAGTTTTTGATTTAGATCCAAGAACCCTTGTAAATCTTCTTGAGATCCTTGCTCCAAGATCTTTCTCTTGATGTATTCTAGGATTTCTCTTCTGTTGTAATGGCTCCTCCTCCTTTTTTTTTTTTTTTTTGGATGGCCCTAGGGTTAAAAACACTCCCCCAATTTATTTCCATAAAAGTTTTACTTAAAAAAGGAAAACAGAAATTTTTCTTCCGATTGGCCTGGGCGCTCGCTCAGGCTATTTTTTTGGGTTCTGTTGCCCATTATGATGGTTGGCCGAGCGCCCAACCATTATAGCTGGGCAACTTGCCCAGGCTAAATGTCCAAATTCCCTTTTTCGGTCATTTTCTTCATTCTTTGTTCTATTTTGATCTTCCACATTAAATTGCTTCAATTTTAGTGTTCTAACATTTACCCAAATGCTTGTTGGTCCCCAAACTTTCATCAATTGGCCGAGTTATCCTTCTTTCTTTCCCAATTTCTTAGAAACAGGCCCAAAACTGAAATAAGATAACCAATAACCTAAGTTAAGTATAATTCAATAGTAAAACGATATAAAAACTTAGTAAAATGGCCCCAAATAAGTGCACAAAAAATGCACTTATCAACCGTGCGATAATTTCATGACAGAAAACATAGAATATCGTACTATCAATGGGAGGACTAAAGATCTATGCAAAAACTCGGGGTGACGACTAAGATAAGAACTTCGTGACCTAAAGATATTTGGTAGCAGCATGCATTGCTTCACTCTTGCCTAAAACTAAGATATGTACTAAAATTCTATCCGTGAATATAATAAATTGGTACTTAAAAGTTATCTGTGTCATGGTTTTAAATGTGATATATCGGTGGACATGAAAATATATTGAGCTGGAGCCAACAAATAGATTCCTGAAAATGCTCCATGGCTGACCTTAAAAGATGAAAGATTTTCTCTTTCAGATCTCTATGAAGTTAAGTAGTTAACCATCAAGAATATCCAACTGATCCACACAGAGTATATTGTTTCGTTTGTGTCCCTGGTGCTAGTGTATTTAGGATGAAACTACTTGCTTATATCAGCTGGTGAAAGAGTTTCAGAAAGTAGATAATTCATGCTGTTGAACATTGAGTTTAAATAAATAAATGAGTCATTTCTCCTACAACTTAAACTTTTAGAAAAGATGGTGCAACATGGTATTTGAGCCAGCAGAGTTACATGGTTCAAATCTCGCTACCACCATTTATGAAAAATTATGCTCATTTCGGGTCTTAATTGATACATGAAACTAGCTTGGACGCGAAGGGGTGGGTTGAAGACACAATATAAATAAATAAATGTCCCCCTCTTAATTGCTGCACAAAACAAGAAATAAAAAGGTAGAAATCATGTCTACAAAGAGATGAGACACGTGCACTGGAAACCTTGGAAATCACTCCAAGTCACTGTAATAAAATTTGTACCTTGGGGGTTAAGAGTACTGGTGCTATGAATACTTGATGGAACTTATATTTTTACTTTTTAAACATGTAGACGCTCAAGGGAAATTTGTTCTCATTCTCATAACCATGGAAAATGAGAATTCAGGTCTTCATAAACGATTGGCTTCTAAATTTTCCTGAAGAAGTGCTTAGTATATGTCACCTTCTAAATCATCAGCAATGACCATGCGTAAGCAAACTTTCATATTTTCCTCCTTTTCAATACAAAACAAAAATATGCTAGTATCAAAGCTATTGATTTGGCTCAATTTCAGGCACTATTGTTTCCTTAGCGGAGAGATCAATCCTGGAACATAACTGCTTGAATCTTGGTCCTGGAAGTGGCTTGTTGAAAGCATCTACAAGTTGATAATTTGTAGGAACAAATTAAACAAAGTACTGAACATTAAAAACTAGGCAACGACAAGAGCAATGTGCTTCGTTTTTTAGTGAAAAAACTGGACTATCGCAGAGATATGTTAATCTTACATTATCAAAGTGAATAGTTGCAGGTTTATGAAAATGCAATTTCAAGCTCGCCGAGTAGATATTGTATCCATGATACCTCTGTTGCATTTGGAGGTGACAAGATGATACAAATTGTTCAATTATATTCGGCAGGGGCAATGCATGAATAGTGAAAGTTCACTGACAGGGTAGGAGATATTAGCCCAGTCAATGGGAAAATACTGAAAGGTGCAAAAAACGACGAGATATTGTCTAGCATTAGATGGAAGGGTTCATCACGAAGAATAAGGGATGAAAATTATTGCAAAGGTGATAGCTTATTGAAATTTAAATTTCAGACTTGACCGTAAGACTAGACCCTCTGTACATTTGTATAAGTAAATACTATCAATCTTTCTCATCAAAAAGTGACACGTTTCTATTATTCATAGCCATATCAATAATCATTATTCAGTATCAACTCTATTAAGTATGAGAACACAAAAGAAAGATGCTGCCATATTCGAAACATTACCATTCAACAATCTAACTGCCAAAAAAGAAAGGACAAAAGAAAATTCCAACGGTAAACTAAACATACCATCCTGCATTACCAACGGATAATCCATTGCACTTAAAGAGTAACATACAAATCCCACTCAGCATCCACCTTCAACAAAGGGCAAAACCCCTTGGCCTGGCTCAGGGCCTGGCTTTGAGCCTGGCCAGTAGCATGGTTCTTCAACAAAACTGTGGCCGCCCTCAAAATGGCGGCAATATTTGTGGACCCCATGTGATTCGTCGGATCCGGCTTCCCTATAACATCCACATTCCCGAAAGCCCGAGTACGATTAGATGATATAATCCAGTTTAACAAAGTGTGTTTTATTGGTTATTTGGAACTTGAATCCCACATCTAAAGTATGAACTTTCGGTGCCTAATTTATATAAGGCTTGAGCTATTCAGCTTTAATAGCTAACTTTTGAGGTACAATTCTTTTAAGATCTATATCAGTGGTATCAGAGTAGGCACCATATCTCCCAATTGCAATCGAGCAAGGTGGATGATGATGCCGGCATAGCAGTGTTTGTCCGGGACACCAGGATTGTGGAGGGTAGTGGATTATCACGGTTCCCATTGCATGATATGAGACTTGAATCCTATATTAAAAGTTTATCGAAAGTATGAACTTTCGATATGTGATTTATATAGACTTGAGTTCTTCAACTTCAATAACTAGATTTTTAGGTATGACTCTTCCAAAATATATATCAAAGTTTAATCGTTCAATATTAGTTTCCACATTTAGAAAAATGCTAGAGATTTATTAACACTGTCCGCATGTAGTTGCCTCTAATCGTGCTGAAGAAGGATTTGGGTTTGAGACTTTCGCCATGTTGGGTTTGGCTATGTTGGGTTTGGATTCGATCCAGATTGGGCTAAACATTCATTCTCAGTAGCCCATAAGGCCCGGCCCACGCGGGTCCTCCAGATGGAAAAAAATGGAAATTACACTACACACCTTGTTTACCTTTTAAATTCCACGACTATTGTTCCTTTTCAATTTACTAATTACAATCTTTTTATTATAAACGCACAAACACTTCCGAAAGACATAAGAGTATCGAACTCAGTGCTCGTGAATGATGAGTGGCTCTGAGGAATCATCCATCACAACCTTGACATCACCAAGTACCATTCTCCAATCCCCAACCTTGTCGTTCACTATCATAGTCAATTACCATCGTTAACTGTATCTTCCTCCTTTCACTACAACGATGACCCAGATCCCAACACTCCACCTCAACATCGAGCTGCCATTGCCCCACAAGCATGATTTGAAAGTTGATTTCTTCGAAAAAGAATTAGATTTGTCGAGAGACCGTTTGGTAGCGATTAAAATCCAATTAAAATTGAAAATATAGTCGTTATTGAGTCCTACTCGTCTAATAAAAGTCAATCATAACGGCTATTTTTTCAATTTTAATCCGATTTTAATCTCTCCCAAATGAGCTCCGAATGTTTTTAATGTTTATTTTTTATTCCTTTTTTTGGTGATTGGTTTGATGTTGATATTTATGTTAGCTGTGGAGGTGATATGGGTTGGCATTAATGGTGATAATGGCTACTTTGTGGTGATGGAGGTTTTGGGAGTAGGCTTAAAAATAGGTTCTCTTATTTTTAATATGTATTTTAAAATATTAATTATTATTCTAATAATTATTTAATAATTAAAATAATACATATCAAACATCTATAATTATAAATACTATATTTACTTAATCATTTCTATAATTATTTAATTATACAATTTTCAAAGAAAAAACTTGAAACAAAAGTCATGTGAAATTAATAAAGCAGGCATAATCATGCATTAAGTGGACCACTTAATTTCGTGCTTACTACAACGTGTGGCGTTTCGTCCACGTCCCATTTATGCGCGTTTTTTCGAACACTAGTTACAAACGATATTGGCAACATCTACGATGATGGTGGTGAAAACATGCGATGAAATGTATGTAACATATTGTAATACACTGTAATGTACAATGTTAAAAAAAATATAGCGTAAAAAATAAAAACATAAAATATAATAGTTTTTGGAGGGTGATTGAAATTTAATCACTTCATATCAAAATGAGTTTTGATATTTGTAACCTCATGTACACATAATAAAACCCTATCAAAATACTTTTATCTACACATTTTGTAAAACTAGTCAAAGTTGAGAGTGTATTGCACGTTATTTTGAAATGTTTCATAAGTGATGTGAAAGTAATATTTGACTCTCCATTTACCCTTTTAATCTAAATATGAGAGGAATGTAAACACCTGAAAATAAATATTAATTACTATATATACACATAAATAGTAAAATGCATACTTGAATGTGAGTATTAGAATTACAACTAAATACAAAAAGGAAAATGGATAGCAAAAGTGATACATGAATTAATGTGAATGTCAATTATTTTAGAATAAATAGCAAAGAATATATATATGACAATGAATGTTAAATTATTTATATTAAATAAACACAATTTTACTTTTAATTAAGTAGAAGTATATTCTAATTAGCATACATAAACGTGAATAATGAATTGTGTTGGCATCACTTGGTATCAACACTTGGTAATCCCTTGATTTACAATCAATCAAGTTCTTATTTCCATTTTAAGTTGGCTTGGATTTTGTTCATATAATTTTCAACATCAACAAATTGCATTCTTAAATCTGAAACTCTAATTATTATTGATTAAATGAATGTGAATGTTAATGTTAATGTTAATTAATTGTTAATAATGGAGACATGGACGTGGACGTGAACGTGAAAGTGAAATTCTGATTAATATTATTTAAATGAATGTGATTGGTAATAACAGGGACATGGTCGTGAACGTGAATGTGAATGTGAAATTCTAATCAAATATTAATTAAATGAATGAGAATGTTAATTAATTGAGAATTAATTATATTATTTATTACAGTTTGTAAAACAAATATTTATTGAAAAATGAAAAATATGATATTATTGAAATAATTAAATTATTGTATGACTATAATTGTCTAAAAAATGATTCTCATTTGATATGATATTTAATATATGGACGTGAATAATCAACTGTATTATTGAATGTGAAATTCTAACTAATATTAATTAAATGAATATGAATGTTAATTAGTTGTTAATGATAGGGACATGGATGTGAACGTGAGCGTGAAAGTGAAAGTGAAATTCTGATTAATATTAATTAAATAATTGTGAGTGTTAATTAATTGTTAATAACACGGACATGGACGTTAATGTGAAGGTGAGATTCTAATCAATATTAATTAAATGAATGTTAATGTTAATTAATTGAGAATTAATTATAATATTTATTACACTTTATAAATTAAATGCAAAAAGCGAAAAGTATGATTTTATTGAAATAATTGAATTGTTGTAGGGTTATAATCGTCCAAAAATGATTCACATTTAACGTGATACTTAATATATTATAGATTTACAATTATTGTCCACTTATTACTACACATTCCATGAGACTCACAAATTATAATCAATAATTAAACACTTGTTTGGGAGGTGGTTAATATATAAATATTTTTTTTATCAAACCAAATTTTTATCCATACATTTTGTGGGATATACAAATATTACTCACATAATCGTCACTCGATTCTATTTATTTTTAATTTAAATTGATTATGATTACTTCCCAACATGCATGTCATTTAACAATTATTGTATTTAATAGCAGATTTCAAGCCTCTACTTCTTAAATTATTAAAATTATATTTGAATTGATTGGTCATATATTAAAAAAAGTTATGCTAAATATATGATGAGAAGAAATGAATAAATATTTTTTAAAAAATAAAATAAAATGACGAGCCAAAAAAAGAGAGATGTTAAATTATATAAAAAATTATTCTATAAATTAATTTAAAAATAATCACTATTGTGCACAAAATATTCTTTATGCATACGAAGTTTCTTGGAGAAGCTTTGAATGAAAATTTTGACAGAAATCTTACCTTCTACAACAAAAAAGATTAAAAATACCATTTTTTTTTCTTGAAAAATAGCTCATTGCCATTGAAAGTCAATATTTTATAGTTTAGCTCATTTTATAGTTTCTTAGAAAAATAACTTCTTTTCAATTATAATCAATATTTCAAATTTTAACTTGAAAATAATTTTTACATGGATAGCACATAATTTTTTTTATTAAAAAAAATCAATATTATGAATTTGTAACATGTTTTGTCATCAAATATTTACAATCAAGAATTGAAACTTTACATATGCCACATATTATGTTACCTTACGTTACTTTTCACTAAAAAAATAAAGTTATGAATATCATATTATGTTATCTTAAGTTACTTTAAAAAAAAATAAAAAAATCTACGATTTACACAAGTAACACATTGTGTCATTATATTTTTAATAATTCGGGAGAGCTATTTTACCATGGCTGAAATTCCTATTTTTTTTTATTAAATTCGACATTTTTAATAATTCTTGACAAACATTGCCTATTTGATGTAAAATTTTCTGTTTTACATTGCTGATTTCATAGTCCCTTCTCCCCTTCCATTAAATCTTATATGCACTCAGGGATTGTAAATGCAATGTCTAAAGGGAACAAGGGAGGTTTAGTTGAGGATTAAGTATGGTACGCTAAAACAATCTTACGACGCGTTGACATGCTTGATATACAATATTATATTTCGTTTTAATGACGTATTGGTGAACAACTCTTGCTTCCTACCAGATATGTACATGGTTTTTGGATTAAACAAAAAGGAAAGTCGGTTGGGTTCTGACTTGATTCCAGGTTTTCATCACAGACGATTTATTTAAATAATCCCAGGAAAGTCGGTTAGTAAAGGATTTGTTTATTGAATAGAGGAACTTTTAATTTTCTTTAGCAATTTCCCACGTCATTCGTCCACCAAAAAACACGTCCAATCCCACTGTATTCTTCCCTATAAATTCTGTTCTATCACTTTATCTGTATACAAATCTTTGAAAATATGTTGATGAAAATAACGCAAAAATCTCCCCTTCAATCCCTGCACCTCCCAATTCGATTTCCAGGCAATTTTATGCCTCGAAAACCAGCACGTGTAAGAATTTACAGCCCAGTTTTTGCAGTGAAAAGAGACGCAGGCCATGATAAAGGAAGGTTGGTCGATGAAAACATGATTGTTCTTAGAATGAGAATTCATCAAACGAAGATGGCAGAGGGAAATCACGCGCCGCCGCCGAATTGGATGGAGTGGGAGAAGAAATGGTACGGGAATTATGATTCAGATGTATTTGAAGCAGTAGGGCTGTTGCAAAATTTGCTGATGGATAGTAGGCCAAGTTTTGTTGTGGGAATGGTGGCTCTTATGACGTTGAGCGGATCAACTTCTTTGGCTCTTCTACTATTCTTTCTGATGGACATTTTCAAGGGGATTCATTTTTGATTAATTAATCATCACTTGTTCTTTTAATTAGGTTTTGATAATTCATATAATTATTGGATCAAGATTGGCATTTGTAATTCTAGCGAAAATACAGATTTTGATTGAATTAATGTTTGTTTATTTCAAAACAAGTGTGATTTAGTTAGAAATGTGAAAATGCCAAATAAGAAAACAAATTTCACCACACAAAAGAGGAATTAACTAACGATTCGTTTGGCAGAATTTCTGTTTTCACTTTTAACTTCTTGTAGAAGAACTTTATGAATGAGCTAATGCAGGTTAACTATCTCTAAAAACTTTTTAAATCAGAATGTAAGATAAAACACTTTTAGAAATTATTCAAACAAGTTCGAAAACAACTTTTGAGTCTCCTAAACACTTTTTGACTTTCTAAAAATTCTGTCAAAAAAGCCTTAAAAACATTACAAAGGAGAGCAATTGGAAATTGGATACCCGGGCACAAACAAGTTGATAGAGAATTGATTTGAGCAATAAAATTAACGGGGTTGTTGATAAGGAGAAAGTCTTCTATAGAACGATTATGTATTTTTATTTTATTGCAAATTAGAATAATACTATATATACATTAAATGGCTTATATTGTGTTTGACATTCCTAAAAAAATCCCCGTGTATGAATTTTTTATTTTATTTTATTGTCCAATGGTGTGTTGTCACGTGATATAATGTAAATAATTATTTAAAAAATGATGTACATATAACATAATTGTATAAATAAATGTTTGGAAAGTTTTTCTAACAAAATTAATGAAGTTTGGACACCACTTTTGCATAAAAAAACACTTTAGTCATAAATAAGTAGTTTATTATGATTATGTTAAGTTAATTTGGACACCTTTAGAAACCTTCTGTTTTCCTTTAAAAGAATAATATTTAGCCTCCGTTTGGTAGGCATTATCTATCACGAATTCATCTTTCTGTCAAATCAAGTGGACTAATCAAATTCCCTGCTGAATTACTATAATGCCCTTTCGTAAAATTTGGCAAGTGAGTGGATAAGAATTGATTGAGGGTAGAATGGAGAATGTTTACAAAATTATTTAAAGTGCGGGCACATGTTCCGGTACTACAAACAGTGGATTTAAAATGCGCCGCCCCTATTAAAATGTCAGAGCCAATTAATGGGCAGTACTTTCCTGCTTTTAGAAGCAACTGGTCTACATACACCCATTTACATATTTCACAGCACAAAAATCGAGTTAACTGACTGTTTGTTTGGCAAATTTTCAGTTTTCACTCTGTTTTTTAAATAAATTATTTTGATTAACTTTCTCTTAAAACTTTTCTAGTCAGAACGTAAGACAAAATATTTTTAGAAATTATTCAAACATGTTTAAACACAACTTTTGAGTCCCCTAAATAATTTTTGACGGATAATTAGCGCAAAACGTCCTTACTTTTACACATTTTTGTGCAAAACGTCTCTACCTTTCGTTTCTTGGTGTAGAACGTCCTTACCTTTCCAATTTTTGACGCAAAAACGTCCTTTTTGACAATTTTACCCTTCTATTGAAATAAAACAAACACAAAAGAAAATAATAATTTTCAATCTTACTCCTAAACTTCTAAAAAATGGAAATCAATCCAAAACTTGTAAAAATATTAAAAAGAAAAAAAAAATTATTTTGCCCTTTTTAAACCAAATACATGAGCTCATTTTTGCGGCGACTCCCGGTCGTTCAAACCGTCAGATATTGGTCCTAACATGTTCTCCTTATTACCCTCTACAACTACATACCAAGAACTCCCCATAACTCGTTGTAATTTGACCGGAAATCAAATTCAAAAATCACAGCTTGAAAATCGGATAAACACCCCCAACTCGCCGTCTGGCCACCCAACCGGTCGGAATCCACCACTAGTCAACTCCCCTCATAAAATCGAAGTTACTTATGTAAACAATTTCCTTCAACAGCCACAAATTTTAAAGAAAAACAGTCCAATTTATGTTTGTGTTTATTTCAATAGAAGGGTAAAATGGTCAAAAAAGACCTTTCACACCAAAAATTGGAAAGGTAAGGACGTTCTGCGGCACGAAATGAAAGGTAAGGACATTTTGCACAAAACCGTGTAAAGGTAAGGACGTTTTGCGCTAATTACCCAATTTTTGACTGTCAAAGGAGCCTTGAGAACATTAGTTATGATACATAGGAGAACAATTGGAAATTGGATACTCGGACACAAACAAGTAGATAGAGAATTGGTTTTGCAATAAATTTATGGTAATCACTATCGTTGGCTCGATCCGCAGACATAAACTACAAACAGTGGATATAATATTAATTGAATGACAATTTATTTATTTATTTTTTCTATATCATTATCTTGTGCATTCTTTAATAATAGTCGAAAGACCCTTGCCAACGATTTTTCTAATAAGATGGTGAATCTGTCATTTTAATCATGACATTTTGAACTTTAAACAATTTAAATCGCTATATCCCGACATTCAAGGTGATAAGAGAGAAAAATAAATGATTGGTAGGATTCACTCGAACGTCAAAGCATTGAAATTTGGGATATTACAACTTAAATGGTGATCACGTGATCGTTCTATAGAAGACTTTCTCCTTATCAACAGTCCCGTCAATTTATTTCGGATTTTTATTCTATTATTACAAATTAGAATAATATTATAAGTACATTAAATGACATCATGTTTGACATAAAAATCATGGGTAGGAAAAAGTATTTTTTTTTTAAAAAAAAAACTGTTGGAAAGTTCTTCTAACAAAGGAATAAAATTGTGACACCACATGCATAAAAAAAGCACTTTAGGCATAAATAAGTAGTTTATTATGATTATGTTAAGTTAATTTGGACACTTTTAGAAGCCTTCTGTTTTCCTTTTAAAAAAATAATACTTAATTTTAAAATGCGCCGCCCCTATTAAAATGTCAGAGCCAACTTCCACCGCCAATTAATGGGCAGTTCTTTCCTGCTTTTAGAAGAAACTGGTCTACATACACCTGTTTACATATTTGATTTGAATTGAACGGTTTAGTTCTGCAAATTGAATAATTCGACCGAATTCTAAATTCTAGTACAAAATCAGCAACAAACCAAACTTTATTTATTATGTTGATGCTACCAAAAATGTGTACCTGAATGAACTTGAACCGGATGAATCCGCGCGATTTGATCTTCAATACAGGAAACAAAAGCGTCAAGGTGTGTTTTCGTCTCCACTGCGATGCTTAAATCATAAATTTGTGCAAGAGGAAGTATGCTGGGATATTATGAAAAATGTACCTGAATATTGAGGTTAGGTCATGTATTTATAGATATTGGAGATGGAGTCTTGAAATGACTTAACTTCATGTAGTTCTTTTACTAATTATTTAAGGTGTTTGGATTGTGTTAGAAGTACACAATTTGAATTAGGGTTAAATTTGTAATAAGTTAGGAGTTGTGTTTAAAAATGACTAGTATTCCTAGAAGACGTGCGATAAGGTGAAGGGGACTGGTGGGTTAGAGCCAGTAACCCGACTTAAGGCCTAGAACCAAGACCCGACCTTAGCTTAAGCCCAATGAGAGTGGGCTAAGGTCCGGCTACCAAGCTCGAGTTCGGGTATGATTGATCCGTAGACATCATATGTAATAATGTAAATATTAAAGCTAGTACAATGCATCAACCATTTGAAAGAATTACTCATTTTAAGTGTTTATTGGGAGAGATATTATTTAACGTGAATTATATTTTTCGAAAATGTATTATTGAAAGATGGGATATTTGTGAAAATTTCTCGGATGACTCATTTTAAGTGTTCAGGGAGATATTATTTCAAGTGAAAAATGATATATTTCGAAAATGCATTATTGAAACATGGGATATTTGTGAAAATTTCCCCGAATATATTATTGACTAGTGGTTTCATCCCCAATTTGCTCACAGACCAGGCCTAAACTTTGAGCCCAATAGTGCGACTTATTGGGCTCTGGCCCAGAAAAGGAAAATAACAAGGGAAGAATACATAATTACTTATAGGGAAAAGTTCATGGATCATGTATTAAGTTTGACATTTGCAAAAATTAGGTGCTAAAATTTTAAAATTGCAAAACTCAAGCTTTTACTTTTTATTAATTAATTAAATATTTAATTTTGCAATTTGATCGCATATATTTTATTAATTAGTTAAAAATTAATTTCAGGTCACAGCTTATCAAAAATTTATAGGTCACAGTTTTTTTATGGGTCACGGATAAAATATTTTGTAGGTCACAAATTATTTCGAGGTCACAAATTATTTTTCAAAAATTTATAGGTCACAGTTTTTTTATGGGTCACAGATAAAATATTTTGTAGGTCACGAATTATTTCGATGTCACGGATTTAAAATTTTATAGGTCACAGGTCACATATTTTAAAATTTGTGGGGTCACAGATTATTTTTTTAAAGTCACAGTTAATATCTAGGTTCGAAAACAACTTTTGAGTCTCCAAAACGATTTTTGACTTTCTAAAAATTCTGTCAAAAAAGCCTCAAGAACATTAGTTATGATACACTCGATGTCAAGTATTGAAGTTTGGGATATTACAACTTACATGTCGATCTTATCACGTGCAAATACATAATTGTTTTATAGAAGACTTTCTCCTTATGAACAGTCCCATCAATTTATTCGAATTTGTATTCTATTATTACAAATTAGAATAATATTATAAGTACATTAAAGGGCTGACATCATGTTTGACATAAAAATCATGGGTAGGAAAAAGTTTTTTTTTTTTTTCAAAAACTGTTGGAAAGTTTTTCTAACAAAGGAATAAAATTGTGACACTACATGCATAAAAAAGCACTTTAGGCATAAATAAGCAGTTTATTATGATTATGTTAAGTTAATTTGGACACTTTTAGAAGCCTTCTGTTTTCCTTTAAAAAAATTTAATATTTAATTTTAAAATGCGCCGCCCCTATTAAATTGTCAGAGCCAACTTCCACCGCCAATTAATGGGCAGTTCTTTCCTGCTTTTAGAGGCAACTGGTCTACATACACCTATTTACATATTTGATTTGAATTGAACGGTCTAGTTCTGCTTAATAGTGCTTATACTTCGACCGAATTCTAAATTCTAGTACAAAATCAGAAACAAACCAAACTTTATTTATTATGTAAATACAATGCATCAACCATATGAAAGAATTACTCATTTTAAGTGTTTATTGGGAGAGATATTATTTTAAAGTGAAAAATATATTTTTCGAAAATGTATTATTGAAAGATGGGATATTTGTGAGAATTTCTCGGATTACTCATTTTAAGTGTTTAGGGAGTTATTATTTCAAGTGAAAAATGATATTTTTCGAAAACGTATTATTGAAAGATGGGATATTTGTGAAAATTTCCCCGAATATATTACTGACTAGTGGTTTCATCCCCAATTTGCTCACAGACCAGGCCTAAACTTCGAGCCCAATAGTGTGACTTATTGGGCTCTGGCCCAGAAAAGGAAAATAACAAGGGAAGAATGCTTAATGGGAAAAATTCATATTTAAGGTGTATTCTTTACCTCAATTCAAATCTAAGGTAAATAGTTTAAAAATTCAAAAATCAGGTTTGAATTTAATTAATTAAAAATATTTATCAATATAAAGATAATAAAGTCACAATTTGTGATTAATGGTTACAGATTCATAATTATAAGTCACGGATTTGTTTACTGGTCACATATAGCCAAAAAATTTTATCACAAATTATTTCAAGGTCACATATCAAAAAATTTGTTCGTCGCGAATTATTTGTAGGTCACAGATAAAAAAATTTGTACGTCACATATTATATCGAGGTCACAGATTTTTAAATTAGTAGGTCACAATTTTATTCATAAGTCACAAATTTTCAAATTAATTGGTCACAATTTATTCTTCGGTCACAAATTTCAAAATTAATTGATCACGGATAAAAAAATTGTAGGTCACGTGGTCACACATTTTCAAATTAGTTGGTCACATATTCTTTTACGGTCACAGATTATATAAATTTTAGGTCACATATAACAAAATGATTGGTTGGTTACAAATTAACCAACACCTCCCTTTCACCTCCGATCCGGATCCACCACCTTGTCCGCTAACCACCACGCCTAAACCAACCACAGCGCCCAAGCCAACCATCACCTCCATCAACAAAAATCACTGTCACCGCCACAACCAAGCAACCCCGTCAGCTCCACCACCACAACACTGCAGCCACTGCCACCACAGCCACTTGTGACCTCCCTTACCCCGACACCACCACCACCACCGCCAGACAATAGCCATTTGTGACCACCACCTTACCACAACCAACCGTGTCAAATCCACCGCCAAAATCCACCAGATCCACCTACACCATTGAGAACCAAAAAAACATCAAAAACTACCTCCACCACCATCACTCAAAACCGCATATCCACAACAAAAAAAATCAAAAACCACCTTCACAGGTCCACAAAAAAACCCTCAAAAACCACCTCCACCACCATCCCTCAAAACCACAGATCCACCCCTCAAAATCGTAGCCTGACACACAGTATTTTGCCGTCGCATCTCGCCGCAATTCGAGCTCCTTCTGACCGGCGATATGGATTGAGGGTGGTGATGGGTTTGGGTGATGATGGCGGGCGACGGTGACAGGAGGGAGTCGATGTGTTGGTTTAGAGAGAGAATGTAGAGAGGGAAGGGGAGGGAGACGGATGTGAGAGAGTTGAGAGGATAAATTAGGATTAGGGTTAATATATTACCTGATTTTTGAATTAATAAACTTTGGACCTGATTTTTAAAAAGTTATCTTTAAACCCCTGAATTTTTGTAATTTCCCATGCTTAATTACTTATAGAGGAAATTACACCAACCCCTACTTTTAAATTACCATTTTCAAAAATCATGAATCAAATTTCATATTACAAAAACCAATTTTAATTAATAATTTAAAAACATTTTTTATTTTTATTTACAATAAATTAATTTATATATACTCCCCTCATCCCATATATCCAAAACTCTAAAATTAATTAACCAATTCCCTTTCCACTCTCAATTCCTCCTCCCGTCGCTCTGCTCGCCGTCGTCGCCGCGCCGTTACCACCATCACAACCGTCAAATCGTCTTCCTATCCTCTCCCCTCTCTTCTTCTCCGCTGCCTATCTCTCTCTCTCTCTCTCTCTCTCTCTCTCTCTCTCAGCGACGCAACTCTGTCTTGTCACGGTTACATACTAATCACAATAATAGAATGTCAATCACAAATCATAATTTATCGGTTATAATTTATTAAATTAATTGTTCACAACTTATATTTAGGTCAGAAATCACAAATTTTATGTGTTACAACTTATTTCATAGTTACAAATTACCAAATTAATTGATCACAAGTTATTTCTCGATCATATTTTATCAAATTAATTGGTCAAGATTTATTTCTCTAGTCACAAATCACAAAGTTTATAGGTCATACAACTTATTTTATGGTCACAAATTATTTAATTAATTGATCATAAGTTATTTTTCGACCACAGTTTATCAAATTAATTGACCGTGACTTGTTTCTCGGTCACAAATCTCAAAGCTTATATGTCACAACGTATTTTACAGTCACAAATTATTAAATCAACTGATCGAGAATAATTTTTCAATCATAAGTTATCAAATTATTTGATCACAACTTATTTATCGATCACAAAGATACAAATTGTATGTCACAATTACAAATTTAGTCACAAATCATTCATTTTTATGTCACATAATATTTATTGATCACAATTTATTCGTTTTATTGGTCATAATTATTCAATAATTGGTCACAACATTTCTTCATCCGACCGGCACCACCAAAAATATCGTCACCTCGCCACTATTATAGCACCACCACCCGCAGCATCCTTCGAACGCACAACACATAGATTAACCTAAACTGGAAGTTTAAAACTTGCGTGTCTTAGCAAAAAACTTGTGTGTCTTAGCAAAATCAAGGGGTATAAAATTCTGGGGAAGAGTTTCATATTGTAGTTCCCCATATATCAGTTTGACTTAGTTATATATGGAGAAGCAAGCCCTGATGGATAAGGAAAATAAAGCAGCTGCTTGCCATATTTGAAGTCTGTGATGAGGATTATAAAGAAATAGATAGTTGCTACATATTGTTTCAATTCTCAATGTACTGTACATATGCAACTTTTCTAGCTTAGCTTTTGTATATAAATTAAAAGTAATATCTTGTACAATCTTAACTTAAGAAATACGAATTCCTTGGCAGCCAAATTGGTAACCAAATCAAAATATTTTCTCTCTTGTTATGGTATCAAAGCAAGATGTCTGAAATCTGAATCTCTATGTTTTACAAATCCTAACACCCTTCTTCACATCTGAATCTTCTTTCTCCCCAATCCTTATTATGGTTGAACCTTAGGGATGACAATAAAACTCGCTCAACCCGATACCTGTGGGGTCTCGCCCCGAATGGGGCGGGGATTACCCGCCTAACAGAGTACACGGGGCGAGGGTCATACCCCAAAGCGGGTACGGGAAATATAGTCCCGCCCTGCTAAGGATCTCAATCACGGAGTTTATTTTATTCAGCAAGCAAGTCGTTGTAGTTGGCTGCATTTTGTGATGCCGACTGTGGAGCATGCACAGTGACAAAGAGATTAATCACTGGTTTTTTACATTTTTCTACGAGATGCCTTGGTCTCTTGGAAATCAAAGAAACAAAGAATGGTATATCGATCATCAGCGGAAGCTGATTATTGCTCAATGGCTTCAAAACCTTTTACATGACCTTGATATAACTCTCAAACAACCTGTTTAGTTATTTTACGATAATCAAGTCGCTTTTTACATTGCATTCAATCATGTTTATCACGGAAGAATGAAACACATTGAGATTAACTGTCACATTGTCCGAGAAAGGATTCAAGGTTTATTGAAACCATTTCACATTTCTACAAATTTACAAGTTGCTGATATTTTAACTAAGGCAATCGGATCTAGATAGTTTCATTATTTGCTGAACAAGATGGGAATCCACTCTGTAGCTTCTCTATCTTGAGGGGAAATATTAAAAAAAAAAAACACACAAAAGAAAATCAAAGGGTACGAATTCTGGGGAAGAGTTTCATATTGTAGTTTTTCATCAATCAGTTTGACTTAGTTATATATGGAGAAGCAGGCCCGGATGAATAAGGAAAATAAAGCAGCTGCTTGCCATATTTGAAGTCTGTGATGAAGATTATAAAGAAATAGATAGCTGCTCCCTATTGTCTCAATTCTCAATGTACTTGCATATGCAGCTTTTCTAGCTTAGCTTTTGTCTATAAATTAAGAGTAATATATTGTACAATCTTAACTTAAGAAATACAAATTCCTTGGAAACCAAATCAAATTTTTACGTGCGGGCTCCCTCCATGCGAAGATGAGGTAAATCCGAGTGTACACCTAGAGTTGGACAAAAGTTCCTGAACCGAACCGAACCGAATCAAATCAAACGGTTCTTCAAAAATTAAATACCCGAACGGGTATCTGAATCGAGAATCGATGGGTTTCGTTCGATTCTCGGTTCTAGGGAAAGAACCGAATCTAAACAATTTTTTTAATTTTTTATATTGAATTAATTAAATTATTTTATTTTTTTCTAAACAAATTAACAAACTAATTAGGTAAATTAAATTTTTTATTTGAATTTTCTGGCCCAATTAATATTTAGTATTAATATCTACTTTTTGGTATTTGTATATATTGAATTAATTTTATTGAACAACTTGTTATTTATATGTTTTTAAATTGAGCTACGTTAATTTGTAATAGTTACGAATGAACATGTTATTAGTTATATTTATGTAGTGTTGTTGTAAATGTTAAAAAATTTAATTATGGTATGAAATCGAACCCAAACGGTTCCATAATTATATTTGGACCAGACGATTCCATTTATTAAATATTCAAAAGTTTTGGGTCGGTTCGATTCTCTTCAAAACCGAATCGGACCATGTCCAGCCCTATGTACACCCCTGGGTGTACAAGTGTCGTTTTCCTTTAATGGTTGTCAAAAAAGGGCCAAGAGTCGTGCACTCAAAATATTTCTACGAGTTGGTATAATTATTAAATTCGTAATATAGTTGTATGACGGAGAGTTGAGATATGTTGTATCCTTCAAAATATCTTTCTATATATAAAAAGTGCCTATTTAACGGAATTTGTTGGTTTAACGGAAAAACTAACGGAATTTTTTTAATTTAAAAATCTTTTAACTCCATTATTGGGCTTCAAAATTTACAATTTTAAAGCCCATGTAGAAATATTGGATGTCATGCTCATTTTATAGATACACTTCTCTCCAAAGATTTCATAAACTTCCAATGTGGGATTGTGCATTTTATATATGCTCTTAACTTCAATAGCTTTATAAATTTCCAATGTGGGATAGTGACAAAAAAAAATGTTAAAATGCTCATCAAAATCATTTTAAAATGTATGTCTAATTGACTAATTTGATTTTGAATTACAACTAATTAAATTGTAATATTCACTTTCATTCTTTCATTTATTTAATTTTCAAATTTAATTTAAATTGCACTTGATTATTAATATATTAATGTTAGATATTATTTTCTATAAGTTTAAAATATTTTAATTTAACAAAGTAAACTATTTTAACATATTTATTTTTAATTTTTAGTGTTGGGACTAATTGTAGGATATATAATGAATCTAATTAATAAAGATAGATTTACTTTGAATTATTTTTATGTATTTATTGCATTCGGTTCGATCCCAATTGAATTCCCACGAACTTCACGTCGGAATCATTCTCGATTGTGAATAAAAATCCTTCATCTCCATTTTTAGATATTGGAATTATCAAATCCGCAGACTTTTCGTATAAATCCTATGATTAATGCTCATGTTTAGTTCCTTAATTAATAAAAAAAAATTAAAATTCTTCTAACACTATTTAGCAATATTATAGTATTATATTAAATATTTAGTAAGTATTATTTTTAAATATTAGATGATTTTATGATATAGTAAAAAATCTATTTTTTTTATAATATAGAAAAAACTATTTTTTAAAATAAATATATATTTAATGTCTTAAAAATAATTAAAATAATATTAAAAATACGAAACGTATTATGACGCTTATTTTTCGTATTGACACGCCTAAACTTGTAATTCTTGATTCTCAATATCGACGTCTCGCAACGCATTACGCCTTTTAGAACATTATTAATAAATGAATGGAAAATGCAAAATTTTTTGTACTACTACGATTTAATCACTAGGAAAAAATGAAACTAAAAAAACAAAATGGATGTGGATATTATCAATTTAAAGATGCTAATAGTTTATTTGGTAAGGTACATTGAACTAAGCAAACGTGCATTGCACGTTGCTTATACGTAGTAGTCTAATATATGACAAAACATCGCGTGATTTGCCTGTAAAATGCATGCAGGAAAGTGCAATGGCCGCCTAAGTGGTCAATGGAGAGTCTGAATTGGACTTTTTCTCCTAATTCTAATCTCGTTTGTTCTTTTACCAGACCTACTCTTTTGTTGAACACATACAAGTTTACAACTCAATAAGTCTAACATTCAAATCAAATTTTTTTATTTTGACCCGTCAAAGGAGGAAAATAAGAGTTCTAGTCTGATATAGTTATAGGTCAACACATATTTTAGATATTTGATTCATTCTTAACAATTTAAGTACTCGATTTATGACATCGAAATAATCAATGAACAAATGTAAATTCAAATTAATACAAATAATTTATTGAAAAATAGATTAATATTTTATTTCAAAATGCAGAGAGTACAAATAAATTACTTGAAGAGCAGACACTATCAAATAATATATGCAATAACTCAATCTGATAATTTCATATTGGTGACAAGAAACAAAATCCAACTTGCTTACTTATACTCGAGCCCTTCCTTTATCTAATCTAAAAGAAATTCCTGATTTGTATATCTTCATAGAATAGAGAAAGAAATACTCATTACGTTATGAGTAATCCAGTAATTCTTTTTTTCAATTGGGAGAGATCTCTAGAAATTGAAATTCAGATTTTAATTTAAATCAAAGTCAATCATTAATTTTAATCACATATTCTATGTGACCATAACTTTTCAACCACATGCTTTATCAATTTTTATCAAAATTTATTAAAAAATTATTTTAATCCCCACCAAATCGAGTCTAGTATATAATATTTTGACGAAGAAATCTTATAAAATCTACAATAATATTATGGGACCTACCAAAAAAGTATATACAAGAAAAATGTCATCCCGGAAAATGCGGAGAACCGTTATAAAAAGCAATATCCATGCTTTGTTTACAACTTTCAATGCATTCCATTCATACGGCTCTATCAGATAGGACCGTATATGTATAATGATTTAAGTTAGAATTTTCTGACATGGAAATTTAGAATTACGAATAATAGTTAAAAAAATATCACGATGAAATGTTAAATTCATCATTAGATAGTAGATGGATCGACTTTATCACCTATCTTTCTCATTTATAGAAGTAAATTCAATTTAAAATTATGCTAAAAGTTTGTGACATAACATATAATGATTGGATTGAATAAAATTAGGCACGTTGAAAAAGGAAAGGTAACACACTCAACATGCTCGATTGCTCGACGTTGTATACATGACACAAAAATAGGAAATTTACACAACGATTCGTCGAAATAATTGTATTTTAACTATTATGAGACAAAATTTGAAACAATTGTTTATTCTAGTGTTTTTGTAAGTGTTTATAAATACTTTCTGTTAAATTACTTTTTATTTCCACATGTACTAAACACTTTCCAAGTTAGGAGTGGCTCGACTTGACCCTTATACACCGAACTCAGCTCATGCCAAAATAGGGGCTCGATTCGACACATAGGCTTGTGGACCTCATGAGTAGGTCGAGCCATCGGGGTTGGATCGTTTTTCTTTATTTTTTTTTTTAAAAATAGCAACATAATCCAAATACAAGCAAAAAAAATTTTAAAAAGGAAACTAGTAAAGTGAGCAAAAAATGAGTTGATCTACAAGTCCAAAAGAGCCGACTCATAAAAAAAATGAGCTCGGCTTAATCCACGACTTGTCTTAAAACAAGTTCAAGACACCTTGCATACCAAATCAAGATGAGACGAACAACTCGGTCAATTTGCCACTCCTCTTCTAGGTGTACTCTAATAACATTTAGTGCTCATTTTGGCTCCCATTATTTCATGTTATAATGAGAGCAATAGTAACTTTTTGGAGAACACGTGGTTAAAAAAGAAGGAATATTTTTTGAATTTATGTATAATATTATTTTATTAAAAAAATGTGAAATTGATAAAATAAAAAGAGAAAAATAAATTATAATTTAATGGAGGCCAAACGGGGGCTAATTATTGGCATGTTAAATAGTTATACAAGTTTTATTGCTTTTAGGATTTGTGTTAATTTAGTTGTACAGCTGTTAAGATCCGTATCATTGATTTAAAGAATAATTTTTACAATAGATAAATGTAATATCTATAACGTATAAAGTTATAAAGCCTGTGTTTGACACCCATTAATTTCTCTTTCTCTTTCTCATTCTTCATTTCAACCACATATTTTCCCTATAAAATAATATTATACACAAATCAAAAAAATTTCATCACTTTTTTACCACACATTCTTACATCAATCACTATTCCAAAATTTTCATTCTTCTAAAAATGGGTTTCAAACAGGGGCAAAGAAAGTTATGAAAAAAAACTATACAAGAAGCAGACCAAGGAGGTCCTGGGGCGCATGTGCCCCTGAACTTTTGAGGTTTTTTTTAATAAGTCATGTTTGGTATCGATTGAAATCTAAATTTTAATTTAAATTAAAGTTAACAATCAATTTTACTAATATATTTCGTGAAATCCAAAATTGTTTTAACTTTTATCAAAATTTACTAAAAAATTAATTTTAATCTCCACCAAATAGAGGCAAAATCACAATAAACTTGAATTTCGATAGCATGCTAATTTTAAAAATTCTCTGACGACTGTACGCTAATCAAATCTACAAATTGTTTATGTCATCTCAAAACTTACTTGGAGACCTACACTATTGGCATATCGAATAGTCCAAATAGATATCGAAAATAGTTAAAAATACGTTAAACGTGGATTTTAAACGTTTTTTTTAAAAAAAATTCAATTATTTAATTAACATTTATTATTTTTGTAATACAAATTTCTTAATATAATTTTCATCGTTTTATTAGGAAATTTTATATGAAATATGACATAAATTTTTTTTCGAAATTTTACGTCCGAAAAAGTCATATCCCATGTAAATTTTCGGATGTAAAATTGCACGAGATATGATTTTTTTGAACGTAAATTTTTAATTGTAAAATTTCTCTCAACTTTTTTTCAAGTCCGATTGTGCTCCTTAACTTTAAATTTCTGATATTCTTTAAGATTTCCTTTCTTCCAAAAAAATAAATAAATAAATAAAATCAAGCCTCTACCGTCCAACTTTAAACCCCTTTCCTCCGCGTTTCCTCCACCCCAACGCACCCGGCCACCACCCGTCTCTATAAATTTCATCCAAACCCTAATGCAAATTGTCCTCGTACTATAACAACGCAATATCGCTTCTTTTCCACAAAACCATCACACCGCGCAATCCCAACCTTATAATTTTCTTTTTTATTCATTTCCATTTTGTCGTTATTCATTAAAATCTCCTCTTTCCCGATAATATCTTTTATTTTCCAGTTCTATATAAGAATTTTGTTCTATATATATCCTCGTTTCTGGGATATTTTCCCAGGCCCATAAACATGTTATAGCCTCCAATTTCTTATCTCTAAATATATCAATTTTTTTTTTTTTTTTTTTTGGTTCATTTTTGATCTATATTTAACTAGAATTAAGATTGGGTTGAACGACCATGGCAGTAGCATACCCACATTTTTTGGTATCTGAAAATCGCGCAACGGTTGAGCAACCAACATTAATGATCTCCCCTGCCGCTCCTTGCCCGCCTGTAACCCTCACCCAGGATGATTTGAAAAAAATCGCCGCTTATAAGGCCGTGGAGCATGTGAAATCCGGCATGGTTGTTGGGCTTGGAACGGGTTCCACCGCGAAGCATGCTGTTGACCGCATCGCCGAGCTCATGCGCCAGGGAAAGCTTAAAGACATTATTGGGATACCCACATCGAAAAAGACTCATGAACAGGCTGTTTCATTGGGGATCCCTTTATCCGATCTTGATTCCCACCATGTTGTGGATTTAACAATTGATGGAGCGGATGAGGTGGACCCTGGATTGAATTTGGTAAAAGGGCGTGGAGGGTCGTTGTTGAGGGAGAAAATGGTGGAATCAGCTAGCAAGAAATTCATTGTAATAGTTGATGAATCCAAATTGGTGAATTATGTTGGGGGTAGTAGGTTGGCCATGCCGGTGGAGGTTATTCCCTTTTGTTGGAATCATTCTTTGAAGAGGCTTGTGAGTTTGTTTGAGTATGCAGGTTGTGTGGGGGAGCTGAGGAAGTGCGCCGAGACTGGGAAGGCATTTGAGACTGATAATGGGAATTATATTATTGATTTGTATTTCGAGAAGGACATGGGGGATTTGAATGAAGCCAGTGATTTGATTTTGAGGCTTCCAGGAATTGTTGAGCACGGGATGTTTCTTGGATTGGCCACCTCGTTGATTGTTGCTGGTGTGGAAGGCATAACCGTGAAGACTAAGATAGGAAATGAATTGGAGGTAGATTCTTTTTGTTACACTGATTTGAGAAATGGGTTTTTAGTTTAATGAACACGTTAGATTATTTAGATCCTGGCCAAGAAAGTTTTAGTACTAGTTAAGTTGGGGGAGTTTTGGATTATTAATGTAACAGGGGAAGCCTTTTAGTGCTCCTTTTCTATCAATTGATAAACTTGATTATTGAACGGATTAGCTTCAAATTTCGTTCTTGGTAATGAAATATTGCTTCCTCAGTTTTGGTTTGTGCCCTTTGCGAATTGTATTGCTTCATAGCTTACTTGTGCTTTTAACCTCTGTGTGGTGTTTACAGCTTTAACTTGAGTTTCTATCTGTTTTGTTTATTCATTACATTTGCCAATTTTTATATATCTGTTTTATTCCGTTTGTGCCACATTTTTTTTTTTCTTGATGCTTGATAATGCTTAGGGATTATGCTCAAGACTATTTAAAGATGCCAATAGCTTGATTTGTCCAAGTATGCTCTTGAATCTGGAGCTTCAGAATGCTCTTGTTACAGAATTTGTTGCTTTATGGAAGTATTATATATAATTGCAAATCTTAATGGTTATCTACTTGTTAATTGTTTGGTTGAATATCTCGACGAACATACATAATTCATAATGAGATATTTAGAAACTTGATGTCTTTGTATGGATTGTGTATTCTTTTCAGATTTGAGTTGGAGAAAATCAATTCTTATTGAAATTATCTGTTAAGAGATCTATTTCCAAACTCTGATTTCCGTATGGAAAAATTATAACTAGATATATTTTTATCTAAATCTTAGCTACAACTACAAGGGGGTTTGGATCATGAATTCTATATGTTCGAACATTTGATAGTGTTGCTTTTTCAGCTTATTGTTTTGGCAGTTTTAGAACCCTACGAGAGCTTTCCCTATTGCATTGCTGCCCTGTGGTCTTTTAGTTCTGATTGCAATACAAGAACTAGAGTGGCATGTGCCCTAAACTGTAGCAAAATGTCGTGATCCAACTTAGAGAACTCGTTGAATATAAAATACCTCCAAGTTAACTGGGCAGAGTTGTTAAAAGTACGATTCGAGTTTTGTGTCTATCATCTGGGTTATACAGAAAGATGTCCACGTAACTTTCTTCTCTCTTGTTCATGTTTGCTGATCCGTCCTTGGCCCTGTTCAATAAACATTGAGGATGATACTGTGTTATTTGTTATTGATTGTTCAAAAGTGAAATAAATCTTGAAGTTCTCTTGTTCTTGTTTGCTGATCCGTCCTTGGCCTTGAAGTTATGATTGAATTCCAGGTTTAAAATGTTTTGAACTTCCAAATTGAAATATTAGATAGTTTTAGTGGATGCTTCGAGCCTGTTTGGTAGGACTTTTGTTTTTTATTAGCTTAATGAGAAATCAACTTTAACCAGCTCTCTCTAAATGTTGTCATATTCATACAAAATATTTTTAGAAAATTATTGAAGGCAGCTTCTTAATTTCAAAAGTAGTATTTGACTTTTCAAAAATCATGTCAAACTCACCCTACGTACATAGCACCGAAAAGTGTGCCTTATTTTATCTTCAGTACTAATGCTCTATTGTGTCCATGACTAGTGGGATAGGGAAGAATATTGGGTGCACGATAATCCTGCTGATTGGTGACAATTTAAATGCAGTTTTTTTAGCTACCTCCAGTAGTGGAGAACAACCCTTTTTTTTTTTTTATCTTTCAATGCCCACCTCACAAAATCGAATAATTTGATTCCTGAATAGATAGCACTTCAGACAAACATCACATAGAGCAGCAGGAAGAACGTTTTATGAGCCATTTCATGGTTTCTATTCAACTAGTTTCAATATTTAACCTCGTTTATTGTATAGTTTAAATATTTCCTGAAAACACCTCGTATCACTTATAGCAAGTTTGGCCTTTGAGGTTTCACTCTTCAAGGGAGCCTTCACTTCATTTTTAGGCGGACAACACCCAAACAGGCATACACACACGCTTATAGATATGATATTAAACAATATTTGTATATGATCACAGTATTTGTGCACTCTTTTGTAAAGTAGGTTATACGTCTAGCTATTAACAATCTTGCCGTGCTATACGAGCATAGGAGCACTCTCGGTGCTTGACATATGGTGACCACTGGATTAAATTAATTGTCTTCTATCTTACCTCTTGATTAATAGTGTGTTTAAGCCGTATTATTTTGGAAGAATGTATTATGGAACAGTAGATTGATGGAGAATGTGTGTTTAAAAAATAAGAAAAAATTATTGACGTGATGAAGAATATTATTTTATTGAAAAATATGTGGTTGAAAATGAGTAAAAGAATGAAAATGAAAATTTTAATTTAACTCAAATAGGGGCTACGAATAAATTCGTTGATAATTGTAATATTTGCTGATAGACATAACAAAAGCTAGCAGGATAAAGATTTCGTTGGTATAATATATCTTTAAATATTTTTGTCAAAATCTGTACTGAAAAGAGAAGTTTCCTTAACATTATCATCTTCTAGCTAAGGATCATGAAATTATGAAGGTTACTGGCACAAAGCGTCCTTGAATTTCATTTTGCAAAACGTCCCAATGTTGCTATTTTTTTTTCCACCACAATTTACACCTTTCATTGCGAAAATCATTATCTTCATTCAATTTCTAAATAAAAAGTTGTGAAATAACAAATATACCCTTCTATTTAAATAAAACAAAATGAAAACAAAAGAACAATAAAGAAATAATTGCAACCATGCATCCAAATTTTTTAAAAATGTGCAAATGAATCTCAAATAAATTATCAAAAAATCAAAAAAAGAAAAAGAAAAAAATTTAAAAAGAAAATTATTTTCTTTTTCCTCATCCCCTTCCTTTCAACCAACCCCCCCATCCTTTCCCTCAAACCAAATCAAGAGGAACCTCATGGCGCAACAAAGCTAAAAGGATTGCTTTAATTAGTTCCGTTTACTACATTTGGTTGGCTAGGAATATGATGATTTTTGATAATTTGAAGGCTAATGTTGAAAGTATTGTAAGACGAATCAAGCACCGAAAAGTGTGCCTTATTTTATCTTCAGTACTAATGCTCTATTGTGTCCATGATTAGTGGGATAGGGAAGAATATTGGGTGCACGATGATCCTGCTGATTGGTGATAATTTAAATGCAGTTTTTTTAGCTACCTCCAGTAGTGGAGAACAACCCTTTTTTTTTCAATGCCCACCTTACAAAATCGAATAATTTGATTCCTGAATAGATAGCACTTCAGACAAACATCACATAGAGCAGCAGGAAGAACCTTTTATGAGCCATTTCATGGTTTCTATTCAACTAGTTTCAATATTTAACCTCGTTTATTGTATAGTTTAAATATTTCCTGAAAACACCTCGTATCACTTATAGCAAGTTTGGCCTTTGAGGTTTCACTCTTCAAGGGAGCCTTCACTTCATTTTTAGGCGGACAACACCCAAACAGGCATACACACACGCTTATAGATATGATATTAAACAATATTTGTATATGATCACAGTATTTGTGCACTCTTTTGTAAAGTAGGTTATACGTCTAGCTATTAACAATCTTGCCGTGCTATACGAGCATAGGAGCACTCTCGGTGCTTGACATATGGTGACCACTGGATTAAATTAATTGTCTTCTATCTTACCTCTTGATTAATAGTGTGTTTAAGCCGTATTATTTTGGAAGAATGTATTATGGAACAGTAGATTGATGGAGAATGTGTGTTTAAAAAATAAGAAAAAATTATTGACGTGATGAAGAATATTATTTTATTGAAAAATATGTGGTTGAAAATGAGTAAAAGAATGAAAATGAAAATAGGGGCTACGAATAAATTGGTTGATAATTGTAATATTTGCTGATAGGCATAACAAAAGCTAGCAGGATAAAGATTTCGTTGGTATAATATATCTTTAAATATTTTTGTCAAAATCTGTACTGAAAAGAGAAGTTTCCTTAACATTATCATCTTCTAGCTAAGGCTCATGAAATTATGAAGGTTACTGGCACAAAGCGTCCTTGAATTTCATTTTGCAAAACGTCCCAATGTTGCTATTTTTTTTTCCACCACAATTTACACCTTTCATTGCGAAAATCATTATCTTCATTCAATTTCTAAATAAAAAGTTGTGAAATAACAAATATACCCTTCTATTTAAATAAAACAAAATGAAAACAAAAGAACAATAAAGAAATAATTGCAACCATGCATCCAAATTTTTTAAAAATGTGCAAATGAATCTCAAATAAATTATCAAAAAATCAAAAAAAGAAAAAGAAAAAAATTTAAAAAGAAAATTATTTTCTTTTTCCTCATCCCCTTCCTTTCAACCAACCCCCCCATCCTTTCCCTCAAACCAAATCAAGAGGAACCTCATGGCGCAACAAAGCTAAAAGGATTGCTTTAATTAGTTCCGTTTACTACATTTGGTTGGCTAGGAATATGATGATTTTTGATAATTTGAAGGCTAATGTTGAAAGTATTGTAAGACGAATCAAAACTCACGTATACAAAGTGATGTTTTATTTGTATTCTAATGTTTTGATTTGTTATGAATCATTAGCGAGAGACTGATTTGTATTTCTTAGTTTGTTTCTCCTTTTGTTTGGTAACGTAAGATGCCCATAGTTGATATCTCTCTTTTGTAATTGCATTGTTGATTCACTTGGGTATGCCCGAAGTATTTGTGTTTGGTGCTTTTGATTAATATAATTCTTTTTATCGATCAAAAAAAAAAATACTGCCACCGACCACCGTAAAACCCAACAATCGTCACCACCACATAATTATTTGTTAAATGGTCCATTTTTCGGGAAACCTAATTTTAATCCCTTTTTGTGGTAAAACTGATTTTATATAAAATAAACTCAATGAATGAAATCCTCCTCCTGTAAACTACAAGCGATTGATCTAAAACTTCAATCATTTTTGTTAAAAGGAATGTATGATGTATGATCTTGAGCACTTCCCGAACTTTTTCAATCAAAGTTCCATTGGCAATTCCATTTGTAATTTCCGTTTCGGTTTTATTATAAAACATTCCTCTTCTCATTATCAGGATATTAATTTCTCGCATCAAGGATCTCACTTCCCTACATGAAACTGCTACTACTGATGACATCTATGTTGCATATTAGCAGTTGAAGATAGATGATAATTCGTGAAGAATGTGGCAATGTTTGACTTGGCTGACTTGTTGACTCTTTAAATGCTGATCAATAAAGTTGTTTTTCAAATTGGTAAAAAGGGGTTTTGAAGGATGCAATTTCTTTAATTGAACGAAAGATTGAACCCCAATGACCGTTGGATTGGAGGAAATATATGAAAGTAGCCTAATTAAAAGGGCTATTTATGCATTTTGGCCCTTGACCATTCAAAGGTAGCAAACTACCAAAAATACCCCTAAATATAAGATTTACAAACAAAGTAATTATAATATAAAGAAAGTAACAATTTAGTCCTAGAAGATTTATTATAATAATAATTTCTTTTCAAAAAACTAACTAAACTATGACTAATAATTATAAGATAAAAAGACCTAGATCTAAAAGAGGTCCATATAAAATTAAAACTATTGTAAAAAATAAAAAAGAAATTGAATTTGAAAATGAAATCGATAAAATAGGATATCAAGAACAATTATATGCTGCTCAAGAAATATTAAAATGTTTTAAAGAAAATTTAATAGAAAATTTTGCCAGAGGAATTGTTAGATCTATAATTGTAAAAGATATACAAGATATAATAGATAAATTAGAAAAAAGGAAAAAGAATATCTCAAAATATAATATTCCTTTTGAATCAAATATAGATATAATAACAGATCTTGATATTATGAATTCTCAAACATTATTAGACTTTGAAGATTTAATTAAAAACCTATAGATGAGGAAACCTATTACAAATAGATTACCACAAGAATATAAGAAATTAAGATTGAATTTAACTTTGAGATTTTATATATCTATAACTAATAATAGATTAGAATTTGATAAATTAAAAGAATACATAGAATATACGATTATTTAAAGATTAATTAGATTTTAGATTTTAAGTATTATTTGATTTTTGTTCGCTCTAAGTAGCCCCCCAAGTAATAGTATCAGAGTCATAGAGATCATGGACATTACAATTACAAAAAATGATTGGTATTACAAAATAGAAGAAAAAGGAAGTAATATATTTTTAGAACATATTCCTAAGAAAATAAAAACAATAACATTAATGATAATGATAATTAAAGAATTACCTCAAGAGATAAAAGAACAAATTATAGATAACCTTATAATAGGAACATTAAAAGATGAATATATATATATGAAAAAATTATTATTGAACTTGAAAAAGAAGAAATTATGTTATATTGCAAAGATTATGAGTAATAGAATTATAAAAATAGATAATTATTATAAATTAGAAACAGAAAAAGGAAGTTATATATTTTTAAAACCTATACCTGATAAGTTAAAAATAATAACATTAAGAATAATTAGAAAATTGCCTATGGAAATTAAAGCACAAATATTACACAAACTAATTATAGAATCAATAAAAGAAGGATATATATATGAGAAAATAATAGAAACTTTTGAGAAAGAAGAAATCAATTTATATTATAAAGAAAAATATGAATCAGATGATTTGTAAAAACTATTAATGGAATTAATGGAAATAAAAGAAATTCTAGATAAAAAATTAGTAAGAATAAGAGAAATAAATCTACAAATACAAGATGAACTTTTAAAACCTGGAAATATAACAAACTCACAACAAAAACAAATATTAAAATTAAAACAAGAAAGATATAAAACAAGAGCAAGTTATTACGAAAAAATGAAAGAATTAACAAATAATAATTATGTAAAACAAAAATGTGATAAAGTAATAAAAGATTGTAAAGATACTGAATGTAGAACATATTACTTATGTCAATCAAAGAAAAGATAAATGTCAATTGGTGAGTATATAGAAGAATTAAAAACACTAATAAAAATATTAATAGATGATGTTCAAAACATAAATAATGAAATAAAAGAGGTACGAAATGATATTAATATTCTAAAAATTGAAGTAAGAAAAATAAAAGAAAATAATAAAGGAAAAGAAAAAATAATAGACAAAAAACTTATAGAAAAAGAAATGTCTAGAATAGGGAAAAAACATACTGAACAAGAAAATATAAGAATAGAAGCAGGTAGCATGGATGATGAATTTAGGAAAAAGATTTTACCAAAAATAATAGAAGAAGAAGAAAAAATGGAAAAATCTAAAGAAAAAGCAATAGGAAAATTAGAAATTAAAGAAAATCAAGATAATTTAGAAGATAAAGATGAATGAAGAATTAGATTTACTTATAGAAAATTTTGATCAATTAAGTTTAGAAAATTTAGAAGAATATCAAGTCCTAATGAACACTGGAGGAGGACCAAATAAAGCAAAATCTTCTAATAAACAAGAAATATTAGATCCAGATGAAAGTTATGCACCTATATACATTAAACCATATAGACAATATTATGAAACAATAAGAAATAGACAACCACCAAAAGGAAACAAATACAGTAATAGATTTGAACTAAATGATAATTATGATAAACCTGTCAATCATGGAGGAGCAAAATTAGACTTAGATTGTAAAATAGATATTAAAAAAGCCTTAGTAACTTGGGCAGATTCAATGATATTATTCTTTTTATATAACAAAGATGATACATGGGAAAGTACTGAAAGAAGGATAGACTTTTTAGTAGCATCTTTTGAAGGAAATGTTAGAAATTGGTGGGATGGAATAAATAATGATACAAAGACACTAATAAGAAGAAATATACAAACAGAAATAATAAAATCAGATAGAGAAGGTATAGAAAGATTAATAAACTATATTTCAGATGAATTCTTAGGAGAAGATTGGATAAGAAATTTTGATGGAGAAGCAATAAAAGAAAAAGAAAATGTAGGATAAAATTAATAAACCTAACAATATGTGATATGTGTAAAATCAAAGAATATACATGTGAATTTAAGGAATATTATTATACCCAATTTTATAGTAATGAAAATCAAGATGTATATAAAGATATGTACTATAATAAGTTACCAGGAACATGGGGAATATATTTTAAAATAGAATTTGAAAAGTATATCAAAGAAAATCCTGAAGCACCCAGATCTTTAGGATCAAGAATAAAATTTTTATTTGAAAGACTTGCATATATATGTCAACAAAGACAATTAATGAAAAAATCAGGAAAATTAACTAAGATATGTTGTGAAGATATGGAAAAACCTACACAATGGGGATGTAATCCTGAAAGAAAAAATATTAAGAGAAAATTCAAAAATAAAAAATTTAAAAAATTTAGAAATTTTAAGAAAAAATATATAAAGCCTAGAAGAAGATATTATAAAAGGAAATACAATCCAAATAGACAACAGAAAAACAGACCTTATAGAAAAGATAAAAGCCAATGCAAATGTTGGAATTGTGGAGAAATAGGACATATAAGCCCTGATTGTAAAAAGAAAAAGGTTAAAATATTACAAAAAGAATATTTAGAAATAGAAAGTGAATTAAGTGAAATATCAGATATTGAACAATATTATGATCAAGAAGTATATATAAGCGAATCAGATTCAGATAATGAGCCAGAATCTGAATAAAGAAATTGAAGAAATAGAAAAAGATAATATAGATAAACAAAAATATGAAGGAATAGAAGGGTATGGATTAAAAGTAACATTTGATAATAACAAATTCAAGAAAATGAGAAAATTATCTTTAGATTTAAAAATAGGAAAATGGGAAGCCTTAGATAGAATATGGAAAAGAGAAAGAATAGCAATAAATGAATATCATAAAATTGAAAAAGCTATAAATGTTAGAACAACTCAAGGAACACATAAATTGAATCTTTTAACAAGAAATACAGTAGATGAATTATTAACAAAGATTAGTAAAAAACAAGGAGAAAAAATTCAATATGTCTATTTAGCAGGAATACAAATAATGTTTAAATCCTTATTTAGAGAAGGAATAGATTCACCTTTAACTGTAAGTTTACATGATGGAAGAATAATAAATTTAAAAGATAGTCATTTAGGAACTATAGAAGGAAACTTGGCATACCAAAAATTAATATTTACTTGTTACCCAAAATATTGTGTCTCAATTACAGATAAGAACTTCAATGAAGTTTTAGGACTACATTTTAAGTTACATAGAAATGATATAATGGAACCAGGAGACAAGATTATGACTATAGAATATAGAGCTTTATACACATTTACTAACTCCAACTATGGAAATATATACTCTAAAAAACCATACATAGAAGTTCACAAGGAATGCAAGGATATTAGTAAAATAATAGAACAAAGCAAACAAATAAGCTTAATTCCTAAAGAATATGAATTTAGTATACTCAAGGATAAACCTGAAATAGCAGAAGATAAAGAAGATGATTATTCTGATAAAATAATGTTTAGAGATGGCGGATTAATTAAGAGGTCAACAAGTCTTAAATTACCTAAAAACATTTAGAAGGAACTAGTAATATAAAAGAAATCAAACTTCATAGAAATGCTGGAAACATGAAAATAGAAGGAGAATATTATAATGGAAGATAATATATTGAAGGACCAAATATACTAATTGATACATGAGCAAGTGAATGCCATATAGCTTCAATTAGAAATAAAGGATTAATGACTCATAAGATTGAACCATATAGATATGTAAATTTTGATGGACAAATACATACTACAGAATTAGAAGTCAAAGTACCAATAAAAATGGGAGGAATTAAAATGGTAGTACCATATTACATGGATAATAGTATGAATACAGATCCTCATATATTATTAGGAATAAGTTTTCTAAATGGATTAAAAGACTATAGTATAAAAAGAGAAGGATTATATATCACACATAATGATCAAACTATATTATGTGAGAAAAGATAAATGAATAATCAAATAAGTTTTCCATTAGCGGTATATATACAAGTTACTATAGTAGAAACAAATATAACAACATGTGCCTTAATAGATACAGGAAGTGATATTACAATATTTAAAAACTTCTTAATAAATTCATGGAATGAAAATAGTAAAATAAAAATAACAGGAGTAACAGGAGAAAGTACACAAATAATTAATAGTGCTGATAAAGTCAGTATTATATTGGAGAGTAACCATGTGATAATAAAATAAAATCTATAGTTAATATCAAATTAGGATTGTGAATATTACTAATAGGAAATGACTTTATCCAACAATTTCAATATTATAAACAAAATAATTATATGATAATGTTACAAACACCATGTGCACACTTATTAAAAATTCCAAGGGAATTTAGACCCTATAGAGTTCAGCCAGCCCAGCGTGGTGATAAATGGGAGAAAAAACCAATCATAAATAAAGAGATAAATACAAAAATTTTATACAAAAAAGTATTAAAAGTAGAAATAGAAATAAGTATAGGAAAAATTATAGAACAATTAGAAAAGACATGTGGAGAAAATCCATTATTATTTTGGAAACCATACCATCCTAAAGCTAAAATAGAACTAACAGAAAATGTTATAATTAGAGTCAGACCAATGATGTATACTATACAAGATACACAAGAATTCAAAATCCAAATAAAAGAATTACTAGAACAAAAGCTTATTAGACCAAGTAATGGACCCCATAGTAGTCCAGCCTTTGTGGTCATGAAACATTCTGAGCAAGTTAGAGGAAAAGCTAGAATGGTAATAAATTATAAAGAATTAAACAAATATACTAAATTTGATGGATATTTTTTACCAAATAAAGAAGTCCTAATAAACCTTGCAAAAGGAAAACAATATTATTCCAAGTTTGATTGTAAATCAGGCTTTTGGCAAGTTAAAATGGAAGAGGATAGTATACAATATACTGCATTTAGTACACCTCAAGGTAAATATGAATGGTTAGTAATGCCTTTTGGTTTGAAAAATGCACCACAAATATATCAGAGAAAAATGGATAATATATTTAGAAAGTTTGATGAATTTTTAATAGTATATGTTGATGATATATTAATATGTTCTAATACTAAAGAAGAACATAGAAACCATTTAATACAACTCATAAATGAATGTAAAAAGGAAGGAATTGTCCTTTAAAAAAAGAAAGTTATAATAGAAAAATAAGAAATTGACTTTCTTGGATTATCAATAGATAAAAAAGGAATAAAATTACAAACCCATATATCCAAAAAGATAGAAAGTTTTCCAAATAAATTAGAATCAAAAGAACAAATACAAAAGTTCTTAGGATGTTTAAATTATGCAGAAGGATTTATTGAAAATCTTTCAAAAAAGAGACATAAAATACAAGTCTTACTTAGAAAAACAAATACTAAAGGATGGAGTGAAGAACATACGAAGCTGTTAAATTATTAAAAGAAGAATGCAAAAATTTACCAAAATTAAGATTGCCAGATGAAAAGGATAATTTGGTTGTTAATACAGATGCTTCTGATAAATATTGGGCAGCCATATTAAAAACAGATTTAAATGAAATCTGCAGGTATTCAAGTGGAACTTTTAATCAAGCAGAAATAAATTATACCACTCATGAAAAAGAATTATTAGCAATTATTAGAGGAATAAAAAAGTTTTCATTATTCCTATTATCTAAAAAGTTTATTGTTGAAACTGACAATTCTAATGTTACAGGATTAATTAAAAATAAGTTGCCAATGGAGCCTCAATATAGGAGATTGCACAGATGGCAAGCATATTTGTCATTTTATAATTTCGATATTATTCATATTAAAGGTATAAACAATTATCTTGCTGATTTTTTAAGCAGGAATATCGAGTTCGGAGATGGATAAATTCAAGCAGGAGATATCAAAAATAAAATCTGCGGCAGCATATGCCAAAGATGAAGCTGATGATATAAAAATTGGAATGGAGGCATTAGCTGAAACCTTAAGTTATAATGTCAAATTATTACTTGAGATCAATGCGTCCCATACCAAAGTTACCAATGAATTAAAAGACCGAATTGATGCTCTTGAAGCACAATTAGAGTCTACAAATACCAAAAATACAGGGGTTGATGCTTTAGCACAATCTCAAAATACCAAACAGGGAATACAAACAGGTACACCAAGTGGAAGCAGCGGTGGACCCAGTCAAATAAAAAGAGATACAATCATGGAAAGTCCCCGAAAGGTGACAATAAAAAATGATGATAAACATACAAGGGTGATCAAAATCAGAGCAGATGAAGATGATGAAACCCCTTTAACACCAAGAGAAGAAGAATATAAAGCTTTTGCAAAACTTGTCTATGAACTACAAGATGATGAATCATATTTCATCTCCCCAGGAGAACATGTTTACCCAAGGATGATCATTACAAACGATGGAGACCCTAACATGGTTAAAATGGCAGCAGACTATGGATTCTTGGATTTAATTTATCCAGGAAAAGATTTAAAAGAAATTGAAAAATTTGATGATATCTTCCGAGGAGAAGTTTCAAAATTTGCCAAAGGAAGACCAATATATCTTAAATTTTACTCAATCAGTCCAGAAATTGATGGAAGGATATATTATCCTGCAGAACATATTATTACAATTGGATATGTAGGCCGAAATTTCCAAATTGAAGTAGGCCAAAATAGAAAGCCATTGCCAAACATTAACAGATCATGGATGAAATCCCGAAGAGTCTTAGGGATGAAAGTCCTCTACAACATGGCAAAAAATCTATACGATAAAAAATTTCAATGCTTATGCCAATATGAAGGATGGACACTTATGACAAATAATGAAAAGGATAAGTCTACAATTTTAAAAGAATATATCCAAAAGTTTGATATCCATCAAATCCATGGAAGTCCATCAACCATACAAGAATCATGCCAGTTGCGGGAGTGTCCCACATGCTATCCAAATGAAAAGAGGCCCCGCAACTATGAAGAATCTTGACAAACTCTATATGAAGACAATAGAGGAAAAGAAGATGTGAAAGAAAGATGGACAGCTGGAAGAAATAATAGAGCTACAATTATGTAGTGAATAAATTATTGTAATAATAGGACTCCATTAGTGGAGTATGATGTAATGAATGATGTAAGAGGCCAATAATCGAGCCTCATTTAGTTGTATAAATAGAAGCCTTTGGGCTAAGATAGAGGCAGAATGAGTTGAGAAAAAACACTTGAGCTTTCATATTGTGAGAAAAACACTTCTGTCCTTTGATATAATCTTTGTACCAATTTCAGAATATCAAATAAAAATCCATTTCTTACATATGAGAATGATTTTCTAAATTTTTCATTCCCATAGATTCTTGATAGATCTAATAAGAAATTTCTTTCTTATTTTAACAACAAACAGTTTTTCTTTAATCCAAGTCTAGGGATTTGTCCTTAGAAGCGATACAGTGAAGGCAAGAAGCTGAATAGCAAGGATTCCGTTAAGGCAGGAGGCCGTTGAAGGAAACAATTTGCACATTCAGAGCCTGAAGGTCACTCGATTCTAAGAATAAAGAGCCAGATTAAAATTAAGGTAGAACTACTATTTCTTGTTAAATTTTGAAAGAATTTCTTAAGATTTTAGAGAATCGCAGGGATTATAAATGTTTATGATTATTCATGATGTTTGGATTACTGTCTACCATGATGTTTATATTATTATG
This sequence comes from Fraxinus excelsior, assembly GCA_019097785.1. Taxonomy (NCBI): domain Eukaryota; kingdom Viridiplantae; phylum Streptophyta; class Magnoliopsida; order Lamiales; family Oleaceae; genus Fraxinus; species Fraxinus excelsior. Next base: position 2,108,770 of record CM032640.1, read on the forward strand.
ATGATGTTTATATAATCATGCCAGGATATACAGTTAAAGGATTAGACGATTTGTTAAAAAGAATATTTGAAAAAGTAGAAAATATGAAATCCCAATTAGAAAATATAGATGAAATATCTGAGGAACATATTAAACAACTTATAAGAGAGCGTGAACAAAAAATAGCAGATTATGCTAATATACTAGATCAAAGAATGAATTTATATTTTAAAAATCAAAATATAAGAAATACAGAACAAATCCGAAACTTACTTTAAAATAGAAGGACATGTCTTGCAATAAAGAAACCTATTTCATTAAGGGTAAAATAGACTTTTATACGAAAATCCCAAATAAATCAAGTCAACAGGCCCGTTTGAATAATCCCCGTTGGATTGGCTGATCTTCTAGTGGTTTCTTTACTTCATTCATTGCCTAGGTTTGAGATTGGAATTCATTCGATTTTCTTCTATCTAGCTCCTGAAGTTTCTCGCATCTTTCTCACTCTAAAATCTGTAAGTCTTTCGATCTTTCAAACTTTCTCAATGTAATTCTTTTTCTTGTGTGATTTGTATATTGAGAAGTGTTGTGATGTTCGTTGTAGTTGAAAGGCTGATTTTGATGTAATTTTGAGTGATTATAGTTTGATTGTCCGGATTTGTATCTTGGATACTTTGGTTCCCTTTTTCATACAGTGGTTTCTTCCGATGACACAAGTTCAAATGGGTTATGGGTTTATGGTTTTATTGCCTTGGGGCAAAATTATATCGAAGTTCAATTTTTCTTTCAAGTCTCTGTCCATTTTTGTTGATTTAATTGACTCATCGTTTGAACCTATTCATAATGAATTCCTTGTACTCTTGCATTGGAATTGCAGGGGTTCAAGCTGGAGAAGAAGTCACAAGTGAAGACATTCTTCTGTACAATGAATTTGGAAAAGTTTAGGTCTAATTACGACTTATGAATCTTCATTTTTTGAAGCTTGAAATTTTTTAATTTTACACAAGTACAATGACTTAATTTCTATTCTCAGCTTAATTTGGTAATTGGTTGAGGGTCTCTGGAGTATTATTCCTACGGGGCGGGGTTCATCAACAATGATGCATCCTACAACATGAATTTTGTAATACAAATTCTTTGAGGAGATTGAGCATTCAAGGTATATTTTGCTTTGGTTTGGGGTTTGAGGGTAAAGGTGGGGGGTTGGAATAGGGGGATGAGAGTCATTTTCTCTGATCAACTCATCTAGACGAAAACTGTCTAAGATCCTCTCGTAGCATGAGAATATTAAATGGTTTGAGTTCAATACTACTACAAATAAAAAAATTAGGATAAAAGCTACAATAATTTAAAAGACTCGCTGCACTTGTCATTTTTATTTGTGGATCATAAAGGTAGTATACATTGTATAGACATGACCCATAATTGAATAACTGCACAAGAAGTAAACATTTATAACTACACAATTGCAAATTACTATAAAACTTGACTAAAAACAAATTACATTCACTATTCATTAATCATCGACCTCCGACGAAAAAGCGAAACTAAAATACAATTTTACAAACTTTAAAATAACATCATCAAGCAGACATTTATTAAGAAGACAGGAAATCAAAATCTTCATGGGTACTTGGAACAATCAGTTGGCATGAAACTAACCTTGTTATTTACAAGGTCATATCCTACGACTTGATTCATCTGATTCATGTTCCCAAAGATATAGGTTGAATCCTTAGATGGCACCATAGTTAAACAAAGCTTCCCATTTTCTACTTCAATAAATGTGCTTGTTGATGACAACTCTAAATCAGCATCAGTGAAATGAACCACAATTTTTGGTGCATCAAAATCTTCGCGGTTGGCTAGATAGCACAACTTGGATTCAAATCCACCTTTTGGATCCGTAACAGGTTTCCCTTTAATAACTTTTACGAGCGCTGATTCAAGTTTCTGATAAAATTGCTCGGGGAAGTAAGTTAACATCGTTCCAGAATCAATAATAATGTTGCCTTGCTCGTAGACGGAGGTGGTTCGGTAGTTTAATCTATTGGTTCCAACAGTAATGCCCTCCAAATTTAAGTAGTAAGAAGTCTTATCTGAACGTTTCTTTATCAAGGGAGTGGACACAACTTTTGGCCCTGAAACCAAAGCTTTACTACCAAAACTTATCTTACTTGGAGAATGGGATTCATCCATTTGAGTCAAACAGTAGGAGAATTTTCCACCAATGGATTTATACAATTGGTTGACAAGTGAAAGATCTCCACCTCCGAGGCCAATAATTCCAGCAGCAACAGTTTCTTCGGAATTCTCATGATTATCATGACCACAGCCAAACGCGACCTTAAAAGGCACTGGTTTTCCAGAATTCGATTGAAGAGTAATAGTTTCCTCAGCTAAATCACCATTACTGTAAGATTTATCTCTATAGGAAATATTATATTTACAATAATTTTCATAGTCACAAGAACGTGGAATACATAGTTTAGACCCACAGGACAGACGCATGTACGAGGTTGATTTTCTGGGATCAAAAAGTGGTCCATTTTGTTCACATTTCGTACAAGGAAGGCATTTTGTCCACAGTAGGTCACTGCCTGTGTCAGCAATGGCTAGGATTTCGACAGGTGGTGTTCCAATAGAGATTTTCATGAGGTATTCTCCTACACTGTACTTAAGGAGTTCTTGGAATGAGTCTGTTGTGGAAATTGAGGTTGGATTGAGGGATGTTTTACGTGCAAGTGAACGTTGGAACGCATTTCTTAGACGCTCAAATCGCGTTATATTGGGGTTGTAGAACGGTGAAAGAGGAGAGTCGCGATGGATGAGGTCAACTGTGATGCCATTATTTCTGGCATCAATGAGAGAAATCACATAACTAGAAATTAACAAAGTGAAAAAGAAATTGGAGTGGAATGCCATGATTGAAAACTCTCAAGGAATTATGTAGATGTTCTGATTAAAGTCTCAGCTACTTGTTACTATATATATTAACGTCTCGCCATTCAAGACCCGCACAGACCAGTTAGAAGTCATAATATACTACAAATAAACAGACTTTTCCATGGAGAGAGTAAAAAGTTGGGGAGAAAAAGGACGAAGACCAATTCGAGTAGGGCATGATATACACACACAATATTCTAAGATACTCGCCGTGTTCAGTGGGCAGAGAATAGTCCATCAAGTAGGACACATTATATATGCCAAAACGTGGTCACAATTTTCTACAAAACTCTACGTACTAAATGGGCACAGACCGTCAATAGAATTAGTAATGTTATTACACACCCATGATATTATAACGCTATTCGAGATGACATTAAATCACTGTTTGGTGTGGATTGAAATCGGGTTTTTACTAAATTTTGATAAAAGTTGATGAAATGTGTGGTTGAAAAGTTGTGGTACCCGTGAAATATGTGGTTGAAATTAATTGTCGACTTTGACTTTAATTAAAATTAAAATTTTAATTCGTACCAAACATGAGCTAAATGATATTAATTGAATTATAAATTTTTGGTTTTAATTGAGTATATTATAGTGCAGTCCAAATCGGTGTTTAGCATTAATAGTACTAACTCCTCGTTGGGTATCAACGTCGTTCTTTGGCATTTAGATATAACTGGACCCACTTGATGTAGAACTCCTCGTTGGGTCTTTGACATATTCAACATATAACACTCAGCAAAATCAACATCGTTCTTTGGTATTTAGTTATAACCGGACCCACTTGATGTAGAACTCCTCATTGGGTCTTTGACATATTCAACGTATAACATTCCGCAAAATCAACACCGTTCTTTGGTATTTCTAATATAGATAACATATTAGGATCCGTTTGATTATAAGGGTGGAAAGAAAATGTTTTATAGGGAAAAAATATTCCTAAAAATTGTTTTACTGGGAATTGTAATTAAGTGTATTTGATTGATATAATTTTCCACCTGAAAATTCTTTTAAAGTTTGGATCTTTTTGTTCATGTTTGACTTTATTTTACATGAAAATTGTCCATTAAAATGATTTTTTTTTTTTTTACAATTGGTTATGAAATTTGTTAATATTGTCAAAAAGTTAAAAAAAAATTGCTCAAAAACTATTTTTTCATTAAAGTTTAGTGTTCGTTTAACTCCGTTTTACATGGAAATTGTGCATTAAAGTGATTTTTTTTTTTTTTTTTTACAATTGGTTATGAAATTTGTTAACACCGCAATAAAAAAAAAAAAAAAAAAATTGGAATTTCATTTCCCACCAAAAAGGTGGGAAAACCAATTCAACCAAAATGAAGAAAATGTGCACAAGTGTGGCAAGAGCCATGGAAAATTATTGTTATCAAACATGACATTTTGTGGAAAATGGAATTGGAATTAATTGGTTATCAAATGGTGCCTTAAGTTTAATAAAAATTTATGCATTGAATTAGTACTAAAATTTTAATAAAGACTTGCTGAAAACTATGAAACCCTTTCATTTCTTGGGAGAACTAGCAAATACTTTTAGCTACGATAAAAGTATGTAATGAGAAATGTTTTGACTTTTCATACTCTTACTACCATCGTATGTCTAATTATAGTCATTTTATTATTATTATTCAATATGAAGTTAGGTAGCGTTCAACAGAGTAATTAATCATATTATTAGTTCGTTATTAACGAATATATAGTCAGAAGATATTCTTAATTACTGTTTGGGAGAGCTCAAAATTAAATTACAATTGAAAATATAACTGTTATTGGGTCTCACTGTCTAATAAAAGTCAACAATAACGGCTAGTTTTTCAATTTTAATCTAATTTCAATCTCCACCAAACACCCTCTCAATTTACTTTTAAAGTAACCTTCTAATTTCGATCGTGTTTTATGCTTTAATTTTTCTTATTATTAAATAAAGAATGTCACTTATTTCGAAAGTAGGTTGAATGTTATTATTAAGATAAGTAATTTAAATATTAGTCAATATAAAAGATCTTTACGTACAAGTCAACTAAATTAATAAGTAATTTTTTGAAGCTTAGTGAAAATGCTTGTCAACATAAATATTCTTGCTACGTGCTAGAACGTTCATGTATGTATTAAGCCACTATTTGAGCGCATTCTATCAAATCTTTTTTTTTTTTTTCTCAAATTCATTTTTAGTTGTACATTCTTCTAATAAAATAATTTTATACTTAAATCCAAATTTTTTCTCTATTTTTTAACTACATATTATCCAAAAAAACTAAAAAAAAAATCACTATTACAAAACATATTCTTTCAAAACAAAAATGAGCCTCAAACAGTTCATAAGAACATTCTTGAGAGACTCTTCAAACATAAGATTCTCTCTATTTTAAAGAGTTGATCCTTAAAATTATGATCTAAAAGACTTTTCAAATTAACATTTTAAAATAGAAAGTGTGTTTAACTCATTCTCTAAAACTAAATGCATTTAAAGTATTTCAATTTCAATGAAGAACAATAATATTATAAAAAAACGGTTGAACCCCAACCTTGAGGGCTCCCCATCGCCCCGCCCCAGAGCATCGTGGTGGAAGTAAATCGCGGGATGTACCTCACCAAGTCAGGGTACAAAAGTTGCCACACTAGTGCCCACAAAGAATATAATTCCAAACTTTGTTAGAGGCGGGAATCGAATCCTCACACTGTGGCTATCAGCTCAGTTGAGACTACCTTACTTATATCCTTTGCACCACTGAACTATGCCTCGGGAGTGAGAAAAATAATATTATAACTTGGAAGGAAGCTAGTGAAAATAAAAAATAGAAAAAAAAATAATAAATAACTTTTTGGAGTAGTAAAATTAAGTATTAAAAATAAAGAGTCTACTAGAATACTTAGAAATTTTTATTCTTTAAATTTAAAGATGCTATTTAAATTGTTATATACCGTCTTTAAAAATAATCTCTTAAGGATGCTTTAAGCCCTTATTCCATATTATAATAGAGAAATAATAAATTTTTGAAAAATATATTTTTATAAAATAAGAAAAATAATTTAATTTTACGTGTAATATTATTTTATTGAAGAGTGAAAATCACACTTAAAATGTAGATCATTCATATATATGATATGCTCATTGATGAACGCACAAAACACGCCCGGGGGAAAATTTGAAATTTTTTGCCGACAAAACTATCATTTTGCTAATACACGTACTTTTCTTTCTTCTATCACCCAGGGAAGCGATCTAGGGATAGCTTGGACTAGCCTAGAAATTTAGCACTGTTTTGATTAGTTTTGTTTTTTTTTGTCAACTCTTTTTTTTTTTCCCTTTTTTATATACTCAATTTCAATTGAATAATGCTACTTTGTACATAGTCAGGGGTGGGCGTGAAGTTTGGTTGAGTCGTTTTTCCTCACCCCATACCCATCAACCTGATCGTTGGACATAAATTTCAGACCAACTCAGTGTAGAGATTGAAATCCAACACAACATAACCCAACCAAATGTCGATTGGGTTGGGTTGGGTTGGGTGTTTTTTTTGGTTTTGATTTTGATCTTTTTTATCCATTTCGAAGTCACCAAAGTAAAAAACCTTACATAAAATAATTTTTTAAGTAAACATAATATAATTGCGTTACAAGAGAGTTATTGGAATAGAGACAGACTCTCATCCAGAATTCACACCAATGTATGATGTGTGGTGAGACGATACTCTCGCGACGTGAGGAAATGATTGAAGATTTTTAGGTTTTTTATTTGTCTTTCACTTTTTTTTGACCGGTCTCTCACTTTTGTTTTTTTTCAGTTTGAATAAAGTTTTTAATTAGCGCGAGTCGGGTTGGATAGTTAACCCATAACCCGATCCAAACCGACCATACTATAGATCCTTACAACCCAACCCAACCCAAGACGAAAATGTCAAAAACCGACCCAACTTCGGTCCGGTTTTTAGGTTGGGTCGGACTTGTTGAGCGGTTGGCTTGTTTTTTGCCTACCCCCCTATACATGAGGGGTGACAAAAACCTCGTAGGTTTCCACCAAGCTCGTGGCTTGGGCGAGCCTCATTTTGGGGAGTCGACCAGGCTCATATTTGAAAAAAAAAAAAAAAAACTTTGCCAAAAAAAAAAAAAATTTATGTTAAAATTAAAAAAAAAAAACAACTTTTTTTTTTTTTTTTTTTTTTTCTTTCCATTTTCCATGGAAAGAAGAAAATTTTCATTTTTCACTCTTAAAGGTTGTTTATATTAATTTGATTTTTTTAAATATTTTGAAATTCCTCTAATTGGTTTTCCTTCTTTTTGGGAATTCCAGTTTTGGCCTTCATTTTTTTTTTTTTGGTTGCATGGCTAACAAATTTTATAACCAATTGTTTAAAAAAATTTATCTCATTTTACTGGACAATTTTTTTATATAAAACGAAGTACACAAGAACACTAAACTTTGGTGAAAAATGGTTTTCGAGCAAACTTTTTTTTTTTATTTATATTATTTTTTGGTATTTTTTTTTTTTTTTTTTTTTTTTTTTTTAAAACAAATAAAAAATAATTCACTTTAAACTAACATTTTCATTTAAAATTTTTTTTTGAATTACAAAAATCCAAAATTTTTAAAAAATTTTTGGGTGAAAAATTATACCAATCAAACACTACTTATTTTCACCAATTCTCTGGAAAAACAAGCTCTATGCAATTTTTTAAAAAATTTATTTCTATTTTTTTTTTTTCTAAATTCATATCTTTCCACCAATTTTCCACTTTTACCAATCTGACGACCCTTAAAAGCTGCATGCGCAAGCATCTACTCAGAAACCGAGTAGGGCTCGGGCGGAACCCCATTTTTTCAGCTCAACTCGGGTCCAAAAGAGCTCGGCCAAAAAAAGCTCCGAGTCGTGCCCGAGCATTTTTTTTTTTTTGGTTCGGACTTGGCTCGTTAACATGGCTACTTGTACATAAATGTTATATTATGGTTTATGTTATCAATGAATGTGTCAAAGAGTGGTGAAGCTTTTTTTTTTTTTAAAAGTTGAATTTTTTTTTTATCTTCATATCTCACCACAACTGACATCACATGTATGAATCCATTATGTAAATACTATTGTTGTAAGGATTACTAACTTATTTTAAGCCCCTGTTTGACCCCATTTTTTTTTTTTTTTTTTTTCTTTCTTTTTCCTCATTCTCATTTCTTCATTTCACCACATATTCTCCAAAAATAATATCGATAACAAAATCAAAACTTTTCATCACTTTTCACCACAACTTCTGCATCAATCACTATTCCAGAATTTCTACTCCCCCGAAATTGGTTTCAAACAGGGGCTTAGTCATACTTCAGTTGAGGAACTAGATCATTTATTTTACTGCAACAGCAGCTCTTTCTTCTGCAGTTTCTCCTGTATCAAATTTTTTATTTAATTCAAAATGGTTAAAATGTTAGTATTTTGTATTCCTTCAATCTCTCAGTTTGTCACATGTAAAAGCTCTATATATATTTTGCAACAAACACAAATTACAAGTAAAAATACAAGAAACGCTTATTGACTCAAAAACTATTTTCATAATTAAAAATAGATTATAAATGTATAAATAAAAAAATTAAAAATAAATAAAATAAATTAATAAACTATATATAATTAATGATTTATAAAAATAAATAAAAAAAAACATGTTTTTTTTTTTTTTTTTTTAAAATTACATAAAAATAATTAATAAATTATTTTTAAATATTAATAAAAAAAATATTAATTTTAAAAATATTTAAAATTAAAAAATTATGATTAAAAAATTTATATAATATTTTATTTATATTTAATTAATTAAAATATATGTTAAATAACGTAATAATTAAAAATAAATAAATAAATAAAAATACTATAAATTTAAATAAATTTGATCCAAAAAAATAAAAAAAAAAAAAAAAAAAAAAAAATATATTATAAATATAAAATTATAAAAAAAATATAAAATAATGATAAATACTAAATAATAAGTTTTATAGTTATAATATAAATAATATAAGTTAATTTGTAATTAATTTGAAAATTTTTGAAAAAATAATTATTAAATTATAAAAAAACATGATAAATAAAATTATTAATGTATAATTTATATATAAATGATAATAAATTTAATATATATTATAAAATATTATAATGGGATAATTAAATAAATAATATTATAACTAATTTACATCATATAAAAGATGACATAAAAATTAAATTAATATAAAGTTAAAAAAATTATAATATAATGATAACTATAATTAATAATTGATTAATATTGAAAAAAATAATTCAATTTAAAATATAAACATTAATAACATCAGTCATATATTAACTAAAAAAAAAAAAAATTAATGTAATTCATAAATTAATTAGTATAAAATAATATTAAAAATAATAAAACTTTTTTTTTTTTTTTTTATTTTATTAAATAGTATATATAATTAACCTTGATAATTATTATAATTATAAATTAATAAAAAAAATTAATATGAAAATATTTAAATAAATGTCAAATAAAAAATATTACTAAAAATATAATTAAAAATAATATTAATATAAAGTTGTAAATAAAAAAATAAAATTTAAAATATATAATAATTTAATATAGTTAATTAAATTAGAATATTAATATGATTAGATAAAAAAAAAATTAAATAAAGGGACAGGTGGTGTTCCAATGGAGATTTTCATGAGGTATTCTCCTCCACTGGACTTGAGGTGTTCTTGGATTGAGTCTGTTGTGGAAATTGAGGTTGGATTGAGGGATGTTTTACGTGCAAGTGAACGATGGAACGCATTTCTTAGACGCTCAAATCGCGTTATATTGGGGTTGTAGAACGGTGAAAGAGGAGAGTCGCGATGGATGAGGTCAACTGTGATGCCATTATTGCTGGCATCAATGAGAGAAATCACATAACTTGAAATTAACAAAGTGAAAAAGAAATTGGAGTGGAATGCCATGATTGAAAACTCTCAAGGAATTATGTAGATGTTCTGATTAAAGTCTCAGCTACTTGTTACTATATATATTAACGTCTCGCCATTCAAGACCCGCACAGACCAGTTAGAAGTCATAATATACTACAAATAAACAGACTTTTGCATGGAGAGAGTAAAAAGTTGGGGAGAAAAAGGACGAAGACCAATTCGAGTAGGGCATGATATACACACACAATATTCTAAGATACTCGCCGTGTTCAGTGGGCAGAGAATAGTCCATCAAGTAGGACACATTATATATGCCAAAACGTGGTCACAATTTTCTACAAAACTCTACGTACTAAATGGGCACAGACCGTCAATAGAATTAGTAATGTTATTACACACCCATGATATTATAACGCTATTCGAGATGACATTAAATCACTGTTTGGTGTGGATTGAAATCGGGTTTTTACTAAATTTTGATAAAAGTTGATGAAATGTGTGGTTGAAAAGTTGTGGTACTCGTGAAATATGTGGTTGAAATTAATTGTCGACTTTGACTTAAACAGGGGCTAAATGATATTAATTGAATTATAAAATTTTGGTTTTAATTGAGTATATTATAGTGCAGTCCAAATCGGTGTTTAGCATTAATAGTACTGAATGGTATATTATTCTTAGTAGATATAACCGGAACCACTTGATGTAGAACTCCTCGTTGGGTATCAACATCGTTATTTGGCATTTAGATATAACCGGACCCATTTGATGTAGAACTCCTCGTTGGGTCTTTGACATATTCAACATATAACACTCCGAAAATCAACATCGTTCTTTGGTATTTGGATATAACTGGACCCACTTGATGTAGAACTCCTCGTTGGGTATCAACATCGTTCTTTGATATTTAGTTATAACCGGACCCACTTGATGTAGAACTCCTCATTGGGTCTTTGACATATTCAACATATTACATTCCGCAAAATCAACACCGTTCTTTGGTATTTCTAAGATAGATAACATATTAGGGTCCGTTCGATTGTAAGGGTGGAAAGAAAATGTTTTATAGGGAAAAGATATTCCTAAAAATTGTTTTACTGAGAATTGTAATTAAGTGTATTTGATTGATATAATTTTCCACCCGATTTTTTTTTTAAAGTTTGGATCTTTTTATTCACGTTTGACTTTATTTTACATGAAAATTGTCCATTAAAATAATTTTTTTTTTTACAATTGGTTGTGAAATTTGTTAATATTGTCAAAAAGTAAAAAAAAATTGCTCAAAAACTATTTTTTCATTAAAGTTTAGCGTTCGTTTAACTCCGTTTTACATGGAAATTATCCATTAAAGTGATTTTTTTTTTTTTTTTTTTTACAATTGATTATGAAATTTGTTAACATTGCAATAAAAATAAAAAATAAAAAAACTGAAATTTCATTTCCCACCAAAAAGGTGGAAAAACCAATTCAACCAAAATGAAGAAAATGAGCACACGTGTGGCAAAAGCCATGGAAAATTATTGTTATCAAACATGACATTTTGTGGATTCCATTTTCCATGAAATTAATTGGTTATCAAATGGTGCCTTAAGTTTAATAAAAATTTATGCATTGAATTAGTACTAAAATTTTAATAAAGACTTACTGAAAACTATTGAAACCCTTTCATTTCTTGGGAGAACTAGCAAATACTTTTTGCTACGATAAAAGTATGTAATGAGAAATGTTTTGACTTTTCATACTCTTACTACCATCGTATGTCTAATTATAGTCATTTTATTATTATTATTATTCAATATGAAGTTAGGTAGCGTTCAACAGAGTAATTAATCATGTTATTAGTTCGTTATTAACAAATATGTAGTCAGAAGATATGCTTAAAACAAAATTCAATTAGAATTGAAAATATAATCGTTATTGGGTCTAACTCGTCTAATAAAAGTCAACAATAACGACTATTTTTTCGACTTTAATTCGATTTTAATCTCTACCAAACACTCTCTAAATTTACTTTTAAAGTAACCTTCTAATTTCGATCGCGTTTTGTGCTTTAATTTTTCTTATTATTAAATAAAGAATGTCACTTATTTCGAAAGTAGGTTGAATGTTATTATTAAGATAAGTAATTTAAACATTAGTCAATATAAAAGATCTTTACGTACAAGTCAACTAAAATTAATAAGTAATTTTTTGAAGCTTAGTGAAAATGCTTGTCAACATAATATTCTTGCTACGTGCTAGAACGTTCATGTATGTATTAAGCCACTATTTGAGCGCATTCTATCAAAAAAAAATTCTCAAATTCATTTTTAGTTGTACATTCTTCTAATAAAATAATTTTATACTTAAATCCAAATTTTTTTTTTCTATTTTTTAACTACATATCATCCCCAAAAATAAAAAATAAAAAAAAATGGTACACATGAAATATATGGTTGAAATTAATTGTCGACTTTGACTTAAACAGGGGCTAAATGATATTAATTGAATTATAAAATTTTGGTTTTAATTGAGTATATTATAGTGCAGTCCAAATCGGTGTTTAGCATTAATAGTACTAAATGGTATATTATTCTTAGTAGATATAACCGGAACCACTTGATGTAGAACTCCTCGTTGGGTATCAACATCGTTCTTTGGCATTTAGATATAACCGGACCCACTTGATGTAGAACTCCTCGTTGGGTCTTTGACATATTCAACATATAACACTCCACAAAATCAACATCGTTCTTTGGTATTTGGATATAACTGGACCCACTTGATGTAGAACTCCTCGTTGGGTATCAACATCGTTCTTTGGTATTTAGTTATAATTGGGTCTTTGACATATTCAACATATAACATTCCGCAAAATCAACACCGTTCTTTGGTATTTCAAAGATAGATAACATATTAAAGTTTAATAAAAATTTATGCATTGAATTAGTACTAAAATTTTAATAAAGACTTACTGAGAACTATTGAAACCCTTTCATTTCTCGGGAGAGCTAGCAAATACTTTTTGCTACGATAAAAGTGTGTAATGAGAAATGTTTTGATTTTTCATACTCTATGTCTAATTATAGTCATTTTATTATTATTATTATTCAATATGAAGTTAGGTAGCGTTCAGCAGAGTAAATAATCATGTTATTAGTTCGTTATTAACGAATATATAGTCAAAGATATGCTTAAAATAATTAAGAACCTGTTTGGGAGAGCTCAAAATTCAATTATAATTGAAAATATAGTCGTTATTGGGTCTCACTCGTCTAATAAAAGTCAACAATAACGGCTAATTTTTCAATTTTAATCTAATTTTAATCTCCACCAAATACCCTCTAAATTTACTTTTAAAGTAACCTTCTAATTTCGATCGTGTTTTATGCTTTAATTTTTCTTATTATTAAATAAAGAATGTCACTTATTTCGAAAGTAGGTTGAATGTTATTATTAAGATAAGTAATTTAAACATTAGTCAATATAAAAGATCTTTACGTACAAGTCAACTAAATTAATAAGTAATTTTTTGAAGCTTAGTGAAAATGCTTGTCAACATAAATATTCTTGCTACGTGCTAGAACGTTCATGTATGTATTAAGCCACTATTTGAGCGCATTCTATCAAATCTTTTTTTTTTTTCTCAAATTCATTTTTAGTTGTACATTCTTCTAATAAAATAATTTTATACTTAAATCCAAATTTTTTCTCTATTTTTTAACTACATATTATCCAAAAAAACTAAAAAAAAATCACTATTACAAAACATATTCTTTCAAAACAAAAATGGGCCTCAAACAGTTCATAAGAACATTCTTGAGAGACTCTTCAAACATAAGATTCTCTCTATTTTAAAGAGTTGATCCTTAAAATTATGATCTAAAAGACTTTTCAAATTAACATTTTAAAATAGAAAGTGTGTTTAACTCATTCTCTAAAACTAAATGCATTTAAAGTATTTCAATTTCAGTGAAGAACAATAATATTATAAAAAAACGGTTGAACCCCAACCTTGAGGGCTCCCCATCGCCCCGCCCCAGAGCATCGTGGAGGAAGTAAATCGCGGGATGTACCTCACCAAGTCAGGGTACAAAAGCTGTCACACTAGTGCCCACAAAGAATATAATTCCAAACTTTGTTAGATGCAGGAATCGAATCCTCACACTGCGGCTATCAGTTCAGTTGAGACTACTTTACTTATATCCTTTGCACCACTGAACTATGCCTCGGGAGTGAGAAAAATAATATTATAACTTGGAAGGAAGCTAGTGAAAATAAAAAATAGAAAAAAAAATAATAAATAACTTTTTGGAGTAGTAAAATTAAGTATTAAAAATAAAGAGTCTACTAGAATACTTAGAAATTTTTATTCTTTAAATTTAAAGATGCTATTTAAATTGTTATATACCGTCTTTAAAAATAATCTCTTAAGGATGCTTTAAGCCCTTATTCCATATTATAATAGAGAAATAATAATTTTTTGAAAAATATATTTTTATAAAATAAGAAAAATAATTTAATTTTACGTGTAATATTATTTTATTGAAGAGTGAAAATCACACTTAAAATGTAGATCATTCATATATATGATATGCTCATTGATGAACGCACAAAACACGCCAGGGGGAAAATTTTGAAATTTTGCCGACAAAACTATTCATTTTGCTATACATCTACTTTTTCTTTCTTCTTCACCCAGGGAACGATATAGGGATATGCTTGGACTAGCCGAGATTTAGCACATGTTTGATTAGTTATTTTTTTTTTTTTTTCAACTCTTTTTTTCCCTTTTTTATATACTCATTTTCAATTGAATAATGCTACTTGTACATAGTCAGGGGTGGGCGTGAGTTGGGTTGAGTCGGTTTTTCCCTCAACCCATACCCAATCCAACATGATCGGTTTGACATAAATTCAACCCAACTCATGTAGAGATTGAAATCCAACACAACATAACCCAACCAAATGTCGGTTGGGTTGGGTTGGGTTGGGAGTTGGGACGACCTATCAACAAATATTAAAGTCACCAAAGTACTAAATTTAAAATAACATTAATATATTGCGTTAAAGAGAGATGTATTGGAAGAGAGATCTCATCCAAAATCACAACCAATGTTGATGATTTGGTGAGACGATACCCGCCGCGTGAGAGAAATGATGGAAGATATGTTAGAGTTTTTATTTGTCTTTCACTTTTTTTTGACCGGGTCTCTCACTTTTATTTTGTTTTAGTTTGACAAAGTTTTTTAATTAGCGGGTCGGGTTGGATGGGTTAACCCATAACCCGATCCAACCCGACCAACTTAACCTTACAAACCAACCCAACCCAAGAAGAAAATGGCAAAAACCGACCCAACTCGGTCGGGTTAGGTTGGGTCGGGTTTTTGCCTACCCCTATACATAGGGGTGACAAAAAAACTCGTAGGTTCCACCAAGTCGAGGCTTGGGCCGAGCCTCATTTTGGGGAGTCGACCAGGCTCATATTTGAAAAAAAAATAAAATAAAATTTGCCTGCCTACAGATTTATTTAAAATTAAAAAAAAAAAAAAAAACTTTGGGTCTTTTTGATAGCTTCCATTTTCCATGGAAAAAGAAAATTTTCATTTTCCACTCTTAAAGGGTTGTTTAATAGGTTAAATTTGCCATGGAAAAAAATTTCTCACCCACCCCTTTTTCCTTCTTTTTAGGGAATTCCAGTTTTGGCCTTCATTTTTTTTTTTTGGTTGCAATGGTAACAAATTTTATAACCAATTGTTTTTAAAAAAATCATTTTAATGGACAATTTTTATATAAAACGAAGTCAAAAGAACACTAAACTTTGGTGAAAAAATAGTTTTCGAGCAAACTTTTTATTTATTATTTTTTGGTAACGGTAACAAATTTCATAATCAATTGTAAAAAAAAAAAATATTCACTTTAACTAACAATTTTCATTTAAAATAAAGCCAAACGTGAACAAAAAGATCCAAAATTTTAAAAAAAATTGGGTGAAAAATTATACCAATCAAACATACTTATTTCACAATTCTCTGGAAAACAAGCTCTATGCAATTATTTTTTCTAAAATTCATTTTCTTTCCACCAATTTTCCACCTTACCAATCTGACGGACCCTTAAAGCTGCATGCGCAGGCATCTACTCAGAAACCGAGTAGGGCTCGGGCGGAACCCCATTTTTTCAGCTCGACTCGGGTCCAAAAGAGCTCGAGTCGAGCCCGAGCATTTTTTTTTTGGTTCGGCTCGACTCGTTAACATGGCTACTTGTACATAAATAGTTATATAATGGTTTATGTACAGATGATGTGTCAAAGAGTGGTGAAGCTTTTTTTTTTAAAGTTGAAATTTTTTTTATCTAATCATATCTCACCACATGACATCACATGTATATAAATCATTATGTAAAGATATTGTGTAAGGATATCTACTTATTTAGCCCCTGTTTGACCCCATTAATTTATATTTCTTTCTTTTTCTCATTCTCATTCTTCATTTCAACCACATATTCTCCAAATAAAATAATATTATACACAAATCAAAAACTTTTCATCACTTTTTCACCACACATTCTTACATCAATCACTATTCCAAAATTTCTACTTCTCCCGAAATTGGTTTCAAACAGGGGCTTAGTCAACAATCAGTTGAGGAAATAGATCATTTAATTGATAATGCAACAGCAGCTCATTCTTCTGCAGATTTTCCTGATCAATTTTATTTAATTCAAATGTTTGATAAATGTTAGTATTTTGTATTCCTTCAATCTCTCAGTTTGTCACATGTAAAAGCTCTATATATATTTTGCAACAAACACAAATACAAGTAAAATAACAAGAAAAGCTTATTGACTCAAAAACTATTTCATAAATTATGTACTCAATTTTTGTTCTTTCTTGATATCGGAGCAAAAAAAAAAGGCAAACGCCTAATCTTGCTAATACGTTTCCGCATCACACAAAATTCTCCATACAATGGCCACAAAATCTACTACCTCCACTAACACCCTCAACCTACTATCTGAGCAAATTTCCAACATGTATCTCAAAAATTGGTCAACCCCAACTACCTACCTTGGAGCATCCAATTCATGGTCTTTCTAAAGAGCCATGATCTTGTGGATAAAGAGGTAAATCCTCCACCAAAACTCTCACAAATGAATCCCTTAATCCAACTTACTCAATGTGGTCAAAGAAAGACACGTGTCCTAAGTTGGTTGCTTGCTTCTATCACAAAGAAGCTAGTCTTCAGGGTTTATGGCATGAAGATCAAAACAAGTGTGGGATGCTCTTCAAAATCAATTTTCTCTACTTCTAGATCTTGGATTGCTCTGTTAAAGAGACAACTCCAGACCATTACCCAAGGCCAGTGATCTTGCACTGATTTTCATGAGGAAGCAAAAGGTTTGGCTAATCAATTAGCAGCATCATTCAATTTTGTCTGTCGTGAAAAAGATTTCACGATTGATGATTTTCAGGCTGAACTATTGAGTTTTGAAACTCTCATTGATGCACAAATATCTCCTGTCACTGGCCAACACTTTGCCTATGCAACAGCTAAAGGAAAAGCACCTCACTTTTCAAAGAAGCTAAAACCACAGACATTTACCTCCAGGCCTCAAATGTAGCAACCATCTTCCATTCAAAATCATGGCCAATAGTTCAACACTATCTCTTGTCATGTTCAATCTACCAATGACAAGCCAGTCTGTCAAATTTGTGGTAAAAGAGGACATAATGCTCTTGATTGTTATCACCGGTTTGATTTTTCTTTAGGGGCAATTACCCTTAGGATTATGATTGGTGTATATAGGGGGCACCATAATGGTGTTCATAATGGACACATGGTGCCCCATATGTACTTGTAGCACTACTCTTACCCCTATTGATCTTACTGCTGTGGGCTCTGAAGCAAACAACTCCTATGATCAACATGTTTTGTACGCAAACAATGGGGAAAATGCTAACACTACTACCAATGCTTAAATTTAAAGAACCAAAAGTGTTGGGAAAATTATTTAATTTGTTATATGAGCCGACATATGTAATTAATTGTGTATAAATGATATCCTAAAGTTAAGCCCAAAATTAAAGTGATCTAATAAAGAATTAAGTAATTGGGCTTTGGGTATCTAAATAAAGTGTAGGCCGGACTATATGTGTAGATATAAGATCCATTAGAGTTTGTATTTAACGATTGACCAAATACATACGGAAGCTATAAATAGGGTAGAGGTGGCAGCCATTGCCTACACGAGCTCACCTCGTCCCATTTTGAGCGAGCTCAGCTCGTGCTTGGTGCTGGCCCAAAATAGGTACTCCTCGTTTTTTTTTTATTTAAGATAAGCATTTTTGGAACAAAAAATATTTTTGGGCAAACTCACAAGCCGCTCGTAAACAAATGAGCCTAGCGAGCCGAGCCGACTCGGCTCGTTTGCCACATCTAAAATAAAGTTATAGTCCCCAATTCATATATAATTTTGCATTCTTGGTGTCATCCATCAATACAAGAATATCAGAGAAAACATATTGAAGAGGAAGATCCATAAACCCACAATCAAGAATCAAGAAGAGGATTTGGAGCAATCAAATTGAAGATTTAAAGATCAAGATTCATTATTCAAGTCAGAAATCAATGGATCAAGGTATATTCCGCGTTAATTTAAAGTTCTTGATGGTTTGACACGAAGATCTTGGCAAGTTTATAAAGTTTAAGGTTCATGAAAAGTTTCAACAAATGGTATCAGGCATATTCACGTTAAATCATCGGGAATAGAAATTTTAATTTCGTTTTGTATAATTTAATTATTTTCAAATTTAGCAATCCGGATTTAGTTTTGTTAAATTTGAAAATCTTTCCGGCATCTTTTTCAAGAATTACAATTTTTTCAATTTTTTTTAAAAAAATAATAATACTAGCAGCGGGCTGCAGCGAAGCAGCACCGCCGGCCGGCACGGCAGCTGCAGTGAGTGGTGCAGCGCTCGCTGCACCGGCACCGCACGGTGCTGCGGACCACGATGTTGCAGCGTGCTGCAACAACACGATGCACGCGTAGCTATTGTAGCGATACTGCAACAACCAGCAGTGCTCGCCGTGGCGAGCGACGAGCGCTGGTTCCGGTTGAGAGCGCCGCCCCCTCCCCTCCGTCAATTTCCTATTATTTTTAAGGTTAGGGTTTGGGTAAATTTTAGGGGTGGGGGCTTCTTGTGTAAATTTGATATGTTAAGGTCCTTGGCTGCAATTTAAGGATTAGAGTTAAATTTTAAGTTTTAACCCCTAAAGTTTAAACTTCATTCAATTGGGCCTTTTAAGTTCCGGGTTTAATAATTCAGTTCCTAAAATTTGAAAATTAATTGGCCCCAGATTTTTAAATTTTTTAAACTTTGCCGTTTAAAGTTTTCAATAATTAATTATTGACCCCTAAAGTTTTGGATAATTAATTTTTCGATCTCTAAAGTTTTGAATTATTAACTCTTAGACCCATTATTTGAATTAATTAATTGTTTAATACAGATTCTAATGTAAACATATTTCTTTGGCTTTGTTCTCTATTCAGTTAACTCTTCTGCTTCTACAATATATGCAAACATCAACTCTATTCCCGTGCTAAATGGAACCAACTTTAAGGACTGGAAAGAGAATATTCAGATCGTTCTTGGCTGCATGGACTTAGACCTTGTGTTAAGGACTGAACAACTTGTTGCATTTACGGATAAAAGTTTCGCTGATGAAAAAAGGGACTTTGATAAGTGGGATCGTTCAAACCGCATGAGTCTTATGATTATGAAGCGTGGTACTTCAGAATCATTCAAGGGCGCTATGTCTGATAAGGTAACTACTGCCAAAGAATTTCTTGATGAAATTGAAAAACGCTTTGCAAAGAGCGATAAGGTTGAAACTAATACACTTTTGGCAAAGTTAGTTTCACCAAGGTATAAAGGTAAAGGAAATATTTGGGATTATATAATGGAGATGCTTCATATTGCTTTAAAATTAAAGGCACTAAAGTTTGAACTATCTGATGATTTGCTAATGCATTTGGTTTTGATTTCTCTTCATGCATAATATAATTAATTTAAGGTCAGTTATAACTGTCAAAAGGAGAAGTGGACTCTAAATGAGCTCATTTCATATTGTGTGCAAGAAGAAGAAAGACTGAAGCAAGAAATGACTGAAAGTGCTCACTTGGCTAGTACCTCTAAGGACAAGTTCAAGAAAAGAAACAATAACGAAGCTGCACCCATTCTGGCTCAAAAGAAGCAGCAAAAGCCCGAAAAGGATGAATCATCTGGTTGTTACTTTTGTGGAATCCCGGGACATTTGAAAATGGATTGTACCAAATACCACGCTTGGCGAAGAAAGGGTTGTCTAAACAGCCAAAAGCCAAATGATACTGAAAGATTCATCTACGTAGGTGACGGCAAATCAGTTGAAGTAGAGGCTATAGGGTATTTAAATTATTATTAAAGACCGATTTTTTTATTTGGATTTGAAAGAGACTTTTGTGGTACTGTCTTTTAGACGGAATTTGGTTTCTATTTCTGTTTTGGACAAATTTGGTTATTCTTGTTCGTTTGGAAATAATAAATTTAGTCTTTTTTCTTGATTCGAATCTTGTCGGTACCGGTTCTTTATCTGAATATGATAATCTATACTTACTTAATTCAGTTGTCTAAAGAATGCATCTTAAATTCTCAACAAAGTTACAAGTAAAACAATTGTTAAGGGGTTACAAATTTTTAAAGGTCCCACTATTAAGTCAATTTTCGAAACGGAAAATGTTCGGTTTCTTGAGGATGTAGAGTTTGCGGGGTTATAAGGTCAATGATTTTATCTTGGATGAAGAATATGTATATATTTCTTCTGTTGCAATTGACAATGATCAGGTTCAGGACAAATTCTTACTCCAGATCTTGTTCAAGAAGCAATTTCGGATTAAGACAACATTACAAAATCTCCAATACACAATCAATTGATTGTTCCATAAAACAAACTCAACATCCTCAAGAACAAATGTCATTAAGGAAATCCACTATAAAAGGAAGAAAGAGAATTCTTGATAACTTTATAGTCTTTCTCCAAGAAAATAAGGATGGCATGGATTGATGAAATAATAACTAATCAATTAACTTTCATCAAGACATGCAAATGAATAATTCTAAAGAGCGGATTGATGTCATGCATAAAGAGATAAAGTTCATAAGTAACAATGATATTTAGGAACTTATCATATTGCCCAAAGGTGCGAAACTCATAGGTTGTAATTGGATATTTAAAACCAAGAGGGATTTGAAGGGTAATGTGGAAAGACATAAGATTCGTCTTGTTGCAAAGGGTTTTACTCAAAGGGAAGACATCGATTACAAAGAGACTTTCTCTTCAGTTTCAATGAAAGACTCTTTTAGAATTATAATGGCACGTGTGACACATTTTGAAATAGAGCTACATCAGATGGATGTAAAGACGATATATATATATATAGGCAACCAGAAAACTTTATGTTAAGAGACTCGAAGAAAATGGTTTGCAAATTAAAGAAATCTACCCAGGGGCTTAAGTAGGCTTCCCGTCAATGGTATTACAAATTTCATCAAATAATAATCTCGTTTGTTTTTTAGATGAATTCAGTTTATGATTGTGTATATCACAAGTTCAGTGGGAGTAAGCATATTTTTTGATATTGTATGTCGATGACATACTACTTGTTTGCAATGATATAAACTTATTGAGTGAAACCAAGAAATTTCTGTCATGGAATTCTGAAATGAAGAATCTTGGCGGTACTTCTTTTGTATAAGGATATATATACACAAGAATTGTTCTTGGTGTATTTTTTTTTTATTGCAAAAGAATTGTATCGATAAAGTTCTTTAAAGATTTGAAAGGCAGATATGTAATTTAGACGATAGCCCTACAATTAAGGAAGACAACTTTAGTCTTAATTATTGCCCCAAAGATAAATTTAAAGAAAAGAAAATACAGAAAATTCTCTATGTTTCAGTAATTGAGAATTTAATGTATACTCAAGTTTGCATACATTTGGATATAGCATTCATTATTGGAATTTTAGGCAAATATTTAATTAACTTTGTAATGGAAATTTGGAAAGTAGCCATTAGGTTATTCGATATCTATAGAGAATAAAGGATTACATGATCACATTCAGGAAAATCAACCAATTGGAGATCTTTGGATATTCTGATTCTAATCATGGAATATGACTGTAAAATATTATCACTAGGCTGCATATTTTGAATTAAATTGAAAGACCACTTAAGTTATTTTGTAATAATAGCAGTCTTGTATTCCAATAAGAATATGACGATATCAAAGTTTATAGACATTAAGTTCCTAGTTATCAAGTAAAGAATTCAGTGTGGCTAGGTTTCTATAAATCATATTAAGACAAACTCTATAATCATGGATCTATTTATTAAATGGCTACCACCCAAGATCTTTCATGAACATAATACTCGCATGTGTGTTGCATCATTTGATGATATGCCAGTTTAGTGAGAGTTTGTATTTGGATGTTGTCTTTGACACATAATTTTGGTTGTGCACATTCAAGTTTATTTCAAAAATAAAGTATTCAGTTCAGTTCCACTCTGATTAAAGTTTATGGCCGATCTCATTAAAGAATAAGGTATGACTAGTTGGGAATAGATAAGTTTGGATTACATTGTATGTAATTTTCACGCTACACATCCACACTTGATCTATGTCATTTGATTGTATTGATATAAATGATCATTGATGGGTTTAGTTATGATATTTGTAACGAAAATCGCTTTGATCATATATTGATATAATCAATGGACGAGATTGTTCGAAAATGCGTTTGGTTATGATTGCAAAAGTTTTGAGCTCATAATGTTATAAACATTTATAAAATAACATATGGCCTAAGTGGGAGATTGTTGGGAAAATTATTTAATTTGTCATGTGAGCCGACATATGTAATTAATTGTGTATAAATACTATCCTAAAGTTAAGCCCAAAATTAAAGTGATCTAATAAAGAATTAAGTAATTGGGCTTTAGGCATTTAAATAAACTGTGGGTCGAACTATATGTGTAGATACCAGATTCATTAGGGTTTGTATTTGACGATGGGTCAAATACATATGGAAACTATAAATAGGGTTATGGTCCCCAATTCATATGTAATTTGTCATTCTTAGTGTCATCCCATCAACACAAGAATATCAAAGAAAACATATTGAAGAGGAAGATCCATAAACCCACAATCAAGAATCAAGAAGAGGATTTGGAGCAATCTAATTGAAGATTTAAAGATCAAGATTCAAGATTCATTATTCAAGTCAGAAATCAATAGATCAAGGTATGTTCCGCGTTAATTTAAAGTTCTTGATAGTTTGACATGAAAACCTTGGCAAGTTTATAAAGTTTAATGTTCATGAAAAGTTTCAACAAGAAGTCCTACGAGGGTGATGATATTGTCCAAGTTGGTAATGACTTAGGTTTAGATATCAAATATACTGGTTCTTCAACTTTAAATTTTGATCATGGCTTTCTTAAACTAAAAAATGTTCTTCATTGTCCAAATGCTTCTACCATCTTTTATCAATTAACCAACTTTGTCTTGATAATGATTGTTATTTTATCTTGACTGGAATTGACTTTTGTGTAACAATACCGATCGCATCCTGCTTCAGGGTCTGGTTGAAAATTGACTTTATCCACTTGCTAGTCATAAAAACTCTTCCAACAAATTGTGGTGCCTTACTACCACTCTAGGAATAAAGACTTCGTTGGATCACTAGCACAATTACCTAGGCCAACCTGCGAAGTCCACATAGATCGTTTGAGTAGTTATTTATCGCTTTCTGAATCTCCTAATAAGTTAAGTTTTTGTAGTTCTTGTCTGTTAGATAAAGCTACAAAACTCCCTTTTGCTGACTCCACCAAAACATCTATAGGACACTTACATTTAGTTCACACTGGTGTACCTATCTCTAATAAATTCAGTATGTGGTTATCGTTATTATGTTCTCTTTGTCAATGATTTTAGTAGATTCAAATAGATGTATCCCATGAAATATAAATTTGATGTATTTATGATTTTTCAGCAGTGTAAGGCTCTTTGTGTAAAATTCATTCTCTTTTAAAATTCTGCAATTGCAATCACACAATGGCGAAGAATACCTTTTGAACGAATATATGTCTTTATTAACACAATAGGGGACATTTTATAGATTAACTTGTTCGTCCACATCACAACAAAATGGTATATCAGAAAGAAAACATCGGCATATTCAAGAAATTGGTTTAACTTTATTAGCAACAACACACTTATCAAATAAATATTGGATTGATGCTTTTCTCACATCTGTGTTCCTTATAAATCGTTTGCCAACCAAAGTTCTAGACAATTGGTTACCATATTACATGCGTTATAAAAGACTACTGTAGTTTTGGCTGATTTTGTAATTGACTTATTCTGTAGACAAAATGACTTAAATTGATAGGTTATGAAAGTTCAAGGAGTAATGTGCAAATATGTCAAAAGTTAGTTGAATGAGTCTAGGGTTTCGAGTTTGGAACAAAGTAGAAAACGATGCGAATTTTCGTTGTACTGTCGCTAGGGTTTTATTCGAGCTACAAAAGTAGCAACACGTCGATTGACCGTCGCCCCTCCTTCGCTCGAGCGACAACCTGTCACTCGACTGTCGCTAGCATCTCGCTCGAGCGACAGCTTTATACGAAAAAATTTATTTTCGCGTTTTAAAGGCTTTTTTCTTGGCCCATGATTTTCTCGACCTATCTATAAAGATCAGAACACGTTCGAATGAATTTGAGAATGTTGATAATTGAGAGAGCTTCATCTGTAAGAGATCTATTGATTACTTCTTTCAACCTTCATCTTGTTTGAGTGTTTTGGTAAAAAAAACATCAGATTCAATATCCAAATATCAAAAACCAACTTCCTACACATCTATCAGAGAGTGCTGAAGATCGAGGAAGACGACTGGAGTTCTAGCTTGTGAAGAACGGGTTGTTCTTTGTGATCCACGGGAGATAGACGATTCTACCAATCTAGGGGCTGCTGCAGGATAGCCGAGTTCCAGGAGAGCGTTGGTTATTGCAGTTGGAATTGGTGCAGGGGAGCACAGAATTCAGGAGAGTTGTTAGAATTGCAGTCAGGAGATCAGATAATTCGTGTCGTCATCTAATCGGTAGACTGTAAGTACTGAATCATTTATAGTGGATTGATTGTCAAAGTTCTCGGAGTTTTTCCCAGTTAGGTTTCTCCATAAACAATTCTTGTGTTCTTTATTGCTTCATTATTCATTGTTTATAATATGTAAACTGCGGTAATTCAACTTATGATAATTTGACTTGTATATTTAATCATCTAGATAAGAATTAAAAGTGACTTGTTGCTTTTTAATTCGTTATTGTTTTTAATTCCGCTTTAAATACATATTCACCCTCCCCCCTAAATATTGTTAGGGTCGAACTTGCATTTTTCAACTACTATCATACCGTTCACTTAAGACATTTGGATGCTCATGTTTATGTCTCTATAAGATAATACAACCATGCTAGGCTTACATAAAAACTTGACAAAATGCTTGGTTTATGTACAAATGGCTTTATTCAAGATAATAAGTTATCTTTTCGTATTAAGCAATGCCTTTTCCTAGGATATGCTAGACAACAAAAGGGGTATAGGTGCTCAGATTTTTAAACTAGTAGGAACTATATGTGAAGGCACGTAGTTTTTGATGAGGACTCATTTCCAACAAAGGATAAATGCCACATTTCTTTAGACAGTACATCCATGATGTCACAAGGTTTTTCTTCAAATTCAAATTCATTTCCAATCCTTTTGAATAATAATTTTAATTCAATTCAAATTCCTTCAATACCAGTCAGCCAAACCCTACACTAATTTGATGGACAATCCTCCCCAAAATTTTGAAAGCAACTCTCCCTCTCCTACAGATAATATAGAGTTTGACCAAAATACCTCTCCAAAACTAGATCAGACAAGTCCACGTGTATGCTACTCGACATCCCTTTTCTTGCTGACTAGTATAATCTGAGCCAACGTGTTATACCTAAACAGTAACAAAACCTGAGTGGAGACATGCTATGGGATGTGAATTTGACGCTTTGATGGAGAATGGGACGTGGTCTCTTTGTCCAAGACCAACTAATAAACATGTTGTAAGGAACAAATAGGTATTCAAAATCAAACAATACCCTGACGGTAGCATTGAACGTTACAAGGCGAGACTTGTAGCAAAAAGGTTTGATAAAAAATCTGAAATTGACTATTTCGATACCTTTCTCTGGTTGTTAAGCCAACCCAATCAGACTAGTTATATCACTTGCAGTAACATTCAGTTTGCAATACACCAATTAGATGTTTCAAATGCTTTTTTCTTGCATGGTATACTTGATATAGAAGTATATATGAACCAGCCTCAAGGTTTTATTGATGAGAATCAATCGGACCTAGTGTGTCACCTTCACAAATCTCTCTACAAGCTGAAACAAGCCCCCAGAGCTTGGTTTCGAAGGTTCTCTCAACAATTTGGAATATGGTTTTGTGGAATCTAATGTTGATGGCACAAAAATATATATAGCAGACCTCTTTGATAGCCCAAAAATGGTAGGCGCAAAACCTTTGGCATGTCCAACAACTTCTGGTACCAAACTTTCATCTCATGATGGCACACTATTGTCGGATCCTAATGAGTTTAGGCGAGTAGTAAGGGCATTAAAATATTGTACCATATCACAACCGGACATTTCATATGCTGTGAAACAACTTTGTCAATTTCTACATAATCCAACAGACTCTCATTGGATGGCAACCAAAATAATCCTACGGTATTTAAAAGGCTCAGTTGACTATGGCCTGCTTTATGCTCCTTATACAGTACATTTAAATGTGTTCTGTGAATCTGACGGAGTTGGTACCCGGATGACAGAAAAAGCACCAGCGGATTTAGTGTTTTTCTTGGTAGAAATTTAATGTCATGGAGTGCTAAAAAACAAGGTGTTGTATCCCGTTCAAGTACAGAAGCCGAATACAGAAACATGGCTTTAGCAACAGCACATGCTTATTGGGTTCGAATGCTCATGAAGGAATTACCGATTTGTCTTCCTTCCCCACCAATCCCGTTTTCCATGCCCGAACCAAGTGTGTAGAAATAGACTATCATTTCATTACGGAAAATGTGGTAAATCAAGATGTTCACTAAAGGTCTAATTACAACTTGTTTTCAATTTCTCAGACACAAACTCGTGATTCGTAACCTTTCCATCAGTTTGTAGGAGATGTTAGATATCTACTCATTTAGTCAACAATCAGTTGAGGAAATGAGACGAATCAGATCCTTCAACTGAAAACGCAGCAGTAGCTGGTTCTTCTACAGATTTTCCTGATCAGTTTTAGTTAATTCAAATTTTTGACAAATGTTAGTTTTTTTGTACTCCTTCAATATCTCTAGTTTGTTACACGTGTATATATATATATATATATATATATATATATATATATATATATATATATGTGTGTGTGTGTGTGTGTGTGTGTGTGTGTGTGTGTGTGTGTGTGTGTTACAACCAACACAAAGAAAATAACAAAAAAAAAGCTTATTGATTCAAAAACTATTTCATAAATTCTATACTCAATTTTTGTTCTTTCTTTATGTATGTGTAGCACAATCGTTTTAACTCATTCACACAATAAAATATTCTGCACGTAAAATTAAAATTCTCCTTACTTTTTTAGCTGCACATTCACCAAAAATTCAATATTCAAAACATTATTTCATTAAATGAGTTTTATAGTAGTGAATCGTTGGAGGATGTGTGGTTAAAAATAGTAAAAAATAAATAAAATTGGATTTACGTGCGAGTTCTATTTTGAAAATGTGTGGTTGAAGATAGGTTTGAGGAACAATAAATTTTGAAGTGATGGGAATCACTAGCTCACTAAATTGTTATTAAATAAAAAGTGTGCTCAGATTTAGCCCAAAAATCCATTTTAGCCCAACCAACCTCATTTTGAGCCCCAACCCAATATCCAAATTTAGTTAAAAGCTCCAAAATAATTACATATTGGGGAAATTAGACCCAGTACGGCCGTAAGGAACAAAATTGAATAATACCCTTTTCAAACTAATTAAACCATTCCACACGTAATTAATACGTCTTAAACCTGAAACTCAAACCCAATTCCATAAAAAGCCCCTCATCAACATAGAATGCTCTCATCTCCTTAACAGTGGTGATTTCATCTCCAAGAATCTCTCTCTCCGACCATTTTCTGCAACTTTCGTCTCCATCTATCTCAGTTGATTCGTCTTCCACCTTCTCATTCTCCTATTCGTGAATATTTTAACTAGATGCAAAAAAATCCAAATCACAATAGCAGAAACCTTAAGTTGTTCCGATCCGAAATCAAAAACTCTAACTCCAATTCCGAATTATTAACCCCGACACCAACGCCGACTCCGACAATTGACTTTGACTCCTATTGCTGCATAAGATATATGAATTATTTATTTGTCTGATCTTAATGACAGGTAAATTGGGGCAGATCGAGTTTAACACAAATTTTTGTCGTTATTTTGGATTGCGAATAGGGCTACTATGGCTGAAGGAGACGAAGACGTTTTTCTTAATTCTGCATAATGTATAGGGTTGCAGTTGGTGTATGTATGCAATTTTGTTGTGGCTGATATTACATTACTTGAGCAAGGTTTATCAGTTAAATCATTGATGCTTGTACAGTGTTTGACAAAATGATAGTGTGAGTTTTGTCACTTTTCTATGAAAAAGTGTCACTTTTGTAAAAAAAAAAAAAATCGCACTATATCATTGAAGTAATTAAATAGATGCATATGTGTGCATTTTTGAAAATTCGAACATACCAATTCAAGTCTTGTTTTATAGTAATGAATATGAAAAAAAAAAAAAAACTTTGAATCAATTAAATATTAATGTGTGTAAAGTGTTTAACAAAATAAGAATGTGAATTCTGTCACTTTTCTATGGAAAAGTGACATTTTTTAAAAAAAGTCACAGTATCTCATTGGAATAATTAACTAGATGCATACGTGTGCGTTTTGAAAATTTGAATGTATGAATTCAATCCTCGTTTTATGTTAATACGTATGAAAAAAAAAAACTTTGAATCAATTTCATTCATGCATGCAAGATATTTGCTCAATGAGAATGTGAATTCTGTCACTTTTATATGAAAAAGTGACATTCTGTCACTTTTATTTGGATTTCGTTATTAGGTTTAGTTTAAACCTTATAGTACCCCTTTACACTATAAGAAGAAAAAAAAATGATTATTGGTGCTGCACAAATGAATGGTGATATTTCAGTATTTGTCACTTTTATGCATTATCATTTAGGAATGTTAAAGTTACTCATCAATTTTAAAAAAGTAACAGTGTCACTTTTTAAAATTTTATCACTTTTTTTAGTTTTTTGTCACATTTTAAGAAGATAAAAAAATGATTATTGGTGCTGCATAAATGAATGGTGCTATTTTGGTATTTGTCATTTTTTTGAGTCTGTGTCATTTTTTTGAGTTTTTGTCACTTTTTTTTTGTTTTGTCACTTTTTTTGAGTTTGTGTCACTGACATTGTGTCACTTTTTTATTTTACACATTTTACTTCCTAAAAATCTTTCATATGATTTTAAGGGTATTTTTCAAAACATCTCCAATTTTAAGGGTATTTTTGTAAGTACCCCTTACATATTCATATCATTCATGTTCATGCAAATATGAATAATTCGTTATCACATTAGGTATTTTATTTCATGCATGTTTGACAAAGTTTAAAACCACTTATAATTAAATTAAGTAAATTTTATAATAATTTTTTTATTAATTAAAGATAAAAATAAATGACTCATTTTAACAATAAGATATGCTATATTTTAGGCTAAGCTTAAAAAAAATTAAATTTTTATTTCTATGAATATTTTGTATAATACTTTTTCATATTTATAATAAAAAGTTACTTTATTTTACCCATTAAATTATATTATTATCAAAATAACTAACTTGTTTTATATTTAATTTTATCAGTAAAAGAAATATTTGTTAAAAACCTATTTATTTATATTTAATATGATTAAACGTATATTATTGAAGTGAAACATGGAAGGAAAATAAATTCTTTTTCTTTGGACTTCTGATATTTCTGGTAGGTTTTACCACTTCAGGTGGTATTAGAATGTCTTGATATAAATGATTGGTGCCAACATCAAATAATATTTTGAGAACAACGACAGACAATCATGTATTTTTTTATTGTGTGTTTTGGCAAAAAAAATTGTTTGGGATGCTCGATTGTTAGATTTCTTCGGGACTTGTGTCTAAGAAGAGTACTCATTTGCTCATGTCTATTATGCTTCCACCATTAATATTTTCGAGGGATGGCGTCAATTTTCTATTTGACAAGAAAAACTACGAAAATCTAACATGACATCTTACAATTGACTCTAGATTTGTAATTACTTGAGTGTCTGACATATTTTGTCATGAGCTTAACCTTCTAAACTAGACTTCGTGTAACATAGAGCATCTTTAATGGCGTGAGTTCATTGGATTTTTTTTTTTTTAATTTCATCCCACCTCAATAATAGAAGCCTAATATATCATTGCTTCAGTCAAGAAGTTCATCAATGAATTTGAAACTGTTTCTAACATTGCTGATCTCATACATCTATATTGTGATCACAATGGAGCTATCGTTCACACGAATGAATTAATGTCTCATCAATGATCCAAACACGTGTTAAGGTGATATCATCTCATTATAGAGATAATACAAAGAGATGACGTTAAAAATAACAAATTCCCACAATTGATAATCTTGCAGGTCCATTAACAAAGAGTTGTCGCAGTATAAACATAATTGTCATGTAAGCTATTATAATATTAGATACATAAGTAATTGAATCTAATGCAAGGGGAGTTTTATGCCCTAAGTCCAATCGATTTTCAACATAAACACTTGTAATATATAATTAATGCATTTTATTTATGGCATATCTATTATTTAATTAAATTAATATTCTAATAAATTAAATAATAGATTTCGTAAATATAAATCTTGATAACTTGTTAATCACAAGAAGTTGTGATTGTGAGATACAAATTACATGCGACTAGATTTTAAACCATCCGTGATCGTAAGTAATAATGAGATACGAATATCGTTATTATGAATAGACCATCACATGTGACATTTCTTACTTTTGAAGTAAGTATCTAATCTTACAAGCTAAAAACTGGAAACACTTAAATGAACACGTAATTGTTTTGTTATAGAACAAAATATTAGAGACCACTAGGGAAATTCTACATGGATAACTATTTGAGTGTCAGTGGTTAATAGCTAACATTCGGTAGTATAATTGGTTCTTTGACTTGAGGTCTTCATAGTGCCTTATATGGAGACAACCATACATTGGTGATATTGGATGTCACTCTGCCAAGAATCGCTAATATGACATCGTCCGAGTATGTCAAGAATTATATGAAGGTTGTGAATGATCAATAGATGATTCGTCACTTATATAATAAGAGAATATAATCTACATTTCATTCAATTAAGTTGATAACAAAATCTTTGGCCATTGTGTATTCACAAATCGAAAAGAGTTTTCGACTTATATTGGCTTAAGAATGTGATGAAATATATGATCAATGATCAAGATTGACACACTTCCATATTTCGTAATTGATTGGATCATATTGACAAATAGATTATAATTTCACGGTAAACGATTTGTCATACCACGTGGCATTTCTCATCACAAGTATTTTCTTAATACATTGCTAGATGTCAATCCGGGAAAACGAATATGAATTGGTGATAAATTAAAAATTGGTATTTTATATCAATTATGATTATATCAAATAATAATTCACATCGTTAGGTATCGTAATTAATAATCTA
Source organism: Fraxinus excelsior (assembly GCA_019097785.1). Lineage (NCBI taxonomy): Eukaryota > Viridiplantae > Streptophyta > Magnoliopsida > Lamiales > Oleaceae > Fraxinus > Fraxinus excelsior. The sequence continues at coordinate 2,140,567 of CM032640.1, forward strand.
ATGGTTTGCACACAAAATGAGAACTAAAAGAGTGAAATTCATCGATTAATTAATTAACAAGTGTTATACAATTAATTAATTGAGTTACTTGTTAATAGACCCGAATTCATAGACCAAATTTAGTTAATTAAATTAATTAAATATTGGATCGGTTAAACTTAATAGACGGGTAGAGCCCACTTGAAATTTTATTAATAGATTGCTAGGGTTTGAAAGATTATATCACAACACAATTATTATCTTGGTAATACAAGAAAAGAGAAATCCTAGTTCTCTCAATATTGTTTCTTGCATGAATTTTCATTGGAGACTGAGTAATTGGACAATTGTGAATTGCAGATCAGAATTGATCTTCAAAGAATTTATTGAATGTATAATTTTTTATCACGGTTTATATCTAAACACAAAACGAATCATTGATGAAAATTGAAATTTATTTTATTTTTCATTGTACGTGATTAAGTAAATTCTTAACACATAGTAGGTAATGGTAGTCAATTAAACATTGCACACTCCAAAATTCATTCCATCACACATCCCTTGCATACGACAAATATCTTGCACGTTCATCACAGAAAAAATATTAACCATTTTAAAAAATTGACTGCTGATAAAATGTTATTGCTTAACTCCATTCTAATTAGAAGGTTCTGCTGCAAGGGAGCCTTTAAATGTTACGAGATGATTCCAACCATTGCTGCAAGTACTTCAAATGTGTCGTCCTTGAATCCTCTGTCAATTTTGTATATGAGTTTAATATTTCCAAAGAGTCGATTTTAGTAGGTCCCTACTTATCGCCAAGCTTGAACTCGATCTTCATTCTATATTCAATCATGCTACATGTATATCTTTTTTACATCATTTTTTATATTGTACCACGTGACAATACATGATTATACAATTTTAATTATTATTATTATTATTTTAAAAACACACACTCCGTCCAAAAACTATTTTGAATTCTCACACAATGTAATTCAAGATGTAATCCATGGAATGTACGCTCAGCATAATTTTTCTATATTTGCCCTTAAGGATCTCAATAGCCTTTGTCATTTTCTAGGAATTAAAGTTCATCGCAATGGTAATGGACTATATCTCACTCTAGAAAAATACATTTACGACATTCTCAAGCGTCTTGATGTACAATGTTAAACGATGTTCCACTCCAGCCATTATCAATAGGCGCTTATCTGACTCTGGTGTGAAATCATGACAAATCTTGCTCTCTATAGCAGCATCGTTGGAGCCCTTCAATATTTAGATAAATGCTGTTTGTACAGAAAAATAGTGTTAGAATTCATACAGATAACACTTACCAATTTTCTATTGGACAGTGGCAAAAACAAAAGAAAAACACACCAAATAGATGCTGCCACAATAGCAACATCTGTAAAAACTGACAGCAATTTTCTGTACAGAGAGAATTGCTGCAATATTTACCATTCTCAAGGCTGATGTAACCTGTGTGGTCAATATACTTAACCAATTTCTTCTAAGCCCTGCATCACTCATTGGCAAGTTGTCAAACTTGTACTCCGATACCGAAAAGAAAATATTACTCACGGTCTTCACCTAATGACATGTGACATGTTAAGCCTATGTTTGGCCTCCATTTATCCAAAAACTCATTTTTTTTCAAAATTTTATTGTCAGCTAGAGCTAGACATTCTCCCATAAAATAATTTCAATATGTAAATTCAAAACTTTTTTTTTTGTCATATATTCTCTAAAAAATTATCATTCCAAAAATGGGGCTCAAACAAGAGTTTAGTTTGATAGAGTATAACTTGTTGTCTGGATGATTGTAATAGATTGGTCACCGTGTTTTCCCAAAAAAATAAAAATAAATAGGGAACAATACATAAATCATATATATAAGAATTACATTTCATAAATAACAAACTCCAAAAATCTTTTCAAAAATCAGGTGTTAAATCAACTTATTAAATATTTTTAATTATAATATAATACAATTATCCCAATTTATTAAATTTCAAATCCAAATCCAAATCCAAATCCAAATCATTCTCTCTCTACTCTCTATCCTCCGGCGACTACTCCGTCGACGTCTCCACCTCCGACGACTACTCCGGCGATTGTTTCGGCGGCCGTTCTGGGCAATTTAAAGATTTCCAGAAAATTAAAAATTGGAAATCACACCCCCACCCCCATTGATCCACCTACCACCACCACACCCTGCCTCCATTTTCTAAAAAAATTAACGGAAAAATTTCAAATTACTTTATATAATCAAGCCGCGACAAGTCTCATATGTGACTAATTGTGACCAAGTGTGTATTACATATGACTAACTGTGATAAAATTTGTGTTAAGTGTGACTGTCTGTGGCCAAATGTGACTTGAATATAATCAAGTCACAATTGGTCACAACCAATCACGTACACACATATTTGGTCACAAATGGTCACCACAAACAAATTCGCTTATACCACGGATCAATACCACAATCCATCACTAGAGAGAAAAGAGGGAAATTGTTTACAAATTTCTGAATACAATTGATTCATCCAAAAATTACAACAACAGCATAACACCACAAAGTAATTACTATTATTTTATCAATACACAAAAAGATGAAGAAAAACCACGTCAACGGCAATAGGAAGTTCAAATTTCTGTCAAGTCGAAATTTCATTGCACAATTCATTCGTGTTACACAAAAGCGGGGCTGAGGCCGCGAGAATCAATCTTCATCATTTTCCCTAAAAATCAATCAATGTAAACAAATCGTGGATCACCACCTCACCATCACATCAGCAGCGCCCCACGGCAGCCACATACCAATATGAAAATGTCACAACCACCAAACACACCCAACAATGCACCACCCCGCAATCTCACCAAGTGCGGCAGAAGGATTTTGGCGGCCTCCTCCATGTTCGTCATCGGAAACAACCCTATCTTCAAATCCTTCTCCTCCAAGCATGCCCACAATACCCGGCGACAGCCACCACATAAAAAATGCAACGAAACATACCACCTCACCACCACCACTATACCCTAACCCATTGCAGTGGTGGAATGAAACTTTTTGTCACCGTTGCAGCCACAGCTGGTGACGGATCAACCACTACGACACCGTCGGGAACCACTACTTCTCCACCATCCAGCACCTCCTCCTCACCAACAAAATCACCATTTTCACTACAAACCACAGCCGCCACCATCACCACACGAAACACCACACCGCCGAACCACATCCACAGTCGACACAACCACCACACCACACCAAAACCACGCCAGATTCAACCCAACCGCCAGATCCACCCACGCTGCTGCTGCATCAGTCGGTGCAGCGTTGAGCGTCACGACGCTGCTATGAGATTGATTGAGAGGGTTTGCATTCCAAAATCGCGGTCGACAAATTGGGAATGACTGTTTCGCGTTCGTCGCGAACTAAAGATTTTCTTCTGCCTGCTGGCAGGGAGAAGAGAGAAGACAACTCCGACAAGTAGAAGAAAGAAGACACCGTCGAGAGAGAGAGAAATGGGGGGTGAGGGAGTTAGAGCGGGCAAAAGGCGCCGACGGCGAGCGAAGACGATGGGCGATGATGGCGGCCGCCTCCGTCGATGCTTCATCAAGTCATCGGTGAGGGAGAAGTGAGAGATGGAGAGGGAGGAGAGAGGAAATGAATTTATGGTTTGATTTATGAAATTAAAATATAATTTGTGTGTGTATATATAATTTAATTAACACCTGATTTTTGATTAAATAAATATTACACCTGATTTTTGAATTTGAAAATTTAAATACCTGATTTTAGGTAATTTTCTCAAATAAATAACTAGAATTAGATCTTGATGCCGTTGACCCATTACACAGAATATATATACTTGGAGTCCATTTACGGAAAATGAATTCAAAGTACATATATTTTAGCAACGTTCGGTAATATTATTTTTTACGCGAACTTTTGTGTGCTAAGAAATGCACCCAAGACTCGACATGAATTGAACTTGGTACTCATGCTTTAAGCTGCTTCTTGCACACGCGTGGCCACTTAGATGCAAATATTTCCTATACAAGATTATTAAATACTTTTGTTGAAGATTAGTTAAAGGATAGAGAAATCAAAGGTGTAGTAAACAAAGCAGCCAAAAAATTATTGTGGATTTTCAATACACTTATTCGAAGGGAAACAAGTAAAAAAAATGAAAAAAAAAAAATTGGATCGTAACAATTTATGGGAATAAGCAAAATAAAGAACAAGTCTAGAAAGTATTATTGAATTTAGAGCATTTTCATGCATGTTATGGATTATAGTCTATATAATATGACAGATAAATAAAAAGATGTCCGGTCCACATAGCATCGATATCTAACAAATGGACCGTTATGTTTAAATTTCATCTATAATAGGTTCCCTCTATAACTCAATTTCATTTAATACGATGGATAAAAAGTAATGAGTTAGAGAATGAGAGAGACAAAGTTTAAATATGTTGACTTGCAATGTCAAATAGAGGCTCTCAATCCCGAACCTTTGGACATTGTTTATATTTCACTTTGTCACTACGCTCGAAGGAGTTCTAGTCAGTTTGCATTGGAGATGAATTTTGTAAAATGCCATATGTGACACAATTTTTTGAGTAATCCACCATTGCACTAGAGATGCTATTACAAATTTTTTTTTTTCAAAATACTGTTTACACTAAAAATATGCTCTTTATTTTAGAGAACACTAGTCTTTCACCCGTGCGATGCACAGTGATATATACAAATTTATATTAAGTGATAAACAATTCTAATATGAGAAACATATGCTAATTGATTTTCCAATTCAATTAGATGCAAAACACTTCTATGAATGAGTAATTTAAAATAAAAATATATACATCACATAACTAATTATATACAAATCAGATAAATGAAAGAAAATACATGTAGGGTGGTGCAAAAGTAAACTATGGGTTTGGGGTATTTTTTTTTTTTTTTAAAAAAAATATCCGTGTCTCCGTCTAGCAAGAAGACATGGGCTGTGTCTCCGTGCTAGACGGAGACACATGGAGACACGGGTCGTGTCTCCATCTAGAACGGAGACACTGTGTCTCCCTCAGCATGGTGTCTGCGACGTAGAGTTTTGTTTTTAAGAGTGATATATAATAACAAATTAAGAATCTCAGAGGTATTATGATAGATTGCCTTTGCAGAATTGGATGCATAATTCAACTTTCATCTGTGGCTTATAGTTGATTTTTGAAAAACAATTTTTGATGCACCAAAAAAGCAAAGATGAAATTTATCATTGTAACTCTTATTATTCCAAGAGTTATTGAAAGAGGTATGTATATCTACTATAATATCTTTGCCAAATTCAAGCACATAGATATATCATATATGCAAAAAAAAAAAAAAAAAAAAACAAAAAAACAAAAAAATCAATAAAATTTGAGAAAATGTGAATTAAGCACAATAGCACTATTTCTAATTTAATAGTTTAGTACATTTCTGCAAATCCTGAAATGAATTATCAACCAACAACTTTTCGGTAAAAGAGTTCCAAAATTGACATGCAAAATTGAAACTTTCAGTACCAATAACAAAACATATCGTTCATTACAAAATTGATCAAATTAACAAAACAAACTTTCGGTACCAATAACTAAAGACAAATTGTAAATGTTAATATGCAAGCAGGGCATACATAGAAACATAAGTCGTTGAATCATTTAATCATTAAAAAGCAAAACGACAATTCAATACTGATTTCGACTTACAAAATTTGTCAGTGACCACCAGTACAAATATAGTCTAAAAATCGTTGAATCATTCAACTGGAAAAGGGTAAAAAAGATGGAAAAAATTCAGTATTTCAAATTTTACTTCACATGGCATGTATAAAAATCATAACCAAACTTTTCCTAAAAGTAATCAGCAACTTTATCACATAAACTCACCAATAATTATGGCAAAAATGCACCGTTCTGACTTCTGTGAATTAAAATCAAGAAACCAACAGGTAAAAATTTTACTAATAACAAACATAAAATATGGGGAAAATTGGTATAAACAAACATTTATTCGATGGTGCAACGTCCATTTGAATAGAAAACAGTGTTGAATAATATACTGAGAGTTCAATTGAAGCATCAAATTATTTGCAAAGTTTGAGAAGATTGAGAGCATGAATATATTCTTGTCTTGAACGTATACACAGAGAATATATTGTAGATTCCTTTCGGCTGACCCATATCTCCAGTCAATGAATCTATTCCTTGCGCGAACAACTGTAGTCCTGGTCGGAGATTAAAAAATTGCAAATAAAAGCCAAATCACAACTACAAAATTGGGCAAAAACCACATATCTTACAAACTAAGTCAAAATTTTGTAAAAAATAAGACACAAAAAAAGCTCTACACACAGACGGAGAGAAAAGATAAGAGATTTTGAAAATGAGATAACACTGCGCCACAAAGTTTGGTCAGGAATTTTACTGCGTCAGTTTTGGGAGACAACCAATAAATGCATAATTTGAATTTTGAATTTGAAAAAAAAAAGAGGGAACACTGTTGCAGCATATTGGGAGCCAGCTCCATTCTGGACAGTCCAGCTCCGTGCGCGCGGAGACGTCGTGTGCGTCTCGAAATTATTATTATTATTATTATTTTCCTTTTTTAAGCTATGAATGAATAATCATAAACAATTTGCAATAATAAATTCGAAGAATGGTTTAGGCGGGATTCTTGGGCAGGATTTTTTTGCAAGGGACCACATATATACACAATTTTTTACCTCATCGGTTGACACACATCGAACCTTTTTTTTAAAAGCTTTTTTCTTGTGTGTTTGCGTAAAACTTTTTTTTATTATTATTATTTTTAAAGCTTAAAGGCTGTTTGATAGCCCTATAAATTTTTATTTTTGTTTTTTTAATTTTTTTAAAACTTTTTCTTTGTGGAGGTTTGAGGCAACGCCCCCGACGGGGATCAACCTGCCCAGTCAGGTCGCGGGGATAGAGGGGGCAGCGCCCCTTGTGGGGGTTGCCCCCGAAAGGAATTTTGATTTTCATTTAAGTATAGAATTGAATATTTTCTAATGTTTTTAAATTAAATTATTAATAAGTGAAATTGTATTTATAGTTTGTGTGAAACGTAAATACGTAGAATTATTAGAAAAAAATAAACGGAAGAAATTCTAGGTATGTTAAAAAAAAATTAATAAGTGAAATTGTATTTATAGTTTGTGTGAAATGTAAATAGGTAGAATTATTAGAAAAAAATAAACGGTAGAAATGTATGTTAAAAAAAAATTAAAATGTTTTACCTCCGCGTGCGGAGGCTTATAAATTTTATTTATTTATTTTTTTTCAAACGGACAATTTAAATGAATACAATAAAAATACGACTTAATAATAGTCATCGTATTGAAACCCTGGGAACTCCCCATAGTCATTGCTAGCAATGTTGGTGTACATATCTTCATTATCATTCCACGATAGCTTGACAATTGGTTCAAAAATGGGAATTGCTTTTGTAGTCTGGGTCCATCGTCGTACAATATAGTGGTCTGGTAACAACAATATATAATAATGGTTTAGGCGGGATTCTTGGGCTGGAACACTATTGCGGAACTGTCCTTCTTTAATATAATATTAGATTGTTGATGATGCTCTCGTCAAAAAGTTTCCAATTTCAAACCATATTCAAATCGAAAATATTAAGATTTTAATAATTTCCGTGCAAACTGAAGTATCACTCTAAACTTTCAAAAAGAAGTGCACCATGTCGGCCGTGGCCAACAATTGCTCAATTGAATCATTATATAGTAGGGAAAAAAAAAGTGCAGTATAGTAGAAAGATCCAACATAATCACCCTTCTTCAAAGAAAACATTTCTAAAACTATTAATTTGTTGCATACAATTTCCACAGATTAGTTCTATTTATTACTGTTGGAATTAGAACATCAACTTAGGTGATTTTAGGTGACATTAAACGAGGGGTACAATAAATGAGTCGTTTAATTTTGCTTTTCATTGAACGTATTACATAACGTCATCTAGATTGGTGTTATAGTATTAGCAGTGATAGATAACATTATTCTATTCCATACAGATAAACAAATAATTCTCACGTGCCACCTTCCGCATGTTCACGTGCCACACGATGGGTGATGCAAATATATTTAACTCATATTTGAGCTCCATTATATAAAAACTCATATTTCTCTAAAATATTTTTCATGTAAATTCAAGTTTTTTCGTACTTTATAATCACATATTCTCCAAAGAATCACTATTATAAAACCCTTTTTTTTTTTTTCAAAAAATGCTTGGTGAAAATTAAAATAAAGATTTTAGTTTAAATCAAAATTAACAATTAGTTTTAAACACATATTTCATGGAATCCATGATTTTTCAACCATATATTTAATCAAATTTACTATTACAAGACGCATTCTTTAAGAAAAATACTTAGCTATTGTTTGGTGGAAATTAAAATTAAAATTTTAATTCAAATCAAAGTTAACAATTAATTTTAACGACAAATTTCACGGGACTCTCAATTTTTCATTCACACATTTCATCAATTTCTATCAAAATTTACTAAAAATCTGATTTTAATTCATACCGGACTAAATTTAAACACAATCTTAATATAAAAAAATTAATAAATAATTTCGTTGAATATCAATAATCAACAGGATAGCGCAATCAAAGGCATAGAAAAAGATAGGTGCCGTGAATAAAGCCCGCTTTTGCTTTCGGCCATGAAAATGAAAGGATCATACGACTTTAGCGTTACGTACATGTTTAGATTTCCTATAATCTTTTTCTTATCAAGTCACCTCAAGTTATTATAAAAGTCAGGCCTTGATATGGAAAAGTTGAATTTTAATATATATATTGTCTTTTTGGTAAAAGTAACGATCATATTCGATGTTTTATCTTTAATAAATCATAAATATCAATAATAATATATTTGGTAATCGTCAATGAAAAAAAAAAAAAAAAAAAAAAAATATATATATATATATATATATATATATATAGACTCGAAGGCCTCACAAATTTGACTCGACAAGATGACTAACATAGCGGCTCAATATGATTGAATGAAACAAAATATAGTCACTACATGCGAAAGAGATCAGTATAAGTTAACTAACTTGGCAATAACGCTTCTAGTGCGACTAAGATCCATCCAAACCATTGTACGAATAACTTAACGATACAATTGAATATTTGATCCAATTAATCGTGTCAAAATTGGATGAATAGTATGATTTATTTTGACAAAAAAACAAACTACCATATAGAACTAACGGGCTAAAGCCCTTGAGCTTCCGATTTTGTGGAATTGATATTTTTGTTAATTTATTGGCAAGATAATGTATCTCCTTGTTTAGTTTTGAATCATTTTTTCCCTTTGCGATCCCATTCATCATGAACTCTAACTCCTTATGCACTTCATCAAGTTTAATATGAGATTTGTTTAAATTAATTTTCCTAGAATTTGTCTTTGTTTACGATAGTAAATTAGGATTTCTCGTTTTTCTTTAAAAGCCGGAAGGCTTCATTGTTATTTGATTGTTTTTTTTCAATAAAATGTGAGAGTTTTTCAATTATCCCATGTATTCAATATTCATAGTGATTAACTAACGTTTGATATTCAACTGAATCAACAAGTGTTTGGAGTGTTAATCATGTTCCGCATTACTCCATTGCACCAATTTGGTATTGGATCACAGTCACAAGCCTAATAGAGATGATTCGATGTTCACGAAATCTAGATAAAGAAAATCATGCTACTCAATGAGTTAACACATGACCGCATCTACAAGTGATATTAGCTAATTCTGGCAAAAAAAAAAGCCGCTTAGCTTCTTTTATATACAGAAGAAGCAAAGCCAAACATGCTCTAAAGAAGTCTCTTAAGCCATCTTGACAAATATATGTAACTTGTCGTGAGTGGTTAGTTACTTTCTAGCCCCCGTTTGACTCTCTTTATTTTTCATACTCATTTTTAATCGTACATTCACACAATAAAATATTTTACACGTAAACCCAATTTTTTTTCAGTATTTTAACTATACACTCTCCAAAAAATCACTATTCAAAACATCATTTCCCCCCAATTTTCTTTTATAAGGGCTATCAAACAGGTACTTTAATTTGAAATATACATTCAAAATGACCAAAAAAATAAAAAATACTTGTAAAGAATAGTATCATATGCATCTGCTTTGTTGTTTATTTGGCAAAATAATACCAAAAATGGCTTAAAATAAATTTAGCAGATACCAATTTTCTTTTTATGTCACCTGCAAACAACTCATCTCCATCATCTCCTATAATATAAGAGCGTACGCATTGATCTGGCAATCTTTTTCAACAATCTATTCTTAATTTTTTCAATAACTTTAAGAATAAAAATGCAGTTTGGTAAGCTTGAGCATCTTGGTCTCTTTCAATCTTGGTTGAGTTATGGTCACCACAATTAGTTTGGGTTGGTTCCAATTTTCACCCAAACAAAATTTCGATCAAAGAATATTTACCTAACTCTAGAACAAAGTCAGAATTAGCATAAATATCCTGTTTAACTTCTTCTATCTTCTAATGGATTGAATGTCTATCAGGAAACATAATTAGTTTGGGTTTGTTCGATTTCTTGTGAAATCAAATTCTCCGTAGTACCAATTGAAGAATGGTTACACTCGCTCGAAACTCTAGGACATGTCAATACGTAAATAACCCTTTTAACTTAGCTCGTATTTGGTTTGACTAAAAGTCACATTTTTAATAAATTATGATGAAAGTTGATAAAGTGTGCCGTTGAAAAATTAATATATGCAAATTCAGTAGCGGACCCAGCACCCGGAGAGTCCCTACGACCACTTGGGCTGGATCTGCCATCAACAATTTTTTTTTTTTTTTTTGTTGACAATGAATAAACGTTTTAGATTATATACCGATAATTTAATTTGTTTTCAAATCATTTTTGCTAGCTTAGTTGGTTAGAGTTTCCATATTCATGTATAAAGTCCCCGTTTCAAATCCTTTTACTGTGAAATTTTTTTAATTTTTTAATTCTTTAAATTGTACCAAAATTGAATGGGATACGAGGAAGATATTTGAAACCGTGACCCTTCCTTTGAATATTGAGAGTGAGATCATTGTGGCACACATTGAATTTGATACTTAACTTACCCGAATAATATGTTACAATTTAGCAGGTTTAATGCAATTTTAAAAATGTGAACCTATGCAGCTGTGCTCTTCCTTTGAAATATGAAACTTGGCCACAAATGTCATTTGGTGAATATTGCTAATTTTTACAATAAAATTATATATATTAAATTTGAACAAAATAATTGTTATATTTAAATTTTAGACTTTGTTTGATTCTTTTTTTTAAAAAAATACATTTTTCTTTCTTCTTTCAACCGCATATTTTTCAATAAAATAATATTACTTTCATATTTAAAATTTTTCTTATTTTTAACTACATATTCTCCATCAAATCACTATTTTAAAGTGCATTTTTAGTAAAAAAAAAATAAAAATAAATGAGTATCAAACGGGGCTCTTAATATTTTATTACTAACAACAGTCGACGATCCACGGCCGCTTGTGCTGACTCAAAATTTTGGGTCCGTCACTGTATGCAATTAGAGAAAAATCAAAATATATGGATTCATATATATTAATTAAGAGATTATGATAATTAAAGCATGCATTTAAAAATGTTGATATCACTATCTGATCCCATCAATTAGTTGCCAAACAAAAACTTTGAAGAATCTCAATGTGGGGCCCCTAGTAAACCACTTTTGAATGTTATGGTGCACCTAATTCACTCTCTTTTCTTTTTTCTTTTTTTTTTCTTTACTAAAAGCGGCCATTTTTCTATAGACATTAGGATTAGGTTAATTAACTATTTTTTGTTAATTAAGTTTAATAATAAATAATTGAGTAGACCATAACAATTGCCTCTCCTTTTCCCACTCACCCCCCCAAATCTTGTTTCTTGCATTTTCCCATTAAAGATAAAGAGTTGATTGTTCTCCTAATGGACCCTTCTATCAAATCTCAAGGAAATGAACCGAGACTCTTTTGTAGTGGGGCCCAAAAATGGGTTAAATTCTAAATTGACATGATCAAGAGCATTGAACATTTCATCAAAATTTGCTTTTTTCACTTGCAAAACTTAAATATTTTAAAATAATTAACTTTTAAGTGCAACTAAACACTGACTAAATTAATTTTCTTTATTTGAACGTCAAGAGAGATATGTACACATGACACTCTTATTATTAGGAGAGATTTTGTTTGGGTTTATTAAGAAAAAATCGATTGATTCTATTGATAGAAAAGGAAGTGGACTCTACCGGAATCGATCGATTCTAGTCTGGTTCGGTTCAATTGTATTATATTTTAAAAATAAATAAAATATAAAATTGTTTTATAAATATTTTTAGTTCACTCTCACGCTTTCTGTTTTAAACATATATCATGTAAATTTATATAAATTAGGATTTAAATTAGACATTATACAAACAATAATTTTGGAGCTAGAAGCTTAGAACCAAGAACTAGATGAGAACCATTCAATTCTCAATTCTAAAATTCGAGATCGGAACAATTGTAACTATAATCGAATTGAGTCAAAATAACTAATTCGGTTCATTATGATCCAGTTCAAATAGTTGTCATCCTTGCGTATAGTAATTATGATGGAGTATAAGAATTTTTTTGTACCATATTTTAGGCTCTTTAGTTAATATATTTGTAAAAGATCTTGAATTACTTCCAATGAAACTAATCCAATTAAAAGTAGAGATGTGAGAAGGGCAAAAGTATGGTCTCCGCTTTTAGCTTTACTAGTTCATTCCCTCACTCTACAAGTCCATTCACACCCGCCATTTTCCGTCATACTCACCCCACCTCTCCCCATTAAATGCACCTCGCCAATTGAATACTATATACACAGAATTCATGCATATATTTCTATTTGTGAAGATTTTGGGTATCCACTCATAAAAAAAAGAGAGATTTTCGTGTATCTTGGTCTCACTAGCATTTCGTTTTAGTATGAATCCAAACCTTTGGAACAAGTAAATGACAAACAAAAGTTATGATAAAAAGACCCTTTAAATTCTCGTGTCTAAGAGAGTAAGAGATGATATTAATCAGGAGGAGCGTCTCCTGATCCTGCAGTGGCTTCCTATGCAATTCCTGCTGTGAAATTCGCTGCGAGAAGATGGAAAACAGGGCCCTTCTGTTCTTGTTTGTTGGCTTTATTGTTCTCTCTGTTTTCTTGAGCTCAAGTAATGCTTATTCCCACTCCAGAGATCCTTTCAAGTCCATCTTAGGTTGGGTTCAGTAATCTTTTCGCGGTTATTGAAAATTGAATTGAATCGTGTTTTTCTTTGGGATTTTTGGCTTGTTAATGTAATAAGAGCAAGTTCTTGGATTTATTTATGCTTTCTTGGTATTTTTTTGCAACTGGGCTTCCATATTTTTTTGGTGATGTAAGGCTACTTGGATTATCATATTATTTTTTTCTTTTTTTAATAGTCACTGAAGCTAAAATTTATTGGGATGCGGTAGTCGTGTTTGTTTTGGGCTGTGAAAATTTAGAATTTCTTTCTTAGTAGCAGTTAATGTCCTTGGAAAAATGGAAAACTTGGGCATTATTTTCTGTACCTGGCAGTGAGAGAATTTGATATTGTAATTCAAGATCTGATTTTATATCCTTAAAGCACTGATTTTTATGTCTCACGTGATTTTTAAATTTCTCACTATGATCATATCGGATTAAAAGTAATGAAGTTGTTTTTGTCTTTTATCTTTAATAGAATACATTGCATTTTTGTTTATATAGTTCGTAAATGTATTTTTTTTTTTTTTTTTTTTTTTTCCGTTTTATTCATATGAAACATTCATGCAGGAGAACAAAATATGGGGTCATGGGAGGATGAAATACTGAGTTCTACTGCAGAAGCTCCCGGCCCTGCCAGCCTTGTTAGCACACTTGTATTGGCAAAGAACAGGACAAAGCGGCCTGACATTCTTTCTGGTTTTCATAAGTACAGAGGTGGATGGGACATTGCCAATAAACATTACTGGGCTGTAAGCTCTATTCTTCTTGATTTTACCATCAAGTTTTTCCTTTTTCTGTTTTGATTATCTAATGAAATGTATAACCAGATATGATATTGATCTGCAGTTTCTGTTGTTGTGATGGTTATACTAGCGATTAGTTTGAAATTATTTTCAGAAATTACTTATGTGATATCTGACAGGTGAAATTACAGGATGCATTTTTTATTTTGTATGTGATATCTGACAGGTGAAATTACAGGATGCATTTTTTATTTTGTCCCAATTTGGGATGCATTTTTTGTTCATCTCCTCAACATGTACCAAATCGGTGTCTGAGGTTATTCGATTTGTCTTACTAGGAACGTGTAACTTGTTGGAAGATATTTGGCCTAGAAAGTTCACATCGAAAGAGTATTCTTGTTCCTTCAGTATCCATCCATTCTTTCACACCCATTCCCAACTTCATTAAACAAATATAAATGGAAAATGACAAAACTCCACTGTTAATGACTGGGATATAAACATTTTGTTTGGTTGGGGGTAAAATGGTTTCTTGGTCGAGTGGACTTTGCTTTTAGTAATTCTGTAAAGCAAATGTTTTACTCCTCTGTAGGAAAAAAGGAACCTGTTTTATCTGTCGTGTTTGTGCTCATTAATTAGGATGTATATGCAAAAAATGTCCATGTGAAACGATAAAGAAGGCATCTTGTAAAGCTGACATTTTGTTTTTATGTGGTTTATTATTAAGCTCGATGTTCATGGAAATATATTTTGTTTTGTTTGTGGATAACAAGGCATGTTGTTTCAAGTGCAATATTTGCTTCACCTAAATCCCGATCTCTTGAATATATACTGGAATCAGTGGTTTTTATTTGTTTAGCTCCTGTTTGGTACACATTAAAATTTTCATTTTCATTTTTCTACTTATTTTCAATCACATATTCTTCAATAAAATAATATTTTCCATCACATCAATAACTTTTCATTTTTTTTCAACCACACATTCTACATTAATCTACTATTCAAGAATACATCCTTCCAAAATAATGTGGCTCAAACACACTTTTAAATCAGTTACTGTGCTTGAATATTCATCCATTTCTTGACAAAGATAAGAATGTTGCATAATATATTTTCGTCATGATTTTGACCATTGTGTTCAGTCTGTTGGATTTACAGGTGCAGGAGCTTTTATTCTTGCAGTCCTATGGTTTCTTTCCTTTGGGCTGGCTCTTGTGGTGCATCATCTCTGTGGATGGAAAATAAACATGAAAGGAAAAGAGTCAAGCTGGTCTCTGAGGATTTGTTTAATAATGCTTATTATCTTTACAAGTGCTGCAGTGTAAAACCTCAAACTCATAGCCTTCCTTATTAAATGTCTCTATAGTTCAATGTATCTTCCATGGTTCTTTAGTGATTTTCGACTAGAATATTTCTCAATTAATATTCATTATGATTATGGTATATGTGAATTTTATCACCCACGGTTTATTGCTAGCATTTAGGAAAGCAAATGAATTCAGAAAGAGAATCAATTTTAAATAATTTACAAGTCGATGCTTTTACTGAGGAAGCAGTTGAGCTGTAGCAACAATAGGTTAATCACTGATTACAACTGATTTGTCCAATACCAAATATAGTCTCTAAAATGTATTTGCTACTGGTGTTGATGGGTTTTACATCATTTTCAGAATTTTTAACTTCTTGGGAATTAAAAAAAAAATTGTCGATTGTAGGAAAGCTTGTGCAGGTTGTGCATATGATAATTTCGACATGGACATAGGTTCAGTCAAAAGAAACGAAGCCTTGTCCCTTTAAAGTCTGTCTAATCCTCCATGGACATAGGTTCAGTCAAAAGAAACGAAGCCTTGTCCCTTTAAAGTCTGTCTAATCCTCCATTCTGTCAATGAAGTCCATACTAATGCGAGCTATATCAAATAACATTCCTCCTGTCTCCATTTCTTTTCATTTTGCACAAATGACATTCAACTCCACGAGTCAGTGCTCATTGCTGTGTTTTGCAAGAAATTTGGTTGATTACCATATCCAACATCTCACTTGTTTTCACCCTCCCATCCTCTCCTTAACCGAATGTGAATGTCCACATGTGAATTTGTGTGATTGGGTGTAGTGAACATGGATGTATATTGATTGAAAGTACAAAAAAGACTCTTAATTATTTTCAACCATCCTCGATCCATTAAGGGTAGAGCGAACTTGAGTTATTCTATATTATTTGGCTAATAACAATTGGCCGACTCGCGAAGATTTATGATTGCCCACTTTTGAGTGTTCGGGTCGAAATCTTAATATCGCTACTAAATTAAATATCATCTCAATTCTGTATTTATGATTTGTGACATATCATCTAGACATTTTTAAGTTGTGTAATGTACTTGCTTTTGGCCTCATCTTGGATTAAATGTTTGTCATTTCATTTACTGTTTACTTTGATTTACAGTTTGTAGAAAGGCAGTGGATTATACCTTCTTTCTTGTTACGTGCTCAGGCTAATACCATCCACTTTTCTGTCTCCAGGATTGGATGTATTCTTCTCTCTGTTGGGCAGGATGATTTTCATGGGGAAGCATTGCATACTCTCAGTTATGTCGTAAATCAATCAGACTATACAGTGCAGACGCTATGGAATGTGACCACATATTTGTCACTTGCGAAAACTGTCAGTGTGGCCCAAATTTTTCTTCCTTCAGATGTAATGAATGATATTGACCGATTAAATGTGGACCTGAATAATGCAGCAAATACATTGGAGAAGAAGACAAATGAAAACTCAAGCAAAATGCAACTGGTCTTCAATACTGTGTATGATTATTTTATTCCTATGATGATTTTTTTTTTTTTTATTTCGATTAATTCAATCATAATGTAATGTCAATAACCAAATGTATTGTTGCAGGAGATCAGCACTAATCACTGTTGCCGTGGTGATGCTTCTCATATCTCTTCTAGGCCTCGGTATGCATTGTTAGGCTATCTCATATTCTTTAACTGGAATAATATGTTTACTTTCGCTGATTGGGTAGTTATTTTGGTGCAGTCCTGTCTATCCTAGGCCATCAACATGCATTATATGTGTAAGTTTTCTTTTTAAGGTTATTTCATTGATAATTCCATTTATTCATTTTTGTTAGAGCTGATGAGTATTCTGGTTTTAACAAAATTGCTTTTTGGTAGTTCACTCCTCATTTTCTTACCGTTCATCATATTGATGCAGATTCATTATTAGTGGATGGTTACTTGTGGCAGTAACATTTATCCTGTGTGGAGTTTTTGTCATCCTGAACAAGTGAGATTCTTAATTTTGACATGAACCACAATTATTTTGTATGACATTTTTACGGTAAAATTATTCATACACTAGATACAATCTGTTTTGACTGTGATTTTGTGTCTGACCATCTGGTTCTTTTTAGGTGAACACCGTGTATCTTATTACTATTTTATTTGCCAGGAATCACTTTATAATTTCCTTCTTTCTTCATACTTTGGGCTTTTATCTATGAGTTATCTTTGTAATGCTCTTTCAACCATGTCCTTGTTATCATGTAAATAGTAGAAAGACAGGCACTATTTGTTAACCAGTAAGTAGTCTCATCCACTTGTCTAAATATTCTTCTTAAACATCTAATTTCCTTTGTGTAATACGGGGCATCATTTTAAAATGATGCTAGAATTCTCAAACTTCACTATCTGTATAGCTTGGGCATTCATTTTCTAAAATTGATTTGAGTTCTTAACTTTCATCAATAGGTGGCACGTGTAAGAAAATAGCTCATATGGATTATGATCATCCAAAAATATTCATTTATAGTTTTTTAGTTTAGATTATGGAAAAAATTATCTTGTCGTGGATCTACTGGTTAATAGGTCAGAGTATTGTTTTCGGAACACATCTGTAGAGTTCATGCAAGCTCAATCCCCATCTATGAAAAAAAGCTTAATTTTGTCTGAATAATTTTTTTGATAATTTGAATTCCTGAGCTTCGTTGATCCTAAGGAATTCATTTCTTGCAAAAGAATAGACACCTTACTGTTTAATGGAAAAGCTTCTTGTTTACTGAACATGTTGATTTTTATATCGTAGTGCAATTTCAGACACTTGCATGGCCATGGGAGAATGGGTGGAAAATCCTCGTGCAGAAACTGCCCTTAGCAATATCCTTCCTTGTGTGGACCAAAGAACCACAAACCAGACGTTGTTTAAGAGTAAACAAGTGATCAATGATATTGTAAATATTGTCAATCAATACGTAGACTCTGCTGCCAATGCAAACCCGCCTCCCCAGGCATTTCCTTATTATTTCAATCAATCGGGCTCAGCAATTCCTCATCTCTGCTATCCGTACGACTCACAGCTGCAGGATCGCCAGTGTACAGCTGAAGAAGTTTCAATGGCAAATGCTTCCTTGGTATGCAGTCTTGACTTTATGTATCTTGTAACTTGTTCGAAAACATCAAATATCACTCTTTGGAATTGACCTTTTATGTTAAAGAATGATATGC
Organism: Fraxinus excelsior; assembly: GCA_019097785.1. NCBI lineage: Eukaryota > Viridiplantae > Streptophyta > Magnoliopsida > Lamiales > Oleaceae > Fraxinus > Fraxinus excelsior. The sequence continues at coordinate 2,159,161 of CM032640.1, forward strand.
CAGAGTAAACGTGCTTGGATAGTAGTGTCATGTACAGAAGAATTATTTCACTTGCAAGATACTGTAGGAACTTCATACAACCTGTAGATGACCTACAACGAAAAGAAAGGGAATGGCATTAATGTGCAATCTAATATAGGATGATTAGACAAATATATTTTTTCTCTTTATCTCTATATTTTTGAAATTATAACACCGTTTTACTAATCATCTCACACCGAAGTACTATGTTTCTTTGTGTTGAATAAGTTTTATCATTCAAAGTTAGTTATGAACATTGTCGTCGAACAAATTTGCTAAGCTTTGGGTTCCTTTTCTCCCAGTTTCCTCTCATTTTTCCACGAGGAAGTAAATCTTTGTTGAAGGAAATAGTTTCTGAGGAATAATTACCGATTCTCTTCCCTTTTTTTGGTTGATATAGGTTTGGCAGAATTATACTTGCAACGTCTCAGCTTCTGGATTCTGCAGCAGCGTTGGAAGATTGACTCCACAAATGTACTGGGAGTTGGTGGCAGCGTTAAACATTAGTTACGCTCTTGAACACTATACCCCACTATTACTGAATCTCCAGAACTGTGATTTTGTACGTGATACATTCCGAGAAATCACATTGTTCTACTGTCCTCCATTGAAGCACTCTCTTCGGATTGTAAATGCTGGACTCGCCCTTATCTCAGCAGGAGTCATGCTTAGTCTTGCTTTGTGGATTCTATATGCCAACTGCCCCCGAAGGGAGGAGGAGTTAGCTAAGATTTCTTCACGAATAAGCAGCAGCTGCAATGGTAAGACGAGGATCGAACACTACAAAACTGCATTATCAGCAAGACACCAAACACTAGGAGCTTAGACCGGATTATTTACTAAATTTAGGGGAAAACAGTAAAATATTATTGTTTTTTTCGTGTTAGCCGAGCTTGAAATGGAGCGAAGCACCATTTCGAGTTATGAGCTGTTGGTCATTGTTTTGAACTATGCTGGTGAAATCGCAACAATTCTATGCAATTTGTGAAGTTCATGTTATGCAATATGATAGTCTAATATGTTATACTTCGCGTTTGACAATTTACCTACGGTCTTTGGCAAGAAGCTACAAATGCACTAATCTAAAACGACCTTGTTATTAGTTTCAATAGTAAAATAATTGTCCATCTTATGAAACTTGAAATTTTACACAAATTAAACTTTAGGTAAACTTTTTTTCATATTGTGTCGAACGAGTAATGTAACTTGAAAGATTGACCGTTCAAATAGCCTACATGGTGGACTGTTGAAAATTTCAAAACAATAGTCAAGATTTAGCTCTTGTTTGGCTACTGAATATAAAGTAATTGTTTATAATCGATCAAACAACTTTATATTCATATATTCAATAAAAATAGAAATTTTGGTAAAATCTTTCCTTCAGCTTGACAAATTCGACACTAAATTGTATTGGTCCATTGGACAAGAAATACGTAAAATAAAGTAAGGACAAAATGAATGACAAAACAATGAGATTATGATGGATGTGTAACATTGTGTAAAAGTGAGCGAGAAATCAGTATTCTATTATTTTTGAATGAGCAAGTAATACTGTAATAAGCAAAGGTAAATGTTGGTGATTACCCATTTAATTAACTTTCAAGATATTACAAAATTTTATTGCCAAGTAGGATTTTCATATGCCAAAAGGATTTTTTTTTTAATTCATGTGGACAAACAAAATTGAGATGGATGATAGATAGATAGATAATGGTGCATAATAGTGAGTGAACAATCAATAATTTTTTTTTTTTTTTAATTTTTGAGTTAACAAATAATAATAATTTAAAAAAACTTGTTGATGATTACTTATTTAATTAATCCTGAAATATTCTAATTTTCAAAGAATGGCAACTTCGACTGCAAATTCTTAAAAAATATTACCCGAGAAGGTTTGATTTAATTATATATTTTCCTAGAGTAAAATGTTTCATTACTCACCCAATTTATACTTTTGTCAATGTTTACTCACTAAACTTCAAAGTGTTTCACAATGCTCATCAACTTTTGCCCATTTGCGCTCTATCCATTATCCACCAGATTCCATTTTCTCATTGTTAACGTGTCAAACAAAAATCTTACGTGACAAGTTATGACTCCTAAAAACTTTACAACCCAGCCAAACATTCAAGTAAAATATTTCATTAGCACACAAATTATGCTATGACCACTATTACTCATCAAACTTCAAAAATAAAAATAAAAATAAAAATTTCAATGGTCATTCAACTTTGAGATGTTGTACTTCACCTATCATCCGTCAAATTTCTTTCTTTCGTTGTTGATGTATCGCATGAAAATTCCATGTGACATTATTATTGTTAAAAAACTTACAACTCAGTCAAACATCCAACTCGTTGAAATTGTCGTATGTGAAATGTAACTTCAATACCCCATGAGCTTCTATATTCCCCAATAATTTACCTTCAATTTTCGGCCCAAAAAACTGTAGCTCCCAATTCACTTATTTCACCCAAGTACAACTAAATTATGTACTAGACGCGATCGATTGTTGAGAATTATGCAAGTAGCTACTTTGGTGAGTTGGATTAGTGGCCTCGGATTTTTTGGGACTGAAATTAGGGACAAATTATTGGGGCTTAGCAAAGTTTATAAATTCGTGGAAGTTGTGTTTCACATATGATAATTTAGTGAGTTGGTGATTTGGTGGAGTTGTAATTTTTTTAAAGATAGTAACTTGTTAGTGGGGGGTTTTTGTGCGACATGTCAGCATCAAGGGGGACGGAATCTAATGAATGATGAATAGAGTGCAACATAAAAAATGAGTGATAATTGGAAAGTATTTTGAAGTTTGGTGAATAAAGTGTAACCATAGTACAAGTTTCACAAGTAATGAAATATTTTACTTGGATTATTTGGTTCAGTTGTAAATGTAATCAGAAATGGATTGCAAATAGTCGTCTGTGAAGTACTTTAAAATTTGGTGGTTAAAAACTCGCGTGAGTAATGAAACATTAGATTTCATTGTAATGAGATTTTTGGAAAAAAATTATAATGAAATAATAATTTTATTTAAGAATGTGTGATTAAAAAATAAAGATTTTTTTTGAAACTACATGAAATATAGGGGTGGCAATGGGCCGAGCTCGTGGCTCATCCACGATGAGCAGAACTTGGAATTTTGGGTGAGCTCGGCTCGTGCCCCGAGCTCGCCGCTCGTGGGTGCTTGGCAAGCCGAGCCGAGCTAAAGCTCATCGGCTCATCTTTTTTTTTTTTTTTTTTTTTTTTTTTTTTTTTTTTTTAACACTATACTAAACCTTAAAAATATATATATATACACATTTTCTAAACATTTTTTTAAATATAGATTTTTCAAAATATTTTTCTTTTTTAAAATAATAATAATAATAAAAAAAAAAAAAACTCTCATCCTTTATCCGGACTTGGGATCGGCTACTTCAATTTCGAGTAGGCGGAATTAAAAATTGTACATGAACAAATTGTTACGTGTACAATTTTTTTTTTTAAAATTATAAAGGTATTAAAATAAAATTTTGTGATAAATATGGTTAAATTAAATATCACTTACTTGACTATATGCAATTTCAGCATATTTATCTTGCTGTCGATAATGGGCGTTTTCTCAATCCTTTACGCACATTAATACTTTCAAAATATTTTCTTTTAGTCGACTCCTAACCTCAGAGAGAACCCTCTTCCCTGCACTAAAAGTAGACTCTGAAACTACAGTGCTAACCGAATGTATTAGTAGATCTTTTGTCATTGTAGAAATTACTGACCATTGGCATTCATACCTTCGCTAGAAATCAATTACTTCTTTTGAATTTTTCCTAATTGCTTTGTTACTAGGCATATTATGATTAAAGTAATCAATTAATTCATACATTCGCTGTATTAGTAGGAGTGGTTGTAGAGCAGAGGGTACACGAATAATATGTGTACCTATTCGTATAATATATACTTTATACTAAGGGTGGACAAAACTCAAACCAACCTGATTAAACTGACCGAACCGACTTAAATCGATCGATTTGGATCGATTTTTTGAATTATTTGGGCGAGTTTCGAGTTTTGGGTTGTGTGATCGGGTCGGGTCATGGGGTAGCAACCCAAACCTGATAGAACCCGACCCGACCCGAAACCCTAAAGCCTAACACGGCCACAAACAACGCTCTTCTCCTCTCTCGGTCTCTTGCTCAAGCCGCGATCCACTCTCCCGCTCAAATCCCAACCCTCGTCAACCCACCAACCAACGAACCTTCGATTCGAGACCACCGATTGAGGCTTAAACTTGTTATTGGTGGGAAAGGTAATCTGAGACCACTGATTCAGTTTCTACATGAATGAGGTAGGCGTAAAAAATGGCTTTTAAGTCGATTTCATAATATTATAAGATGCTGATTGTAAATAATTTGGTTAACTGTGAAAATTGTTCTATAGCTCTTTAGCGATTTCTATATGGAATGGTATCACTCTGTAAAAGGAAAATGTTGAAGGCAGAAAAGACTGGTTTGAAATATTAAAGAAGAAAGTAGATTTGAATCGCTCTTTAGTGATTTCTATATGGATGATTTTAATTTCTATAGCTGCAGATGATTCTGTGGTGATTTCTGATGATATAGAGGTGATTAAAGTAAGCTGTGCTAAATCATTTGCACCATTCCCAGTAGGTAATGGTAGAAAATCTCAACAAAAGAATTGCATAATAAATAAATAATTCAAGAATAATATGATTGATTTTGTGGATACGGGGTGCATATTTCACATTAAGGGAGGATTAATGAGTTTTGAGCACGCAATGAATAAGCTAAGGGCAATGCCAAGGATGGACAGTGAAAGGGTGATGTGTGGGGCTAATTTCAAAATTGATCATTATGCTAGGGTTGATAGTATTCCTCGAGTTGGAAGTGAAGCCAATTGGGCAGAATGGAATTTTCATGAACCATAATCCATTAGTTTCACGTTTTCCACTCTGTTTTGTTATTTTGGAGTATTTGATCTTTCTTTGTTTTTTGGCCAAGATATGAGCACAGATGTACAAAAAATAATCTGAAACTTGATTTTGGTTTGATTAAATCTTGATTTATGTTCATGAATGTTACTTGCAATTTATGTTCCAATCATAGCAAGCTAAACCAAAAAAAGATCAAGTGATTTGATTATAACTTTAATGTTACAAGTTGAATTTTCGTTTTATTACAAGTATTCAATCCAAAATCTTCATCTTTGGCACCAAAGATTGGTGAACAAGTGACTGAGGGTTACCCTTCAAGCCAAACCAACTAGTTTTTCACTGATTTTCCATACTTTACGAGCTTTATCAGCATTACTGGCTTCTTGAGACAATCGGTTCTCGAATGAAGCCGAATCCTTGTTCTAACTCCAGTAGATTCCTGACTTTGTTAAACTTTGATGATTTTAATTTTTATGCAATAAGTTTATCTCAAACCGTTCAACCCAACCCAACCTGACCGACACATAATTGGGTTGGGTTTCAACATTTACATGGGTTGGGTTGTATTTCAAACAAACCGATAATGTTGGATTGAGTTTGGGTTGGGCAAAAACTGACCCAACCTAACCCACGCCCACCCCTACTTTATACATTTCACATAAAGTTGTTCCAAATTCCTATAAGCATTGTTATTAAAATCGGACCGGACCGGGTGATCCGGCCCGGAAACCAGAGTTTGGGTTGGGCAAAAACCGATCTAACCCAACTCACGCATATCCCTACTTTATATATGGGAAGAATTCAAAAATCAGGTGTTAACTTTGACACAATTCATTTTTCAGGTGTCAAGTTTCAAAATGCAAAATTCAGGTATTTATTTATTAATTAAAAATATTTTTATTAATTAATTATTAAATAATATAATTAACTCTCCCCACTTCCACCACCCCCTACCATTCCGGGGACTATTCCAGCCACCGTTCCGACCATCACTCTTCTCCGACGATCGTTCCGGCGACGGCTCCGATTCCGACAATTATTCCGGCGATCACAGTTCAAAAAATTTATTGGTCACATGTCACATATTTCAAAATTAGTTGGTTACATATCAAAATTTATTAATCACAGGTCACATATTTCAAAATTAGTTGGTTACATATCAAAATTTATAGGTCACAAGTCACAGATTTCCAAATTAATAGGTCACAGATTTTTTCACGGTCACAGATTGTATAATTTTTAGGTCACAGATAAAAAATTGATGGGTCACAGATTATATTTTTAGTCACATATTACTAAATCTTAAGGTCACAGATTATATTTTTAGTCACAAAACCAAAATCACAAATAATCTTCATCCCCCGTCGTTGACGTCGCCGCCAACAACGATACAACGCCACGAACACATCACCACGAACACCACCACCAAACAAGATCTAAACCTACCAACCCACCACACACTGCATGACTAGTCAAAAACCACACCCATGCCGCCAATACCACCGTACCACTGCCAACCAAATTTGAATCCAACACCTCTGCAGTCAAACACCACTACAACAAGCATCAACACCACCACTCCATCCCGACGCAACTCCACTCCGCCGGCTGTCGATCACTGCACACACCCACAGCACACACATACCCAACAAAGACTCCAATATCTTCCTCAGATTCACCACAGAAATCTTCCACCAAATCAGTTCATTCATTTCTCTGGTTCTATCCACGTGCGTTGCTCTATCTGCTGCCACTGCCTTTTTATTCTTCTCCACTTCATTATCTGGCAATTTCGAATCCATTAATGAAGTCGCAAGGCCACTCACAAAGCTCAAACACCCAGTTGTTTTACTGATTTCCTCGGATGGTTTTCGATTTAGATACCAATTCAAGACCAACACTTCTAACATCAATAGAAGGGGCATGGGAGGGAAAAGAGGAAGGGGCAGGGAAAAGGGGAAGGGCTACCACCTCCACCACTGCACGATACCGCTGCACGAATGAGGTCTTCGTTGTGAACAAAGGCGATCTTCGTGGTATCTGCACAGTGGCGCTCGGAAGAGGTTGTCACTGTGACGCTGTAGTCTCCGGCGACGGCAGGTACTCATGTGTGAGGGAGATGATAGAGAGACGGAATGGAGAAAGAAAGAAAGAATGGAGGGTCGGCGGTGGTCTCCGACAGCGGGAGACGGCGCCACAGGCATGGGTTGAGTGGAGAGTGAGGAGAGAGGATAGAGTGAATTTGAATTTTAGGGTTTGGAATTAGATTGTGATGAGATGGGTTATGTATTTTAATAGTTAAATAAATACCTGAATTTTGAATAAAAAATATTTCCACCTGATTTTTGCACAATGATTTTGAAATGCCTGGAATTATGTAATTTTCCCTTTATATATTTCACATAAAGTTGTTCCAAATTCCTATAAGCATAGTTATTAAAATCGAACTGGACCGGGTGATCCGGCCCGGAAACCAGCAAATCGGATTGTGGTCCTGTCCGGTTACTATAATTGATCCATTTAGCAAGTGAACCGATCAAAAATTGGTTGAACCGTTCAATACCATGGGTGAACCGGATGAGTTTAGATGAAACCGGAACCGGTTCAATGGTGAACCGTTTTATATTGTAAAGTCAAGTGCAAAATTTTTATTCAATATACAAAGGTAGAGATTCGAACCTTGACAATTGAAGTGAAATATTACATCCTTGACCATTGTGGCAACATATGAACTTGTGTCATGATAGTGAACTAATGCATATATATTTTATATTTAGAAAAATTGTTTTCCTTTGTTTTACAAAATATTTTTTAATTAAAATTATAACATAACAATGACCCACCGGTTGAATCAAGACCCAGTGACCCAATGATTTTTCCGGGTCGATGAACAGGTCAGGTCTGATAACTATGCCTATAAGTAGTATGTACGTTAAAAGTTAAAGCATTTAAAATTTGATCAATAACAAATTTAGTACCCGATAAATTATATCGGGGTCCATGAAGCATCCTAACAGAAATAATATGGGCTAGTTGTGTCAATCCCTTTTTACAATGCCAATCGTTGTTGACAGTATTTACATACTGTTTTGATTTCTGGAATTCCATCGATCACAAGACCAGTTTGAACCAATTTAAAATGGTCCCAACATTTTGCATACTTCTTCCCATTTCTCTTCCCTCTTGCATCGGGAATATCTAGTGCATGTTCTTCATCCTGTTTCAAATCAATTGAATGATTAACATCAACATCAACATCAACGTCATCCAAATAATTTGGATGACTATCTTCATGAATGTCAAAATCTTGAATATTTTCTGGAATGGTAATTCATTTAGATCGACGAATTCATTCCCAAATTGACTTTGGGAAAGTGTTTCGCCTCCGACACCGAACAAGTTTTTAACAAACGATTGTGGATCCATTTGTAAATAATTGAAATTGAATGTTGAAAACTTGAAGTATAATTGAGAAGTGAATGAAGATTATGTAGTAGTGTAGAAAATAAATTGTAAAATCAAGATTATAACTCGACAATGTAAAAATAAAATGTAGATGAGTATAAATTATATAATGATGATAATGATTTGTAAATAAATTGTAGAGAGTATAATAGAGAATGAGAGATTGATAATAATTTTGGTGAGAAAAAAATATTGTAATTGATGAATATTTATAGGGGAAGAAAAATGAAATGGGAAAATAATAATAATTAAGATCGGAACGATCACTGAATTTTGTACGAGCCACGAGCAGGCTCGCAAAAACACGAGCCCACAAGCCTTGCTCGTGAGCAACTCGTCTCGGTTGCACATTTGCAGGCCAAGCTGATGGAGTCGCTCGGCTCGGTTGCACATTTGAACGGAGGCCGCTTAACCCTATTTTCCTGCGTTTCACTACATTTCGATTCCTTGTCTGTCAGATGCTTCTGTGGCATCTTCTTCTTCTTCTTCTTTTCCTTTATCAGACAGAACAGCCATATGAGCAAAGTGTACAACGAATAGCTGCTTCAATTAGTAAGCGCAGTAGGTCATAGGTAGGCCAGCCCCACTCATTAAAACTCAAAAAAACGAAGGTTGGCTAATCTCCACTCAAAACAACACGCCCCTCCTTCTTCTTAAGACCTTCCACCCCACCCCACCCCACGAAAATATGTATACATATACAAATTCATGTATATTTGAGTTCTTGTCCTCTTTAATTATGGTGATTAGCGTGTTAATTCTGGCACTGTTTGTGTCAAGAATTGAAGCATCAACACAAGAGATTTCGTCTCCTTTTTCGTTTGGATCTCGATCCATTCTGCGATCAGTCAACGTTGCTAACAAAAATGGAGCTGAAAAGCCAGACTATGCTGTGGATTTAAACGCCACGAATTTCGATTCTGTGCTTAAGGAGACCCCCACCACTTATGCTATTGTTGAATTTTTTGCCCACTGGTCAGTTACCTTTTCTTTTCTTTCTTTCTTTTTTTTTTTTTTTTTCCAAAAATTAGTCCATTTTTGTAATTTGATAGATGAACCTGTTTTTGTTTTTCAAATGAAGATCTCTTTTTGATGAATAAAAGGGATGTGAAACGAATGGCTCTGTTGTTTGTTTGGTGATAGATTAGCATATATTAGAGATTTAAAAATCTTTCAACTTCAGAGGTGTTTAAATGGTTTAGGATTGATAAATTATTCCAATCACGTGATATAATCAGCTTTTAGTTAAAGTATTCTTGGGAAAACAATTTCTTTGAACTACTGATGCTGGGTTCTCTATGTTTTTTTCCCCATTGTCTTATAAATATTAGTGTCTGAGAAAGTTATGTCAATGAGTATATTTTGAGTGAACAAATCTCGTGATTTATAACTACTTTACAGAAATATTCATGTCACAAGACATCAGAGTTTTGCATGCGATCCCAGAATTATTACTAAAAAGGGGTCTTATTTGGAAATAAAATTTGGTAATAAGTTCTTGCGAGGGTTGTAGTTCTATGGTATGCACTTGATTTATAGCTTGAAGAAAAAAGTTTGACAATCTTTCCAAATTTCTTCACTGATACTTGCAATTTTGGAGTAACACTATATGCTATGAACAAAGATATCAAAACAATTGTCCATATCAGATTGAATGTTTACAAGTAAAAATGATAATAAGCAGTGAGAGATTAATTGCCAAATGTTTTATTTTTGACAATTACTCAACGAGATCTTAAAAAGTAAAATGACCCCAAATGAATGAAGCTAGGGTGTTATGGTGCGTATTTATTAGAATAAATCAGATATTGAATATTTTATGAATTAAAGAGGTATTGAAATAACAGGTCGTACTACAAACTTTCGGGAGAGGGCAATGACCATAAATTAAGGTTTAATTATAAGTTCTCGTAGAACTAGTTACTTTATGTGAAGGAGATCTATGGGGAAGCTATTTACATGCTTAGGAGATTGATGGACAAATATTAAGAAAAGAAATAAAACTTTCTTGTAGTTTTATGAATGAGTTTGTCAAGGATTTCTATGATAGGTGCTATAGAGAAAAATAAATTCCTACAAGATATATAAATATTATTTTCCTACAAGATATATAAATATTATTAAAGATATGTAATGGAACACTTACACGAGTGTGATATGTACTGGCACTAGTAGTAGAGAATTTCCTAACAATTAGCTTGTATCAAGGTCTACCCTAGTCTTTATCTCCTTGCTTTTCTTTGATAAGCTCATAGGACATATTCAAGATGAGGAGCTTTTGTTTATGTTATTCACTGATGACATAGTATTTAATAAATGGTACTATATGGGGGTTAAATTATAACTTAAACTTGGAGTACTTTGAAATTCAAATGTTTTAGGTTTAGAATTCACACAGAGTATGTGGATAGACTAACCTTTTAGTATAGTTAGAACAATTATGATAACGGGGTCTATGCAGACTGTTGTCCTAAAGAACAATTGGTGTGGAAGCAGAATTTAGTTCTTGTAAGACAAGATAAATATTTAAAAAGCTTAAGATGTGTGAATGACATGATTGTATTGAATTTGATGATTACAAATAAGCGTAACCCTTTTTATATCTAGAGGAGAGATAATCTGCTAATCCTAGTAGACTAAGAAAAGGAATCAATCTCCTAAGAAAAGAAAACTAATAACCTACTCTTAAATGAAGTAGCCTATAAAACAAATAGTACTAGAATCCTTGAAAAACTAAGAATCCTGATAGTCTGTCCTAAATCAATGATTGTTTTCAGTAAGGCGAATTTGAAGAGAATGTAATGCATAATATTAGAGCAGGTGGATGAAATGGTCAAGTGCTATAAAAATTTCTAGGTGATAGAAAGATCTATAGAAGGTTAAAGGCAAGTGTTAGGAATAATTTTTTAGATCTGCTATGATTTATAGTGCTAAGTGTGAAATTATTAAAAAAACAAAATGTTTGTAAGATGAATGTTGCGAAAATGAGGATGTCAAAATGGATGTTGAGCCTACTGGAGTCTGAAGTAGCCTATAAAACAAATAATACTAGAATTCTTGAAAAACTAAGAATCCTGATAGGCTGTCCTATATCAATGATTGTTTTCAGTAAGGCGAATTTGAAGAGAATGTAATGCATAAGAATATTTTTTTTGATCTGCTATGATTTATAGTGCTAAGGGTGAAATTATTAAAAAAATAAAATGTTTGTAAGATGAATATTGCGAAAATGAGGATGTCAAATGGATGTTGACCCTACTCGAGTCTGGAGTGGACCAAATAGGAAATTAAAATCTACACCAACAAGCAAAGATGACACCGATGGAGGATAGTTGTGGCTGGGCATGTCTATATTTTACTAAAGTGATGTGATACTATTAGCGGGATAGAAGTGTATTAATTTTGCTTTCAGATATTACATATTTGCGGTATGAGAATAAAATCTATTTTTCAGGTTTTCAAGTGTAGAATTCTAAAGTGTTTGGAATGTATTTGGGCAGTGTGACAAGTGTAAAAAAATGTTGACATCATCTCGTTTACATTGTTGTGGTTGTAGGGATTGTAGTCCATGTCTCAGATTGTTTCTAGAGTCCTTCCATCTGGTTCATGCGTGATGCTTCCTTGGGTCGTGATTCTTAGTTTACGCTTGCAATATTAAACGATGAATAGGTTCACATTTTTATGAAGTGATTGAAGTGTTGTAATAGAAGTACAGGGAGAAACAGATGTGGCAAACCATAAATTTCTGGCAAAAGGATTATGGAGTTGAATTGACATGTACTTTTTACTTATCACAAGGAAAAAGAAAAAAAGAGAGTTATCTTGGAGGAATTTTTACGTGAGAATATTAAGTTACTGCACTTAAATGCCATGAATAAAACTGTAGATCTTTGAGTTTTTACCTGCCTTTTCTACTTTCATAATTGAAGAATGACTATGATTAGGAAGAAAAATATTATCTCATGAAATTTCTCTAATTCTAGAACAATTTAAAATATAATGCTAGGATTTACTTATCCGAGAATAAGTACAATGATCCTAAGATGTTATTTCAAAGTAAAAAATTGAAAATAAGTAATTTATGTTTTCTTACGTTCGTCTAGGCTTTCTTATCTCACCTGAATGGTTTTGCGCTAGAGTTTTTGTCAGTCTTCAAGTCTTTTTTCTTCTTTGCTTTCACTGCATGTGATTTGCAGCCTAAGAAGCAAGAATACTTGGACATTTATTACGTATCCGTATCCATTACGTATCAAAGATTGGACTCTCTTAGATACCCTTCGATATGTACTGGATACATTTTTTTTTTAATTATTTTATATAATTTTATATTTTTTAAATTTTCTTTACGTATCGAATACATATTTTTTAATTATTTTCGATACGTATTCGATACTTATTGGATATATGTTTTTTAATTAGTTAAATAACTTATTGAATATTAATAATATTTATTGAAAATACATAATTAGTTTATTAAGAAAATTAGATCTCTATTTAAAAGGAGAATCCAAAATGTGGGACATTGCTTAAGACTTATTTGATACTTTTGAAGGTGCTGGATTACTTGAGGTAGCTAATCTATCATTAGATTAGCGGTGGACCACAGTTGGAAAGTGTTTTTTTAATGATAATAAAGAAGCTGATATTGATGATATTGAAGAAAATGAAGTTAGGATAATTAAGGATTAAGATAAAAAAAAAATTAATATTTTATTTTATTTTTGTTATTATGCTTATATATATATATATATATATATATATATATTAATGAAATTATGTTGAATTTTATAACACATATCCGCACGTCCTTTTTTTTTTTTTTTTTTTTAAGTCGTATCAGCATAACCGTATCATATCATATTCAAATTACATATCCATATCCTTGCTTCTTAGTTTGCGGCCATTAAATAATCAACTTTCAACCTGTACTTTTTATAAAAAACTGATTGAATTTAAGTTAGAAACTCATGAAGACACAATTAACAATTTGATAGACATGCATGAGCATATGCTAATACATGGTGGCATTTTTAAATTTTGTGGTTGAGACGTTAAATTAGCTCAGTACAGCCTTTAAGGATTATAAAGGAATGCCTATTTCGCTGCATTTTACGATGCTGCACATATAGTATTCAACATTCTACAAATTGAAAGCTCTATTATAAAGAATGAAAAGGCATGAAGTTGACTTTTCTCTGTGTTAGTAAATTCTTACGTATGTCTATATTTGTATTTGCGTATATTTATGTAATTATATAGGAGTCTAGATTAGTTGTTCATTTGTGACATGTAATTTAAGTTTGGAGTTTGCCTCAAATATTGTATACTGAAATCTATGATACTTTCTAATTATACTTTCTCTAATTGGCTTTGAAGGTGCCCGGCTTGCAGAAACTACAAGGTATATTCTGATTAATCTTATATTGTTATTTGCTATCTCATAATTATGTTTCTCACAGAGAAATACGCAATTTGTCAGCCACATTATGAGAAGGTTGCAAGGCTTTTTAATGGAGCTGAGGCTGTCTATCCAGGAATCATATTGATGGCAAGAGTAGATTGTGCCTCAAAGGTAGTCATGCCATACTGCTATATTTCCCTACTTGTTTTTATGAGAAGAGTAGATTGAACAATATTTCTAAGCTGCTGTTCTTCAGTTATTCAAAGAGCATTATGTAAAACAAATATTCAGCATCTCAATGCTGTTATTTATGTAAATATTCCTATCAACAGAAACTCCTTAAAAAAATATTGTGTTTACAATAGTTCAATTATTAGTTCTAATAACTGAACATTTTAAGATACTCTAAGTAGAGTAATGATATACAAACAAAAGAATATAAAAATTTTCTTTAAATGAGTGATGGAAGACTAAGCAACTTTCATTTGGCAAGCAGATAATTGTATCGATCTTTTCTTTAGGACCAGTATAATATACGTTATTCGTTCCGGTCTGCCTATTGCTGCAGTATGCATCGAGTTCTTTTGCCACACAACTAAAGAATTTATCAATTAGGGAAAATATTGATAAGTATAGATCAATGTATCTAAAGAAACAAAATACTCTTCTGAAATTTTTCGTTTCTTTTAAGCAATTTAGAGTACACTTCTCTTTTTGATACTTCTCATGGCCATGTTTGTTAGAGGGACCTAAAAGTTTCATTTTATAACCTATTGAAGTTGTTGAACAACAAAAGTAGATATTTTTTGTGTGTGCTCGTGAAAGAAATAGATGAATATACTGACTATTTTCTTAATAGACTGGAATAGAAATAATTACTACTCTTGAGATGAAAAAAGTGTATTTATACCCTTTTGAAGTGGTTAAAAGTCAAAAAGGAATTAGATATGCTTTGTGAGAACTGAGAACGAGAGAAAAGGATTTACTGAAAATTTTCTTGATTGCAGAGGCTAGAGATTACTGACCTTGAGATGACATGTTGCTGCAATTCTAAGCTAGTGTTCCATTGTTATTCATATAGTCTTATCAGTCTTATACTTTATTCTAACGGCACTTTTATTCTTAACATTTATCAGAATTAATGATATTGGTTTTTCATCCATTTTATTTAATTTCTGTATTTTTCTTTCTTTGTAATCTCTTCACTAAATTATAGCTTAGTGATGGTTCTCCTTTTTACTTGCTTGGCAGCACAGATAAATACCAATCTTTGTGATAAGTTCTCTGTTGGACACTATCCTATGCTTTTTTGGGGCCCACCTTCTAAGTTTGTATCTGGGAGTTGGGATCCAAAGCAAGAAAATAGTGATATACATTCTATTGATGATGGACGGACTGCTGATCGCTTGCTAAACTGGATAAATAAGCAAATGGGCAGGTATGGAACATATCTATAATTTGCTTGTACCTGTTCTATGAGTGGAAGTCTCTCCTCATGATCATATCCTTTGCATGCTCATGTTTAAAGATGGCCTCTTGAGATGCATGAATAGTTGCACAATCAAAGGCATTGTTGTAACAACCCGACCTTGCGCCGCTGTCGCTATCATATCGCACGTACTGTTCGCTTTGGGAGAGTCTAGGCCTATCTTACCCCTCATGGCTTTCTGACGCGTCTCCCAGGATTCGAACACAAGACTTCCATCATATGTGAGACTTAAGTTGAATCCTGGTAGAAACTTAAGTCTCTCATATGATGGAGGTCTTGGGTTCAAATCCTGAGGACGCGTCAGAAAGCCGTGAGGGGTAAGATGGGCCCATGCTCTCCCAAAGTGGACGGTACGTACGATATGATAACAACTACGGCACAAGGTCGGGTCGTTACAATTGTTCTATTTTCTAGTAAATTCTTGTTGGGCACTGTACATTCCTAGGTCTATATTTGGAACCAGCATTGGCATTGGCATTAACATTTTATTTTATTTTTTCCTTTTCCTTTTTTTCCCCTACCCTTTATATGTTACAGCTCATATGGCTTGGATGACGAGAAATATGAGAATGAGCATCTTCACACAAATATTTCTGACCCTGGACAGGTACTTATGAGTGCATGTATTGAATTCTTAAGCAAGTTTATAAATTCACTCAATCACTCTCATTAATATATATCATTCTGACTTTGTTCTACTGTTTGTGGAGAAAGATTGCGCGTGCTGTATATGATGTTGAGGAAGCTACATCCACTTCCTTTGATATTATTTTACGGCACAAGGTGACTATCTGTATATATTTTATTTTCTTTTTCTGTTCAATATTATTGCTTTCATATTTTTTGGTTTTAAAGCTTGCTTCACTTACCTTTTCTATTTATTAATCTTGAGCAGATGATTAAATCAGAGACCCGTGCACCATTTATTAAATTTCTTCAGCTTTTGGTGGTCCATCACCCATCAAGAAGGTTTGGTGCCTACCCTATTTTTGTCTGTTATTGATTGTTTGCTTTTATCTTCATCATTTTGAATTTTGGTATTGTTTATTAGGTGCCGGAAGGGAACTGCAGAAATACTTGTAGATTTTGATGATTTGTCAGCCAACAAGGAAGTTGGCAATCTTAGCCGAAAAGGTGTACTTGAGAATTATCAGATTTGTGGAAAAGAAATTCCTCGTGGATATTGGGTGTGTATATATCAGTTATCAATTACCCCCTTCCAAGTCTTCTACATTCCACTAAGAAAATAGTTTTTACTCTTATTAGTATTGTTCCTCCCACTATTGAATTTGAACACGTAGTTTGTCACAAAAATAAATAAATAAATAATATCAAAAGTATTTTCCAGAGGAGGGGGTGGACACCAAGAAAAGAACCAAAAGCAGAAAACCCCTGGATTTCCATTGAATACTTGTCATCACTGAGCAATTAGTAAAAGCTTATTAAGTTATTGGTTGATTGTGGCTAGTTGCTTTATTAAAGTGAAATAACAAGCTATTCATTTTGGAGTTCTGTGTCCCTGATATTTCTTAGGATAATCATGGTTACTTATTAAACAATGACGCACTCGAGTATTTGATAACTGAAGGGAAGAGTATTCTTCAACCTTGTTATTTACATTGCATGCATGCCAAGCAATCACATGCTTAAGAATTTTAATTCCACCTTTGTCTCGTATTTGTCTATCAAAACATAATACCACCGTGCTATGTTTAGCTGAAATATCATTACTGCGATGAATAAATGCGTTCGCTTCTGATCTTTCAAATATGGCTATGGATTTTCTTTTGTAGATGTTTTGTCGTGGCAGCAAGATTGAGACTAGAGGTTTTAGGTAAGGAACATTCACCTTTCATTCTTCAAATATATGCTCTATTCTTGATTTATTCCTCACATGCTCAGTCTACTCAAGTAGGCTTTTAACATACTTGGGACTTGGGAGTAAATGTTTACAATTCAACAATTCCATAAAATGTTGTGCGACCATGTTGTACTTGGGATCCTTTACCCTATATTTCACACTCAACACAAAAAGTGACCTTGAAATTGAAAAGTGAAATATAATATGCAGGCACTGAATTCTATTTAAATTGATTAAGAAAGGAATTCTTGAAGTCTTAAGCTGCAATTCATCTATCCACTGTGAGTTTCATCATATTGGAGAAAACGCAAGTGATTGTTAATAAATATTCTTTAGCTCATGGAATGGTAATATTTGGTATTTCTGTTTACCATCTGCATTTGTAGAAATATTTGTGAGAGATTTATTCTTTGAAGTCTAAATGGAAGCAGTTAGTAGCTTTAACCAATTCCTCTATAGGACACCCGTTCAACATTATTCTTTAAATAACCTTTTACAGCTACCGAAACGGGTTCAGTAAAGCTTGATTTGGGCTGAGTAGTGTGAGTGCACTTTAATTGAGTTGCATATGGCTAAAGTCCTGAGGAACTTCAACATATAAACTTTCTATGCGGATCATACACGAGATATTTATCTGCATAGACTGCATTTGATTCTTCTGGTGTTGTTTCCTCGCCTTTTTGGTGGCTTTTTACTCGTCTGTTTCTGTTCCATACTGTTTATGGTGGTATTAGTGATTTGACAAGGTAGCTCTTTTATTATGGCAGCAAGAATTATAATATAGTTGGCAGTATGACCAGCTCTTTAAAAAAATATAATAAATAAATTTCAGCGCAAATGATCTATTTTAGAACTTTGTTGAACATTGCATCAAGGCAACTACAATTTGGTCACTTTTCTGACGTAGTTTTACTTGTTGAAAAAAGCTAGTTGAGCCTCTTCTAGATGTTTGTACATAGCATAAGAAGATTTGGTTCCCACTATTGTATTTGAATTTTTTTTTTTAACAAGCGGGTAATCTTTACTTTAGTATTCCTTTGTTCTTTTCAGTTCATTTTAATGTTTGAGAGATTGAACAATTAATAAGTTGTGAGTTGTGCCTGTATGTACATGAAAATATTCGTTTGGTAAATAGCAATGATTTATGGGAGGAACTTTTTTGACAATATTGTCAACTGTTATCCTCTATCCGCACCTTTAAAAAAGCCCTTGCATAAACAAGGATTAAAGTTGGAGATGGCCTTCGGCTTATGGTTGGCTAGCTACTAGAACTTAGAAGTTTGCATGCCCACTCAAATCCTTTTTTTTTTAAAAAAAAAACAAATTGGCTCGAGGTTTGGCTTTTACCACTGAATTGAGTCTGTTTAAAGTCTTAACTGGTCTTCTGTTTCTTTTTCAGTTGTGGGTTGTGGGTTTTATTACACTCACTTTCTGTGAGAGTTGATGATGGAGAAAGTCACATGGCATTCACCGCTGTATGTGATTTTATTCACAGTTTCTTTATCTGTGAAGAATGCCGGCAACACTTCTATGACATGTGCTCAAGGTAATTTAATGAAAAGATTTTAACTCAAATAATTTTTCTGCTGCACATCATCTAAATAGAATTTTCAAATTTGCAGTGTTTCGACCCCCTTCAAGAAATCTCGTGACTTTGTCCTCTGGTTATGGAATGCACACAACAAAGTTAATCAGAGATTAATGAAGGAAGAGGCATCCCTCGGAACCGGTGATCCTAAATTTCCGAAAGTTAACTGGCCTCCGAAACAGCTTTGTCCTTCTTGCTATCGTAGTCAAATCTCGAAAGATAATCATATCGATTGGGATCATGATGAGGTTTTTAAGTTCTTGAGCAACTATTACGGGAAGACGTTGATCTCTCTGTACAAGGACAAGGAACGTCTTGGGGTTGGACAGATGGGTGGAGTTGTAGAAGATTTAGCAGTTTCAATAAACAATGTTGTGGTGCCTGTCGGAGCAGCATTGGCAATTGCTGTTGCAAGCTGTGCATTTGGAGCGCTCGCCTGCTACTGGAGGCAACAACAGAAGAGTCGGAAGTATAAATACCACCTACACTCCTTAAAAAATATATGACTGTAGAGGGGTAATAGGCTCATTCATTATTTATTTAAAGGGGCTAAAAATTAGGGAAAAAGTGGAAAAATAAGAAAATAAAATTACGAATAATATGTGTAAGATGACATGTGTTTGTGTTTCGACGAAAATGATATTCTTATGTATTTTTTTCTTGACACCAACATTTCAGGCCAAGAAGAAGCTGGAATTGAACTTGTTAACAGGAGAGGTCTGTGTAGCATGAGTATCAGTTAAAAGAACGTGAAATCATGCCCTGTACTGGAAACAAGTTGAAAGCCTGGAGAGGATAATTTTCCGTACACATTTCATCTGGGGTCTCTCTTTCAGATTGTATAGATTTTGCTATTAAATATTTGAAAGAGTTTTGAGTTATGATCATCGAGATTTTGATTTGAACTTCGATTTTTTCCCATTTATTTAAATTTTTAAGGTGAATTAGATCTTGTTTTACACAAAATTAAATGTACAAACAGCAAACTATTTCCATGCAATCATCATGTAATTCTACCTCAAAAATCTTATTGCTACTCCTGAAGTTTGGGTTAATTTTGGATGCTTTTCATGTACAGATCTCAAACTTTATGTGTCTCAAGGCATTTATATATTTTATTAACATTATTTTAACTATTTAAGACCATTGAAAAAAATGGAAATTTGGACGAAAAAAAAAAGATAGTAAGCACCTATCCGGATAATTCAAGACAATTTGCAATTATATTTTTATTTCAGAAAAAAAAAAAAAAAGAATACGCAGGAGTACAGGAAAAAATCATTAGATAATCCACTAAAAAAAAAAAGAAATAATAAAGAAAATGAAATTATTGGCATATGGATAATGAAGCTTCTCAAGGTCAACAACTACTTTCTTAATAATTCAACTTTCATATTCTTTTCTTCAACTTACGTTTTCAAATACATCACTTTGTCTCAGCAATGGTCAGGAAATGTAAGCAAAGTAAACCAGTAGTTCACCTACAAGACAAAGACATTTATATCTGATTTACCTAAATTTTCATATACAAAGTGGTATAAAAGTTCTGTACAAATACTTCTCCAAAGGTGCAACAACAAACTTACACCTGAAAATGTACACTTTGGAGGGTACCAATGTTTGAAATACGATTGCCCAGGATAAAATAAAGGCGTATTTGTTCATAATATGAAATAAAACCACAACATTGTTTATATCATCTTTGGAGAATTGTGAATTCCTAGCAGGTGTCATGCTTTAATAGCTATCGTGCTAAATGAAGATTCACGAGACGACCTCCATAGAAAGAGAAGTTCGAGTTGCAGCACTGAGAACCACTTAATGAACAGGCGTCGCATGAGGCTGATGAAGAGTCAATTGGCCAGCTTCTTCATCCGATGGAGTGATGGATAGATTAGCCTGTTAACGCCCAATGACCAGATAAAAAATTTTAGAGTGAAAATTGAAACCACAAATCCACTTGAGAGGAATAAGGAAAAAGTTCGACAGATCTACTTCATTCACCTGTTGTCGATGACGTATGATAGAAGTCACGGCTTTGAGTATTATGCAGATTGGAAGAATAATCCCAGCAATTCTTAGAAGTAATAGCTGTTATATGCAAAAAGAAAAATAAGAAACTTTCATGGATAAAATTTAGACTTCGCATTTTCGATTAGCTAGTATCTTACCACAATCAATGGGAAAGAATAGTTCTCTGCTCGACTAACAATGATGGGAAGAGTATGCCTCAAAATCAGAAGGATCATAAACTGCAAAGAAGAAAACCAAATGAAACTAGTTACTCAGCCTAATAGTTGTGATGATTATTATACCAAGTTTATCTTTAATAATTTCTTCAAAAGTTTCAAATAAGTATAACAAATTTAGGCCAATGTGATACAAGAAATTCATTTGCAATATCAGCGAGCAAGTTCATCAATCCATTAATTTTGTTTTATATTTGATATTTCACATCTTTCATCAGTATGAACCTCAAACCAATTAAATGCATATAATTCTCTCCTAACAATATCTTAGATCTAAAATTCCAGTTAAAGATCTTGAATATGCATCTTTTAGTACTTTCGGTTCTCCTTTTATATTCTGGGAAAAATTTCTTAAAAAGTTTTTATGGTTTGCAAAAGGTCAGACATACACGAATTGAATGCAGAGAGAGAGAGAGAGAGAGAGAGAGAGAGAGAGAGAGAGAGTACAATTATGGCAATTGATCGACAGCAGATTATGCTTCTTGTTGTAGAAATTTCATATTCATCATAGTCAGGATCAAGGAAATTCTGATCAGTTGAAACCATTGTCACAAGGCGAGGATTAGCCAAGTCTCTTCTGGCTATTTGCCAATTTCCCCTGATAACAATCGAGTAATTTGGTAATGAGAAACTATACATGAATGCATATGTTCCTTTCCCATAATTTGTTATCACAGACGAACAAATACTAAAAATTAGAATTGAAGTACCTCAAGTTCATTGGTATTCCGCGAAATCGGAAAATAGGGGGTGGTGCTGTATATCCTGGCTTGAATTGCTGTAATTAGTATATATACTTAAATCAGTAAACAACTAAAATTAAAATAAAATGTGTACCATTGAAACGAGTGCAAAAACACAATCATAACAAGTAATTGAGCCATATGTGAAACACGTTTGAAAATAGTAGCCCACCTGATGGCATATCTCACATACAGTGTCACCCTTCTCATTACACCACCTCTGAACGCATTCCCGGTGAGCATACTGGAAGCAAAGCAGAGACATCATACATGACCTTTTTTTTTTTTTTATATATATATATATATATATAAGTATTATTAGAAAAGGAAGAAAGTAATCAACTTAGAATAAATACTCGGGGAATAAATAAATTAAAAACAGAAGCATCTTTGCTTCAGAAAAAAAATATATTCTAGGTCATATTCTACATTATATATAGTATTATGTCAATAAAGTCAGATTTCAACTAAGTCAGACTCTGCCAAACAAGACACAAAAATTCAATCTTATCCAAAATTATTTTCCAATCTTTACATTTAAAACAACCTGTCGTTAATTGAAACTAACAGAAAATTCTAAAATACAGTATGCTGTATGTATCACAATCCTGTTTAAGGGTAAACATGAACAGGATGTTTTCTTGACTTTCAGGGACAGATGAATAAGACAATTTACATGTCTCTTAGGCTTTCGCAATTGAAATGATGTTGATTGCAAATAAGAAACATCAAAAGACAATTAGAAGCACAATATAACTAATTATCTGAATTGCAGGAACCAGTATAATAAAACACATAATCATAAAAATCAAATTCATTACAAGTGAGCAATAAAAAGATTGAAGGCCAACCAACCTTCAAGCTACCACAGCAAGAGCAAGGAGTCTCCATATTCGAATCAAAATCTTCATCCTGGCATATTCTACACTCAACCAGTTTCCTTGGAGATAAACTAGCTTCACATTCTTTACGAGGTGAACAATCAATCACTGTTTCGTCAATACTTGCCTGTTTTAATGATTTTCTGCTTTCGATTGCAGCTTCCAAAGTCGATTCAGTGAGCAATCGATCAACCAGCAAAACAAAGTGATCTCCCATCGTCCTTCAACAGTACAAGATTATCACGTTATGAAAGTTAAGCCTTAAACAAACAATCCACCTTTACCAAATTTCCCTGAGAATAATAAAAATAGAGTTATATAATATGATCAACAGATACTTATGCACAAGCGACAAATATAGACTATACTAATGTGTTGATAAAAATTGCCTCCGTGTTCAATTCTTGCAGCAAAATTCAAAAGTTGAATTTGCAAAGGCTAGGTAGAAAGAAAATGAAAGACTGGTGAACAGAAACTACCTTAAGAACATATGTGGCATATCCAAATGACGAAATCAAACACCCGGCAAAAATTAATGAAATTCCAAATATAAAAGACAGGATTTTATTCAAAAAAAGGAATAACAATTAAATAGATAAGAGCTCATAAACAAATTTTACAAGTCAAAAACAGTATTGAAGGCTCATCCAAAGAGAAGAAAACAGTATAAAAACAAAGAAAAGGTCTACCAGAAAGGAGGAATTAAAAGAATTAAGACTGGAGAAGCAAAAATTCAAAAAGTGCATTTGCTTTTCCTCGAGAAACAAAAAATAAAAAAACGCGAAAATGGCAAAAACCCATTTCAAAAAATACTTCAAAAAATTCCCAGAAAGCATAAAAGAAAGAAAAAGAGAGAGAACCCATCAAACCCAGGCGCAAAAATAAGAGGAAATGAGACATACCAGAGAGCAAAAAGTGATCTTTCGTGCAATAAAACGTTAAATGCAAAGAAACATTAAACCCAAAGTAGTAGGAATTTAATAGAATATACTTAGAAAGCAAAAGAAGTTTAGAACAGAGACTTACAAGAAGGGGATCGGATATCTGAAAGCTAAGAAATCTCTCTTTCTTTTGCAAAAAAACCAATTTCGGAACCAAGCAAGAGATTGAGTGTCCTTATTGTAAGCACCCAAATTCAAATTCTTTATTATCAAATACAAAATACATACAATGTTATGTGATGTATGTATACATACACACCCAAAAACCAGAAAACCTTTTTCAAGAAAAAAAACAAAAAAATTGTCCCGGAATAAAATAGTATCTTGAGCCTTTCAAGCATGTCCCCACCCTTTATAGAGTACCAGAGTAGTGACATTTGTACAATGTACATGCAGCAGTTTTTTTCTAGAAAAATAAATTATTTTTATCTTTTTTGTTTTTCATTTTTTTTTTTTTTTAAAAAGAATCAATTATCTGTGTGAGATTCTGACGGCAAAGGAACGATTGCTCTCCTTTTCAGTTATTTGACGAGATCATTTATAGCCTAAACTTAATTAATTATGAAGTTAGATTATTAATATCCTACTCTGTTTATTTAATATCTCATGAGTTCCATTAGTTCAACCAACCAAGCTAAAAGTCATTATAATTAATATGTTATTAATTGTTGAGCAATAGTTTCTATGTAATGAACCATTGATTAATAATTTAACTATTTAATGATTTTTAAGAATATAGATTAATCACAAATTTGATGTTTTTTTTAAAGTGGAATTATTATATAATGTTGATATTACTTTTTTAAAGTTTTCTAGGATATATCGTTTCTTTAAGACTATAAAGATTAAGAATTTTGATGGGGGGCTTCCAAAAAACAGTCGATTCCTCACTATTGTGAGAGAATTGTCAAACTTGGTGTACATCCAAAGATTAACTATATGAGATTGAAATGTTAAAGTTCATTTCATCATTTTTTTAGAAAATCTTTAAAGGGTTCTAAAAATAACTTGGTATGAATTTTAACAAAAAATTCCAATTTGAAAATGTGAAGTCAAGACTACATGATAGGACTTTAAAAAAAAATAAAAATCAAAAGTAGAGTTTAAATATTTCTTGAAGGATTTTGATGGTTGATAGTATGGTGTACATCTATCTCACAATAGTGGGGGCCCCGCTTCCAAAAAAAGAGCCCCCCTATTGTGAGGGGCTGTCAAAAAAATCTACATCAAGTTTGATCTTTACTTGTATTATAACATCCATAGACAAGATACCCAATTGACCACAATTCATTATTAAAATTTAATATTTATTATTTTGCCCTTCCATTCTATTTTAAAAATTAACTTCTTTAAAAAGAATAATTCAAACTCTTATACATTAATTAATCTAAAAATTTGATGGATCATTTTGGAAAATATTAATCTAAAAGTTTAATAGTTGAGTCGTTTGAATTTGGACAAATCAAATTACTCTCACAAGTTTTTGTTTTTTTTTTTTTTTTTTTAACTTCGATGTCAACTTTGTCAAAAAAATAGTTCAAAATCTTAATTGTTAAATAAATTAAAAGAGAGAATTTACTCAAAAATCACGATTAGGAATTTTGACACGTATGAGGTTAACTTACACATGCTAGTTGAGAATTAAAGCTATATTTGAAATATTCTAAGACATGTTATTCGTGTACACTTGAACTGAAATTCTTTTTCACTAATAAAGGAAACGTATCCTTCGGGAATATAATAATTAATAAATCGTCAACATTGATTAAGACGGAGGAATTAATTAAATAGCAGCAATATTTATTTAAAACGTGTATATTATCCTAGTAATTAATCAATATCGTGCAATTCTGAAAAAAAAAAAAAGAAAGAAAGAAAGAAAGAAATTTAAATTCGACTCTTTCATCTTAAGCAAATAAATTAAATTTTAAATTTCTTTGTGGATATGACCTATCGATGGTCAATTGAAGTTTAATTAAAGAAGTTTGACTATTAATAACATATTTTTTCCAGAAAGCTTATACGTGTGCCAATTGTTTGTTTGGTTGGCTCACTTGGGTGGAGTTTGTTGTGCAAAATGTGGTCTATATTTTTGAGGGTTTGGTTGAAAAGAAAAGTACAACGTCATAGATTTCTCATTGGTTTGGTTGGTAACCTTCTCAAACAATAAGAATCCATTCATATCTCATGCATCAAGTCACGTCAAATACATACTTCTCACATTTTGGAAGCGATAGAATATATAGTTAATATCAAATAAGATTGAAAAAAGACTCGTATTATGAAATAATAAAAATTATAGTATTGGAATTTCAAACATAATTGGCTTTGTAGCAATGTAGAGTCGTGGACCCTAATATATATATATTTTTTAGGCAATGACTTTTCAATTTTGTAAATGTCCGTTTCACTCTTAAAAATGAATTATAACTTCATTTCTAGTTGAACCAAAAATAAATGGTAAAGAAAAGAAAGGATTTAACTATTTTCGAAACGTTTGGTACCTTAGTTGGTACAATATTAGACAAGATTGTCAAAAAATTGTATCATTGATTCTTAACCTACAGCCTTTTATAGGTGCCAAGTCTATTTTTCCGAGGCAACAACGTTTTCAACTCTTCAATTTTGTAGTGTTGTTGGTTCTAGTACAATCGCGCTATGTGTACACTCTCAATTATCTAGTTGTTGACATGGTCACGTGGCAATTGGGGTGGGGGTGGGAGGGAATAAAAAGCTGCTAAATTTTTTTGACCCGGCCCAAAATAAAAAAAAAAACCCCATAAGTGAAAAAAACCCATATCACTTTCCCTTTAACCCCAAAAATAAAAAAAATCCCAAAATCAGAAAACCCTCGTATGCGATAGAAAGATTTCATTTGTTCATATGTTAGAATGACAGGAAAGAACTTCGGACTCTATCATAGATGCAGAGAGGTGGGGCATTTCTTTACGGATTGCCTGAAAAAACGGCGATGCCTCTGATGTAACCATGGCTTTGTGAAGTGCTACAAGATTGAAAGGGAGGCGAAGAACAAGGGAAAATTGTTCGATTGATGTAGTGCTAACTGTAGATATAGGGAGTGGGTCGTACAAGTAGAATCTAGCGGTCAATCAAGTACTGTTATCGTTAATTCGAGTAATTGTGCAGCACTCGAAAAAATTCAACCAATAACGTGATTGAGAATTGTACACCAATACGTGTATAGTAGAAAAAATCGCACCTTTATCCACATGGTATTCAAACTTTTCTAGTAATTTCTTCAATATGTGCCACAAACACCACATATGCCTAGTGTTCGGAAACACAATCTGAATACACTAAAGCCAAGTCTTAAGAAGCCATACAAATGTTTCTGAAAGTTAGTTCGACAACAAATCACAACCGAGTAGTGTCGACTGTCCGTGATGATTAACTCCAACAAAGGGTGCGAACGGCATGTCATACTTATTAATTAGGTAAGTGGTATCAAATGTTATAACATTGTCGAACTCTTTATATGCTTGTCTACTCTTATTAAAAGCCAAAAAAATACTTCTCAGTCGCGATTCTTCATCTAAGTCCATACTGAAGCAAAAACTTGAGCACCTTGCTTGAATGTTCGAAAAGTAAGCTTGTATTGCTGTGGCACCTCCTTCTCCAAGTCCTAACCTCCTCACTTGTTCAACATAGTTTCGACAATCATTTTCTACACAAGTCATATTCTCGTACCCACATGCTTCTACGACTGCAGAGTTGTAACCTTTGTGCAACGGAATCCCTGCCATATTGTTCACTTCAAGCTGTCGCTTAACATATGCACTCAATTCTCGGTTGCAACGGTAAAACTTTGACTTCAAAGGACTTGTTTTATGATTGTGGATGAGATTGACCGTGTTAATTCTCCATATTCCACGTGCAATGAACGTTGCGAAAACATGTTAAAATGTTTAACGACAATGCGCACCACACGTTGCTAAAAGGTTAATGGCAACGTTCAGGGGCGCATTGCTAAAACAACTAATGGAAACACGCATTGCACGTTGCTAAAAGGTTAATGGCAACGTTCAGGAGCGCATTGCTAAAACGTTCAGGAACGCGTTGCTAAAACAACTAATAGCAACGCGAATTGCACATTGCTAAATCTAATTGATAGCAACAAGCATTGTACATTGCAAAATGTTAACAGCAACGCGCATTGAACGTTGCAAAAAAAAAAAAAAAAATTAAAGACAACGGACCGCGAACGTTGCAAAATGGTGTATTAGCAACATTCATTAAAAAAACGTTGCCTAAACTCAATTTTGTCAACCAATAGCAACATACATTTGATGATGTTGCCATAGACCCATTTTAGCAACATGCAATTGATGAATGTTGCCATTTGCATGTTGCAAAAGACATGTTTTCTTGTAGTGATTAGAATTGTAATTCACTAGTTATTCCAGATGCTCGTCAAATCTGAAAAGATCCAGAGATTATTTATATTCCTCGAAAACCCCCTCCCATTGTAAAGCCAAAAGTACAAAGAGCATTACTCATTCTAGTATACAAAAACAATTCATTTTGCTGTGAAGAATCAAGATTTTTGTTATAAAGACAATTATATCCTTATTTTTAAATAAAAGGTAAAATAATAAAAAAAGAAAATATAAATATATAGAAAAAGTGCTGCATTTTCAAATTTCAATAAATCTTTTGAATAGTCGTATTCAGGATTATCTACTCCTCCCCCAACATGTTTGCTATGTTCAATATAATTATTCTCTTCACCCAACTGAATCATATATGGTTGAACAACCAGTTTAGGTTTCCATGTATGATATGCATGTTACTGATTTTGGATTAATTATTCAATGATTACTATTATAATACATCTTTTAAGCTCCACGTGGAGATGGATGATAGGCGAATTTTCCTTAATATAGTTGAGTAGGTCGATTGATGATGATACGGATTATTAGACCTCAATTTTTTTTAATTATTTTTCCTAATATAGTGAAGCCAAATAATACATCAATGCAAATGAATAATTTTTTTATGTATTAATAAATAAACTACAAATGGCAAGAATCAATAGAGAAGAAAAACTACTAATCAATTAAAAAAATAATCCAATTTTAGTGATACTTGATATGTATGAATTGCACACATATATAATGCTTCTTTGTGCACATATGCTAGTGATCATGAGTCAATTCTACGTTGAACTTGGGTTATTTTCAAGCTAGGAACACCTCAAAGCTTGGGAAACGCATTTGGCCGAAAAATGCAAAGAAGATAACAAGATGAGGAAATCGACACTCAAAAAATGGAAGCAATCTAGAGTTCCAAGATTGAGAAGGATATTTCTAGAAGACGAATGATATATCATTAGAAACAACATCGACATAAGAGTCCGAAGTATTTTACGGATCTCAATTTGGAGTATTCTACATAAAGTCATGTGCCTTTAGATTAATATTGTCGACCTAAATCTTCTTGCTCAAGAGAGCCATATTTTTGCTTGAGCGACAATAATCCGAGAGCAACACAAGTTTTGAGATTGCTCAACTAAGCGGGAGAGGTTCAAATTCGACTTGTTTCGAGGCTGAATAATTTCTTAGCACCTATTTTAGAAGGTTTTTTCACGGTTTAGGGTTTTAAACTCTTTCTCCATATATATACCCCTACTTGGGTTAGGGTTTTAAACTCTTTCTCCATATACATACCCCTACTCCTAGATTCGAAAAGGGAAATACATTCGAACCTAGAGAAAAAAGACATCATATTGTCTCGAGAGTAATTTATGTAGAACTCTTGAAGATTAAGCAAGAAGAAGGAAAGAGAGTAACAAAGCTTGGGATTTCCATATTGCAAGCATGCAAATCGTCGCATCTTGTTTTCTTTCTCTTCAGAAAACTCGGTAATGTATTCTTATCTTATTATTTTTACAATAATATTTAAATTCTAATTTGCTAGGATGACATGTCAGTTATACTTTCAATACTTTAGCCGACATATATTTTTTGAAAACTCATTTTCAATCGCACATTTTTCAATAAAAATAATATTTTTCATTATATCACTATTTAAAATACATTGTTTCCTCAATAATATTTATGGAGCACACCCTTAATTCAACTTTCACTTTTTTTTTTTACTCCAAGTATGATTCGTGATTGACTATCTATTATTAATTTTCATGCTTTTTGCCAATAAATTGATCGAATTGACAACCATACAAAGAGCGACACGTTTATCGGTTATCACCTACATTTTGTATCAGTAACTTGGTGGATGAAGGCATTGTCGCCAATGAGTTTAGTTACGAGGAAGATGGAGAAAGGTTTGATGGCCTGGACATATGACTACAAAAAGTCGTTCATAGAATAGAATGTTAGTGCTTCCATGAAGCCCACAACCTGGTGTGTAACTTCAATAGTAGTCTCTGAAAATTAGTTCTTGATTTTGTGTTATTAAGATTAGATTGCTCTTATTTAAATTTGTGTGGATCTTGGAAATAAGAATAATGATGTGCTCGATACACATTGAACAAGGCTGCATAGTTGATTTATTCGTGACTACTAAGAGTAAGATTTTACTCGATCATCGAACGAGATACCGAAATACTGAGTGAGTAATGTACCTTAGTTGCTAGCTCAAATTCTTTGAGGTGCCAATGAGTACTAAAATCTTAATTGGAAGATCGATCTCGATGCTTTGGGAATCGGCGAGAACATGTTTCAAATTATGTACTTGTAATATACGAATTCGTTAATCAATTTGTTCAGATGATTGTTACTCTAAAAAAATTTCTAGTGGACAATTACATTTGAGCTTAGTAGTCTGATGATTAGGTCGTTGGACTTTATGTTGTGATTCGTTCACAATGAATTTACTTTATGAAAAATGGGACTTGGAGAGCTATGCATATTGGACGGGCAAATCGATTTTTTTTTCAGACTACGATATATTGATAGTCAAATGGGAGTTGACTTGTGGCAAGATGATCACATGATATTATTATTGGATCACATCACTTAACTCGAGATTGAAAATTCGTTTCTTTAGTAAATGAACCGGAATTAATAGATAAGTCCCAATTGTACTTCCACTATAATATTGGATGCACGTCCAGTTAGATAAAACGGCATCTAGGCACAAACTCTTCCGTCTTGTTATGGTTTTTGTTCGCTGTTTTCCTGTTCATGGTGGATTATATATGTCACCTTGCCGGCCATGGCTACTAGCGCTATTCTGGGGGTGGTTTTCCTCTTGGATCAACTTTCCGGCAAGGGATGAAGATGTAAGTGTCAGCACCATCTTCTTTCACCATGATTGCACCGTGTTTGTTGCATTGCTCCAACTGTCTTATCAAAGTGATTATGGTCTGGTTGGTGTAGTCGTAGTGATACTTGATGTTTTGACATGGACTTTTGCAGTTCCAATTGGACCAGGGTCGACGTCCACTTCATCAAGACACATTCTACTTTGCTTTCACGTAAAGTAAGTAAATTTAAGACTTGCAGACAACTACATCGTATAGATTCTGAGTGAATAAGAAGGAAAGAAACATAGATATGAAGCCCAGAAAAATAATTTGCAAACTTCTCAAATTTAATTGAAAATCTCTATTTATTGGAAAAATATAATTATACTTAATAATTAAGTAAACTTGCCGTATCACTACGTGAATTCCAACCTTATCAAATGCATAATTAATCCACCAAGAATTTTTTTTAACAACCATTATAATTCTAACTTCTAGTTAAATTATCGATTTTTACTAATCGATATAAAAAACCAGCTCTCAAAACTGGTTACTATTCACAACTCAATTCATTATTGATGATGAATAATAAAAATATTACGTATTATCAATAAAAATCAAGTTTATAATAAAAATAAAAAATAAAAAAAATCAAAGCTTCACATTCAGATACATTGTTTGCCTAATTAATAAACTAGTTCATCATAACTGTACACCTAATAATGAATGAAAAATAAAAAAAAATAAAAAAATCTATTCATAATGTTCAAATCCCCTAAAAATTTGTGTATCAAAATTTGGACTGCACCCATCAAATTTAAGGCACTCTTTTCTTCACCCAGATTTTGCACTTTCAGCTTCGAACTTCTTTCCATCTTTCAAGTTAATCCTTGAGCTTTCTCCATCTCCCAATTGAATCCTCTACCTTTTCTATTGCTCCAATAGCTCCCCAATCTCTCCCAATGCTCACCTTTTGAATCCATCCTTAAGCCATCTCACAAATAAAAGAAAGTAAAAATAATTAAGCCCCTATTTGGGGCACATGTCTCTTCAATTGTAGACAAAAAATAAACGTTGAAGCAATATCCTCTCTCTAACAAAAAATTGTGCACAATTTGACAAAGAAAGCCTACGTTTCTTTATTCCACCCCTCTTTCATATTCTGACAAAAACTTTCTCAATTTCTTCTTGAAAAGAAGGGAGAAGGACAAAGATGTAATTGCGGATAATTTTTCTTACACCAAAAGACAACAGTTACTGTAGCGGCCCATGTGATGTGACATAAAAATGCATTATTGATGGAAAAAATGTGGATCAAACGGATACTAAACGTTTGATCCACACAACTATATAATTGTAAAAACTACACTTATCTAGTGTTCTTTGTCATTGCACTTGTTTTTCTTGTTACTTTTGAATCCTCACAACTTGTCATTGAGATTCATCTCCCTTAACTTCGTCACTTTAGGTCTATGGAATTCTCGGGGAAATTTGGTTTGGAACTTGGATCGAACCTCCTTTTGAAGCGGAGGACTGTAGGTCTAGATGAGTTTTTGATCCAAGTTATTGTACTGACATCGAGCTAGTTGCCTGAATCTTTAATTACATTTATATCGTATCTACATTTTCACAATCATCTGCAGGTTCCTGTCATAATCTAAAAAGACTATTTGTCCAGTGATTACTAGTCGAATTATTGACAGATTCTGCCATTAACACTTGCTGTTATAATTAAAATATAACTCAAAACAGTTACAGATAATAAGTTGATTTAGTATCATCACCAAAATCTTAGTACTTTCCAAATCAACTTTGTTAGCTGCCTAACTACTTTAGAAAAGTGTAACCAACAGTCCTTAGGATTGGAACATTTGTCCACTTATAAGTGATTATGTGACAAAAAAAGCAGTAAAAAAAATATAGTGCCCATTTTCAGCCTGCAGATTGAAGCAGCTACCGAACAATTATATTCCTCATTTTCCCGATTCCTCTTGATAGAATTAACTGTCATTTGTTGAAATATTATTATACCCTATTTCACGCATGTGTTAGATACATGTATTTATGATTTTGAGGAGTGTTCGTGAAGAATGAAACCCCAATCTTTCATTAAGACCATGTTAAATAAAATTACTTATATTTACAAGGAAAAAATTATTGTCAAGATAAGAAATTTACTTATTTCTAAATTATAATTTAATAAAAAAAAAAATTAATGTATTCCACAACTTAGATGGTTACTTAAGTTAAACTTTTTATGCTTAGCCAAAACATGCAAAAAAACAAAGTATAACCAAAGGCGTAGCCTTTTTTATATTGCAAAAATTAAATAGAAAACCTAGTCACACTAAATTTATGCATAAAATATACTCAACACTCTTTATTTCTTGACAACTAACTACTACTTTCTTTTACTTGTCTAAACTACTATTTATTGACTTTATTGTAATTATTTTATTTTATGAAAAATATGAAACAAATATTAGGGCGTGTTTGATTGTGAGCATGAAATTTGCGTGGAAAAAATAGATTCTAAGCATTTCAATTGCCTATAAATTATTTGTATGGAAATTATTAATTAAATATGTTTGATTGATTTGATTTTCAATCTAAAAAATATTATACATTTTTTATTTGTGTAGATGAGAGACATGGAATAGATTAGAGAAAGAAAGAGAGAGTGAGTTACTTGGAAAATAAAAATCACTTCTCTCCAAAGAAAATATTTTCCTTATTTTCAAAGAAAATATGATCACGTTGTTAAAGAATCCAAAGAAAATAAAGAAAAATAGGAGGTGAGGGTTTCATTGATTTTGCATAATGAGAATTGAGTACAAAAAGTTAGTTTTAATCTAAATATAAAGAGACTATATATAAGCTAAACGAAAAAATTAAAAAGACTACTCTACCTTTAATAAAAAATAAAATAAAAATAACTCTATATTTCTTAACACATGTGACCAAAAGTAGGAAAATATTTTTCGTAAAATTAGAATGAAATCACACGTAATAATTGACTTTATATATATATTCCATATAAAATTAGCATAACTTGGTTTTGATCAAATATGAAAAAGAAAAGTATCAATAGCCAAACAATAAAATTCTGTGACGTGAAAGAGATTCATAACAACGTAAATATAAGTGAAGGTTCAATTTTGCTTTAACAAAAAATTTCTGTTCCAAAAAAAAAAAAAATGCGATAAAAAAACCGATCAACGTGATTGATTCATTATGTGCCTAATTTAATTGACATATTCATCGACTACCCGATTTCTTAAGAAATAAATTTTCCATCGATGAAATGAACGTGGGCATACGCATGCTATTGTGATCATGCATGAGAATTTATAATTAAAAAATATTAATGATGGAAACCAGCTGGAAGTAGATACAAAAAGAATTGTGAATTGTTGTAATTTGCATGGACACGAGAGATGAATTATTGTGGAAAATGCTACGTGTCCCAACATTTTCTCCCAATAAATAAAATGATAGATGTTTGTGACACTTGTTATGTATATAACATAGTTTATAAGGTTGATTTGGACTAATCTGAACTTTTATTCTTTAGTTTATTTTCTATGATAAGATCTTCAAATCAATCAAACCCGCTGCATGATTTCGAAGTTCATTCATTATCGAGCAATGGTTTCTTTTTATTAATATCATTTTAAAATAAAAGTTCCATTTTTTCAGGTCAATTCTGTCTGCTCTTGGTTGCATACGTTTTAAGGGGTAAATCAGGAGGTTTTTCTGTTGATTAAATGACGAATAATACTGTTAGGTTTTGTTTTAATCAATCAATAAATGATATAAAGCCTCCCTGACCGTTCATGCAAGGGGTAGGAAATGGTATACAGATATATGTGAGTATGATCTCGAGTAACTCAGTATTTCTCTTGGAACCTTTAGTGGTCTGCTGTGGCCACTCTCCCAAAGATTCGTGTTAAGACTCCATCATTTACTAACCTTTTCAAGTTTGCAGATGGCAGCATGTGATTGACAATCAAATTCTTAATCACTGCCAACTTTATCTGACTCTAAAAAGCACAGATTCCGTATCCCAAAAATACTCCCATATTTTTAGCAGTATAAATAGACATTATTGTAAGGTTGGAACACTTGTAAAAGGAAATGAAAATAGCCATGACAAAGCGGCTCAAGATTTATACAGTGGACATCTGGTCTTTGATTCCATGGGGAAATACCAGAAATGGCTGATATTTGCCTCAGCAGTTTAGACCATCTCCTATCTATCTATATAAACAAGAATATATAACATTTGTAATTGCAACAAGCGATCACGTATGGCTTCTATTTCACTCAATGTTTGCAGGTTAAGCAGTCCGTGCTTTTCTAGGGTTAGGTCACAAATGAATCCTCAAGCTACGTCTCAAAGCTCCCGTGATGATCAAGGTACTTACTTCTGCACTTTTACGCTTAATTTGATGGCTCTCCATAGAAATTATTTGGACTTGGATGATATCTTAAAATATCATTTTACCATTAATAGAAACCACTGTATATTTCTGGTTTTCTTACCTTATTGAGCCTTCTAAACAAAATTTCAAGTGTGTGTGCAGTGTGCGTGTGTTGAGTACAAAACTCGGATGCTAAATTCTAGTTTCTGGATCACAGGAAACTCTGCAAGTTTGGTGGACTCGAACTTGAGTATTTTGAAATACAGAATGGAACAAGTTCGGACCAGGGAAAGGTTAAATGCTTGTTATCTGCATGGAAATGGATGGAATTATAAATCTGGGTACAACAGCAAAATCAAGAGACAAGAAATGTTATTGCAGTCTATTGAGCTACTAGGTTTAGTTTCTAGCTCAATAGGACTCGTATTTCTAAGTGGTTCTCTCTTCATTTTCCTTGTTTCCTTGTGTTTCTAAGTGGTTCTCTCTTCTGCCTTCTCTCTCATACTTATTTTCATCTTTCTCTCTATAAACCTGAAGTTTCTGGTTCTTGTCGTCTCTTAATTAGTTAAGAAGTGTTCGTAAGATTCGTGTGATTCTTCACTTGGGTGTGGAGGTTTGAGTGGAAGAGACGGCCTTGTGTTCAGATAATTCTAACTGGCGCTAATCTTGTACGAACTTGGAGAATATAGTGCAGACCGTCCATTACTGGAGGAGCTCAAAGGAGATATAGATACTTCTTGCCGAAACTGGAGAAAAATCTGCTTGTTATTGCTATCGTTTCTGCTGTCATCTTTGAATCCACTGTGCTTTGACCTAGTATCTTGAAGACTATGGAATCCTGAGGAAAATCTGGTGCTTAATATACTTACGCTTGCATGTAAGATATATTGAGCCCCTGTTACGTTTGGATAAGAATTGAATTAAAATCTAAAGTTAAAGTGAATAATTAATTTTAAGCATTTCATGAGATTCACAACTTATAAGAACTCTGATTTTAATCTACATCAAATCGAGGCTTAATCAATTTTTGACATGTGCCCTTGTTGACACGACGTGGTCTCTTAGTTAAGCAATGTTTGGTGAGTGAGTACAACAAAACAAGTCGAGTTAGATCGAGCTAGTCACCTTATTCTTAAGCCCTTGTTTTGTAGAGATCTTTTGAAAATACATTTGTGAAAAGTGATTTTTTTTTTTTTTGGAATGTATGATTAAAATTAAAGTAGGAAAAATGTTAATGAGTGCACATGCAAATTATTTTATAGAAAGAATATGTAAATAAAAAATGAATTTTCAAAAATAGTGACCAAACAGGGACTAAATAAATGACTTTTACATACTAGTATAGAAAATATCATCGATATATTTCCCCCAGTGTCATGTAAAATGGAGTAGGACAATAAGTCTTTGTTTGGTTCCTATATCTTAATTTATTTTTAATATTAAAAACTGTCAAGTCAGTCCCTGAAAAAATGTCATGTCATTGAGGCCGCTTCTCCAGCTTTTTCCTTGTACAATTAGTTAACCCTCGCTGTTACACTTAAATTATACACACGTAATTGCACGACTCAAAGCAATTATAATCCAAAATCTTTGCACCATTCAAATCAACTTTGTTAGCTGCCCTACTTAGAGAAGTGCAACGAAAAGTCTTCTGGATAAGGATTGGTACATTTGTCCACTTATAAGTGATTACGCGTGAAAAAAAAAATTAAATAAATAGATATAGTGCCCATTTGTGAAGACACTACAAAAGTTCAGGAACGACTTTTCTGTTGATGAAGCCACGACATTCATTGCTAATGATTGATACATACGAAATATTATTTTTGTTGGTAATTTTTATTCATGAATTTTCCGTAGGTAAAAGCGTATGCAGTAGTTCTTCACACTAAAAATTTGTAGGTAAAAGTATTTACCAGCAAAAATTCCTTGTATGAGAGTCAGTAAAATAATTTTTCATTGTGACATGAACATGGGCATATGCATGCTATTGTGATCATGCATGAGAATTTTATTTTGAAAATAATAATTAATGATGGAGACAGCAGGAAATAAATATAAAAGAACTACGAATTATAGTGATTTGCGTGGATATATGAGATGAATTATTGTGGGAAATCTGCAGGATTTTGAAGTTCATTCATTTATATCATTTTAATATAAAAGTTCCATTGTTTGAGAACAAATCTGTCAGCTGTTGGGTGCATATTTTGGAGGTGTAAGGTTTTGCTAAAAATCTGATTTCCTGAAATACTTTTCTGCAAAAGATCTTAAACAATTTTCCTTTTCTTTGATTACGATGAATAATTCTGCTAGGTTTTGTATCATTTAAATATACTAGGTTTAGATGGCAGCATGTGATTGACAATCTAATCCTTAACAACTGCCAACTTTAAGATATAGGACGTAGTGTCAAAATCAAGTAAATATACGAGGTTTTTCAAATGAATTACTACAACGACTAACGAGGATATAGTCTCGTATTGAGATGAACATCTGTGAATCTTGCGTATTATTTTCATGTATTTTTTATTTTCTTACTGCGATTTTATTGCTCTTGGTGATATGGAATTGTAATTTCTAAATTTAAATAATACTTCCTTTAAAACTTCTATGTTTGTGCATGTTCTATATTTGTGCATGCTTGCATGTGGGGAGGGGCAAATTGTTGGATAACTTAATCTGAAAGATTAAATTGTTCTGTAAACAACATATATAGAGATGACAAAAAAACTCGACAGCTCGAGTTATGAGCATTAGAGTTTTAAAGGCTTAAGAGGAAAATCTCCTTAAAAAGAGTAGCACAATCTCTTATACAATTGGTTATTAATTTGATTTCATATTTAGCTCATGTTGCATTTCACCATAAACTCGTGGTGCCGCAAGAAGAAATAGAGCAAGCTCTCTCAAATGGCTGAGTAACACTATTTAGCATCATTAATGTGTCAAACACCAGTTTAGGAGACAATTCCATTACATTAAATAATAGATTCACTTGTGCAATATCACATGATAAAGTATTGTCACATAAACTGGTGTTAAATAACGTTGCTCTATTCTAAATTGCTTGAATAAACAATATAACGTCTCTATGTTTTCATGCGTTGATGGCTTTACATAAAAATCATTATTTTTCATTTTATTATCACATTCAGTCTTCAAAACCAAATTTCAAGTGTCTTGTGCTTAGCGTAGACTCGGATGCTAAATTTAAGTTTTGGGTCCACTGAAACTCCGGAAGTATGGTACTCGATTCAAACTAGAGTATGCTGAAATACAGAATGGAACAAGTTAGGAGACTTTTCCAACAAGACTATTCTTCTTTTAATTTTCGTACTAAAAATTGTACACGACGCAAACTTTGACCAGGCATTGACTCACGTTACTAATAACATGTTTGGCTGAACTTATAATCATCTTATTTAATTTGCAAATTACAAGCACAATATTTTTAAGATTTTGATTTTGCTCTCCATCTCGTGGCAATTGATTTTCTCATTAAATCAATATATTTTAATCTTTGACCTTCTATAGTTCTATTGTTACGGCACAACATTACAACATTATATAGCTTTCCCGACCATGAAAATCATTCATTTAGCTCTTACAAAAGAAGATGCGTGACATTTTTTTTTTTTAAATTTATTTTTCAGTAAAGTAAGTTGCGTTCACTATTATTGTTTCAAAACACTCCATATGTTTATCAAATACCATTAACGGAAAAAATTAATAATTAAACATCATAAATAATTTAAAGATTAAGATGAACTTGTTATTATGTCATAGATTCCACGCCAGCACAACAAATTTTCATAAAGAATATAAGAAGAAATGTTGCCTATAAAAGATAGTAGAGACGGTAAAAAAATTGTTTAATCCGATACTTGTGGGGCTCCACACCAAATGAGAGCGGGAATTACCCGCCTAATCGACCTAATCAGGTTAACGGGGTGGAGATGGGCACGAGGGTCATTGCTCTGAAGTTCCCGCCCCATTACCCACCAATTTACATGCTAAAAGATTTATGATCGGATTTCTTCTTTATTTAACCGCAAGTAGACTCAATATTATATTTAGTGTATGCTTATGTGCTCGTTTTCAATCTAATCCTAATGAATCTCACCTTAAATCCATTAAAAGAATCTTTAGATACCTTACCGGGAGTCAAAACTTAGGACTTTGGTATCCTAAACGAACTCGTTCTGACTTATTTAGTTACTCGGATGCCGATCGAGCCAGTTGTCAAGTTGATCGAAAAAGTACTAGTGGTACTTGCCATTTTCTTGGTTTTGCTATAGTTTTGTGGTTTAGTAAGAAACAAAATTCCGTTGCCTTGTCTACAGTCGATGTTGAATATATCTCCGCCGTGAGTTGTTGATCTCAAGTGTTATGGATGAAACGAACTCTTAGCGATTATTATCTATCCTACGATCATATTCCAATCATGTGTGACAATACAAGTGCCATAAACTTATCTAAAAATCCTGTTTTACACTCTCGAACGAAACACATTGAGATACGACATCATTTTCTTAGAGATCGTGTTCAAAACGACGATATCTCACTTGAATTTATTGACACCAAAAACCAATGGCCGATATTTTCACCAAACCCCTTGCGCTCGATCGTTTCTCGGCCATTAGACGAAACTTGGATCTTATCAAGCTAAAATGATTTTCAAAATCATATTTTCTCTATATCCATATATTTTACATTTCTTTTTATCCAAAAAAAAAATAGCGAACGTCCGATATCAAGCGTCCGATAAAACAGAAACTTTTTTTCCTTTTTTTTTGCAATCATTAGTGGATGTCCGGTACTGTAAATTCTCAGTTTTTTTAAACTTGCGATTGCTTCTTCTTCTCTATTTTCATTCTTCAATCTTATTCTCCCCTCTGAATCGCACACATCAACCACCATTTTCACTCAATTTACTCCCATTCAAATCTATTATCAACCACATTTTGACTCTTAAAATCACATTTTTAAACATTTCATCACACCCTTTTTTTGCGATTCGAACCCTAACTTTCAATTTTCATTTTCAATTGTGGTTTTTGCTCAAATTTCAATCATTAATCTAAGTCTCTACCACTGCTCTAAAATTTCCTACATTGCTATCAGTGATTTAAGAGTTCAAATCAATTTTTTTAAAAAAATCTAATCCTTCAAGCCACTATCTTAGAAAAACCCCTTATTTTCTTGAACATGTCAACTTCGTGCGGTAAAGGCAAGAGGCTTAAACAAACCGTTCGCTGAAGTGCTCCGTCTCTATCATCCGAAGAAGAAGACATTGATCTTGAAAATGATTTGACGCCAACGAATCCCTTCGAGAAGACACCCATTTTACTAGGTAAAAATGTCGATTTTCCCTATTTCACATTCGATGCACCAACATTTAGAATAGAAGAATATTTCATTCAAATGCGTTGGGTATCGATTTGCACATTAGAGGAATATGCATATCCACGACTTAAGAAAAAATTTTACAAAACCACGACTTTTCCTTCACGGGGAGCCGACATTACGTGCTTTATTAAAAGCGTCTGCATCACCATTTCAAAACCCCTCATCCGCACTCTTCTAGAACTTGAACCATGCGATATCCAAACTTTTGTACACAAGGTACACCCTCACGTAGAAGATTATAGCCTACTGGATGCGTGTCATCGCGTGACGAGTAAAAATATTGGAAACATTACCAAAATCTCTACAAACCAACTCACTCTTCCTTACAAAGTTCTACAAAACATTATTATAAATATCATCCTACCTAGAAAGGGGCATCAAGATGAAGTGAACTACTTCGATCTTTTTATTCTCAACTCTTTTCTTGTTGGTCGGTGAGTGGATTTCCCGACTATTGCTCTAGGTCTTATGAAACTCATTCACTCCTCACGCATTGCAAAAGTACTTCCTTATGACACGCTCTTAACTAGGATTTTTAAACACTTTGACGTTCCTCTTCATGACGAAGCTTTCGTCAAACCACGACCCATCGACACTATTAGCTCTACTACTCTTAAAAGAATGAAAATCATTAAGAAAAATGATCAATGGGTGTCTGAGACGAAGGGGGTTCGACCCGACTTTGGGTCCATCCACGCTGCCATTTTAGGAAGATGAAGAGGACAATGACGACGACGAGGGCACACTGCATACCTCACGCGCTACACTTCGGACAAGTGTTCCGCCTCCAGCCAGTTGAGGTCTTTCTAAGGAACAATTTGCACTTTTGAGTGGACGGATCGACTCCCTTACTGCGACAGTTGACGGGATGAGCGGTGGACTCCGACACATACGAACTCAGCAAGACGCGATCATCGCCCGACAGGCTACCATTCAGGAGCAGATGACTGCCTTCTTTGCCAATATGTTAGCTCGATTTCCGCATCAAAAACATTTTAAAACGTTCATCGAATACCTACATTTGATAAAAACAAGAAACGAGGACGTTCTGAGCCAAAATTGACGTACCGGACGTCCGGTATGACAAATTTTGACTACAACGGTCACTTTTCTAACGTTCAATTTTCTGACAAAAAGTAACGGATATTTGACCGTCCGATATTTACTGGACGTCCGATAAGGTGTATTCGGTAAGACATATTTTTTGATCGTTTAAGTACTATAAATACATCATTCTTTCTCCACTTGCAAAAACTATTCTTGAACATTAAAGAAAGGCTTTTATTGATCACAACTACCTTATTCTCTATCATTATGAAGATCAATTGTCATAAAATTCTTGAAGAACACTTGTGCAATATCCTTGATTCTTCAAGAAGCTTTTCATTTAAACACTTTGAGTTACCATCTATTGAAGTGTTTGCATCTTCTCTTCTTGTTATTAATCTTGATTCTATCATTCAATAAGAAGAGAAGATTTCACTTGTAAATTCACTTTGAATTGAGGGTCGTGTTGATGTCCGAAAAGCTCAACGTTGTAAAATAATCGGTGCTCCTTAGTTGTAAGTCATCGGAAACGTTGTAAAGGGTTGGATTGCACCATAAGTCAATCAACATAGTAAAAAATGCTTTGATTGTGATGGAAAGCTTGGTAACGGGAGACGTAGATCATTGCGTTGGATCGAACCTCCATATTATGAGTATGTCTAGTATTGATTTTGACCAAATGTTAATTACTTTCCTGACTGTTAGTGGGGCCCGTACCACTCACAGCTAGTCAATTGTTGCGACTGAAGTTGAGTTCAACGGTAGGAAAATGAATTATTTTGACCATTTTAATGGCTACCAGATAGGCCATATATCGTTTGCACTCTCTAACCCTTTTACTTAAAATCTTACTTTGTGCAAGCTTATATTATTTCATTTACGTGCTCATTTGTGTCTAATTGATTTGTTTATCATTTGTGTGATCATTAGATTAAAATCTTGAGTAGTTAACGAAAAAGTTTTAAAAACCAATCCCCCGATTAGTCAATCTTGAGCTTTTTTCCCTTGGGATTTTGCTGAATGTTTTCCACAGTATAGGCCTTTTTAAGCATTTTGCACCCAATGACTCAGGTCATTTTGTTGTCTACTTAATTGCTAAATAATTAATCAACTGAGGCAATCAATATATGCAGTTGGTATGAGACTCACGTACACTTGGTGTTATACTGTATAACGGTTAAAAAATGTCTAAAAATTAGAGAATAAGTGTTCAACACGGGCATAATAAAACATAGTTAAGTAATTCAACATTATTCCAGAAGCTCGACAATTTCCTAATATCAAGACTTTAATTAATAGAAATATGAAAATATAATAATCATGCGAAAAAAAAAAAATTCAAATTTTCTGCACTTGGTCAAAACAAGTGTTCCAATACCAACCCAAGAAGGCAAGAAAATTCTAACCTCGTATATTAAAACATGATACATTGGATTCACATGAATCAGCCTTTTCAATATTGGACTGCTAAAAACAAAAATAATAATTTACCAAGTCACATGAT
This sequence comes from Fraxinus excelsior, assembly GCA_019097785.1. Lineage (NCBI taxonomy): Eukaryota > Viridiplantae > Streptophyta > Magnoliopsida > Lamiales > Oleaceae > Fraxinus > Fraxinus excelsior. The sequence continues at coordinate 2,202,348 of CM032640.1, forward strand.
TTGGTGCAGTTGGCCTGAGCATTTGCATCACTTTCTTAATAATATAAAAAGTATATACATATTTATCAAACAAGATTTTATACAATCATCTGAAGAAAAAAAAAAAAAAACACTACTTTCCCAATACTTTATGACTTTTGTTTCAATCGAAAATTCCTTCTTCATAGAGAATACATTAAAAAAGGATTAAACTGAAACTAATAAAGTTTTACAAATTATACTATCCTAGTCCCAGAATTAATGATAAATTAATTTCTCATCTTGAACAGACTGGTTCTTCTGTAATTGTATCCAACAATGGTTTTCTTGATCTGCACATTGAGTGCCTATACTTGTACTCTGCTGTAGGGATCCCTTCTACAACTTCTAAATTAAATCCCGACCGTCCCGTCTCATTCTCACTTGGGTTATCGCCCGATACTGCAGTCTGCGCCACCACTTCCGGCGATATTCTGATGGTGTTGCCACCGGATATCCGCTTAGGCCCGGTGTTCACCGCCATCAGAAACACCGATATGTCAGCCGCAGTGACTACTGAGTTCACCCTTTTCATTGGAAACATAAGGTACAAATCACCAAACTCCAAGTCTTCATCTGCAGATAGAGGTGAAAATCTTCTGCCCATGGTTAAAGACTTGGAATTTACTAAGAAGAAGTTTGGTGACTCTAGCATAAGCTCAGCAGCCTTCACTGGCTCACGAAACTGCCGGATTTCACCCCCTGGAAGCATAACCCGAGCTGCCTTGGCACTCTTCACGGTAGTAATCATAAAACTGCATGAAAAATAGTTTCCCATGTTGAGAAAAGATGAAATTTTGCTTATGGGTTTTTGAAATGGTTTGGGAGTTGGAAGAGTTGTGGCCTTAGGTAGGTATATATATAAAGAATTGGACTGAATTGGACTCGACCAGAAAATGACAAGAAGCATAGAATTTCCGTGTGTGGTTTCATTTATTACTTGTTTTGGTGAAATGGTTTCAGATTCACACGCTGATGTCGAATAGAGGCTTAATTATCCAGAGGAAAAGGGAAAAAGACAAGTGCAGGCGGTTGTGGAATGTCATCTACGCGTTAGGCAAAATGTGGTGGAAGTTGCGGATTTCTTTGTCAAGTGCAGCTTCCTCGATAATGCGTCTTAGAATTGTCCACACTATATACTATTCAGATTTAAAAATTGGTTTATACAATTTAAAAAAAAAAAAAAAAGCCAATTTTAAATAATTCTTTTTGGACGTGTTACTTAGTGTAAACACGCAGTGTGAACAAATATGTTTCAATGTAATCAATCTTGACTCGAGCTTGTTCGTTTGTTATTATACCTGGTGCTGATAGGAAGTTGAGTAAATTAAGATCATCTTTGTTTCGAATTAAAATCAAATTTTAATTTAAGTTAAATTCAAACAATCAATATTAACTACATCATGGGTTTTACAGTTTTTCAACCACACATTTCAAATATTTCTATCACAATTTACTAAAAATCTAATTTTTATCCCTATCAGACACGCACTAAAGAAAGTTGTTCAAACGCTTTAATTCTAAAGGAGAGTGAGAATTGAGATGGAAAAAGATTGTGATAAGAAAAATTTACACTTTTTAATAGTGAAAAAACTTTTTAAAGTTTAATTGAAGGCAATCAAGATTCTTGGCGCATGATTGAGCCTCATTTTCTAAATAATATATTTTGTAAAAAGTGAATTTTTTTTTTTTTTTAAGAATATGAAATTAAAAGGCATGCATAAGGTTTACGTGCAAAATTATTTTATTTGAAGAATGTGTAATTGTAAATATATTTGAGAATAAAATAAGTTTTAAAGAATTGGACCCATATAGTTATCTCTTAGGTGAGCTAACTGTCTCGTGCCATTTATGATTTTAATTTTTAACCCTTTGTTTGGCCCCCATTAAATTTTTTTCTTTTTCTTAATTTTAACCATACATTCTCTAAATAAAATAATATTACACACAAATCTAAAAAATTTCATTATTTTTCAATCACACGTTCTCCCAGCATTCATTATTTCAAAATTTATAAATTTTCCAATAATGGGAGCCAAACAATGACTGAGTTAAAGTTTGAACAATTCAAATTTATTTTCAGCTAAACCCACAATTATAAACTAATAGTTTGGGAATGCTGGAACCAGAATAGGGTTGACAGCATATGACAAGTCGAAATATTTTAAATTAGAAGATGGACAAACATTGCAAAACGCGGTCAAAGACTACAAGATATTATGTAACAGGGACTTTGATTAATCGAACATAAACGTAGTCGACAGTATTAGTGCCTGTGTGACGATGCTAATTCAAAAAAATTACTTAAGCAATATAATTTCTTATAGTGAAGAATTCTCCATTGTCTCTTACCCACATACCAGGTGTTTACTAATGGAAATTTTCTGAAATGACATTTGTGGGTAAATCTCGATCACGTATCTAAGAGGGTATTGCCATCTTTTCAACGAGTTAAAATTTTTATATGTTGGCGTACAATCAAATATGATATGCTAAATATGCTCCGATAAGCGACTTGTAGAGTTGAGCGTACAATTATTTTAGGTCACTTTTGGTGTCTGCTGCCTTACTGTCACTCAACATCTAGTTAAAAAGTGAAGCAATGCCCACACGGGCATGGTGCAGTGATAAAGTATGAGGATTTTCTACGGAGTATCGGATGTTCAAATCCACGCAACAGTTGAGAGGCAACATTTATGTTGGAAATCAAATGTCACGTGGTGACAAAATTACGATGTGTTTTGTCGCTTATGGGTTCTGTACGCACATCGCAAAGAGAAGTCCACAAGGAGGAGAACCGCTCCCCGAATGTCTGGCTCAAGTGTGTATAAAATGTAACCGCATCCGATACCAGGGTAGCGAACCAGGAGGGAAGACCGCCACTCCTCAGGATTAATCGAACAAAGCTCGGATACCTGAGTCATAAAAAAATAATTAAAAAAAAAAGTGAAGCAATTTGGACTCTAGGTTTTGGCTAATCTCCCACCGCAAGCAATTTGGACTAATGCCCATTACGTTTTGTTATCCACCTTGATTTAATTACATTTTAATAATCATTTATGCTGATATAATGATCCTCCATCAAAATTTTCAATTATTGCTTTGAATGACATTTTGCAAAAATTATGGCATTGAAAGTCTCTTCCACCATAATTTGGATTATATGATGATATCCTCATATTTGAAATTTAGAGGGTGTTTAGTGTGGATTAAAATCAATTTTTTTGTGGATTGTGATGAAAGTTTTTGAAACGTGTGGTTGAAAAGATGTGGGACCCAAGAAAGACGTGATTGATATTGATTGTTTAACTTTAATTTAAATTAAAATTGGATTTTAATCCGGACCAAACAAGCCCTTAAATATGTTGAATTTAAAAATATAAACGAGTAAAAGAAGAGACAAAGTTTATTTAAATTAAATTCTCAATAATTCTATTCATGTATAAACTAAATTTATTTATTCTTTCGTCAAAAGTCTAACATGAGAAAATTTTTGATACTATTGAACTGTCTTTTTTGAAAGAGCATAACATTTAATTAGATATTTAAGTTTTATCTTCAACGATGTGACCCCACCATCACAGACACCTCCACAAAGTTGCCAGGTCATGATATAAAATAAGACTTGGAATGTGCTTGCTTCTCATCCAAAGCTGTTTGTTATTGACCCTTCAATTAAGGTATTAAATAGTAAATATTAATTATTTGTGGACTATGATCCCTAAATCTTTCCTTGCAAGCATAGATTTCTTGCCACATCAAACTAATGAGAAGATGTTCATTTTACAAGTTATGGACGTGTTTGATGAATATTATTAATGAAAGAAGATATGATGAGAAATATGTGGTTAAAAAGTAAGGAAATGATATAGGACAACTAGTTTTGGAGTTTGAAGAAGCGTTTGATAGAAAATTGACAAAAAAGACCGCGTCAGAGGCAATTTTGTCATTTGTCGCGACAGTGTTGGAATGAGCTGAAATTTGACCGGTCGATTGGAAATGGCCCGAAATCTCGGGATTTTAGCCCAATTCCTTCGTTTAGGCCTTCAAATAAGTAATTTCCATATTTTCCGTTTCGAATTTTCGCTATTTTTGGAACGTTTTATTATTCTATGTTTTTAGGGTTTTTTGTAATGCCTATTTAAAGGTCTTTTAATGTTTTCTGGAGATTATTCATTGAATAAAAAGTTTCGTTCTTAAAAAATTTCAGTTTTCTTACTTTCAAAATTAACGTTGGTAAATCTTTTACTTCCGTTCAGCGTCAGGAAAATTTATTGATGTGATAGAAAATATATTTTATTGAAAAATGTGTGATTGAAAATGAGTTTTGAAAGAATGTAATATTGTGTTTCAAATTAAACTGCGATTGAGATTATGTTCAATCATAAGAACTACGGGTACACCACCTTGAATATTCTGGAAAGAAATTTATTACCCCACAAGTAGAATTTTAGATAAAAATTCTTCTACTCTTTGGCAAGAAATTGTGTGAAATTAAACTAATCATCCATGTAAAGTGTTTCGTAAATATGCAAGTCATTAATTTCTCTACTTGTCCTTGTCCTTGACCATAATCATATTATTATTTTTTATTTTTTTGAAACCGACCATAATCATATTTTCATTAACTTTCTAAAGAAATTTACATTTTGCTTGGTCGGATGTGGTCGATTTCTTCTTGGGAGTCTTTATCATGGACTACCTCTTAATTCAGTCAATGATAATTGTTACACTAATATTGAAGGTCACAAGTCCAAGAAGTATCTGAGAATTTAGGCCACCGTATCTCTATTGAGAATTAGAAATCGTAATCGAATACAATCAAAAGTAATAAAATCGCAGCAAGAAAATAAACACAGGAAAGATTCATATATATTCGTCTCAATGTGAGATTATATTTTCATGCATTACATTTTCATTGTAGTTAAACTTCTTAATCTTTGCTCATTATAACAATTATGTTCTTAACTTTTTTAGTCGGATTCTTATCTTCAACTTTCCATTAATTATTACGTTTCATCATTGATGATAGTTTATATCAAAATATTTTATTTTCACGAGGGAAAATATTGTTTCGCACTTTTTATAATCTAATTTTTAAAATATTATGATAAAATAAGTTGGTTTACGTCATTTCACGGATTTTTGGACATAAAACTATTATCAAATACAAAATGTGTTGCCTAATGAAAAGTTTGAGGATAAGAATAATATGAAAAAATATTATGGACATAGGTGCTATAATAATAATTAAAAATTAAGAACTTTAAATGCAATTAAAACGCGCTACAAGAAATAAAAATTGTTGTGTGAATATGATTACCCATAAAAAAAATTAAGACAAAATCCAAATTACAAGTGTGAAATTTCTAAACCATCCTAAATAAAATTTTGGCCTCTTGGGATAGGGGTTTCCTGTCCTTCCAACCTCTACGACGACCTCATCGGGGAGGTTGTTCCACAAACTGGCTCCACACAACGATAATAATTATGTTCCACAGCTTAACAACATTTACAATGTTATTAAATCGTTAATAAAAAAATATGGCCAACCACATGAAAATTGTTTTTCTAGATATTATTTCCCTCAATTTTATATACAGCCCCTATGTTTTCAAATTTTCTGATAACCTTGTAGAAGTTCCTTTTTACTTCATCAATTCCAACCTTTAAAGTATGTAGCCTATATGTGCCCTAATTTTCGACTGAGTAAAATATTTAAGGAAAATGTTTCTCATACACAACTATTACATAATGTTTTATATAATGATGATGTGTCAAAATGTAAGTGAAAAGTTGTTTGACTGACGAGATTTTAATTCAATTAAATCTCGCCACATCATCTGTTGGTAAACCATTATGTAATTTATTATGTATATGTTGGTTGTAGCAATTTAATATATATACTAGGTTTAAGCAACGTGCAATGCACGTTTGCTTAGTTATATATAATTTTTTTGATTCATTAAATAATTAATGATGTAATATTTATGTAATTGATAAATAATTACACATTGTGATATATTAATTTTAATTTGAATAATGTTAAATTCTAAATTAAAATGTATAAGTTTGTGTTTCGTACTATTATATTATATTAAATTTTATTTTTAATCATGAACTTTTTATACATAATAAAATAACAGATAACATTATAATATAAAACTAAATAAATAAATATTTTTTCTTCATTGAGTTCAATGTACCTTACCAAATAAACTATTAGCATTTTTAAATTGATAATATCCACATCCATTTTTTTTAGTTTCATTTTTTCCTAGTGACTAAAATGTAGTAGTACAAAGTTTTTTGCATTTTCCATTCATTTATTAATAATGTTCTAAAAGGTGTAATGCGTTGCGAGACGTTGATGTTGAGAATCAAGAATCACAAGTTTGGCGTGTCAATACGAAAAATAAGCGTCATAATACGTTTCGTATTTTTAATATTATTTTAATTATTTTTAAGACATTAAATATATTTTTATTTTAAAAAATAGTTTTTTTTATATTATAAAAAAAATAGATTTTTTACTATATCATAAAATCATCTAATATTTAAAAATAATACTTACTAAACATTTAATATAATACTATAATATTGTCAAATAGTGTTAGGAGAATTTTAATTTTTTTTATTAATTAATGAACTAAACATGAGCATTAATCATAGGATTTATACGAAAAGTTTGCGAATTTGATAATTCCGATATCTGAAAATGGAGATGAAGATTTTGATTCACAATCGAGAATGATTCCGACGTGAAGTTTGTGGGAATTCAATTGGGGGTCGAACCGAATGCAATAAATACATAAAAATAATTTAAAGTAAATCTATCTTTATTAATTAGATTCATTATATATCCTACAATTAGTCCCAACACTAAAAATTAAAAATAAATATGTTAAAATAGTTTCCTTTGTTAAATTAAAATATTTTAAACTTATAGAAAATAATATCTAACATTAATATATTAATAATCAAGTGCAATTTAAATTAAATTTGAAAATTAAATAAATGAAAGAATGAAAGTGAATATTACAATTTAATTAGTTGTAATTCAAAATCAAATTAGTCAATTAGACATACATTTTAAAATGATTTTGATGAGTATTTTAACATTTTTTTTGTCACTATCCCACATTGAAAATTTATAAAATTATTGGAGTTAAGAGCATATATAAAATGCACAATCCCACATTGGAAGTTTATGAAACCTTTGGAGAGAAGTGTATCTATAAAATGAGCATGACATCCAAAACTTCTACATGGGCTTTAGAATTGTAAATTTTGAAGTCCAATTATGGAATTAAAAGATTTTTAAATTAAAAAAATTCTGTTAGTTTTTCCGTTAAATCAAGAAATTCCGTTAGTTTTTCCGTTAAACCAACAAATTCCGTTAAATACACACTTTTTATATATAGAAAGACAATCAGGTTTTCATATTTTGAGACTCATTTATGTATTGTGACATATTTGGTATGTTGAATATAAATGTACTCGATAAAATTAATGGTCAAAGAAAGTCTAAATTTTTTATATATATGTTGTTATATGATCAAATATTATACACTTACACGCTGAACGACCCAGAACGGGATAAATAATTTTAGGTCACCTTTCAGTGAAGCAGACAATATGGTTACCTGGTGTTTGCTGCCCAAATGCAACTCAACATCTAGATAAAAAGTGAAGGGCCCGTTCTCTTTGTCATTTTCAAATTGTTTTCTATTTTCGATTTTTTCAAACAGAAAAACGTTTTCTTTTTCCTATTTTCTAAAACGCGTCTTTAAGAACAAGTTAAAAATTTACAAAGAAAACCTAAAACGACATATTTGTTATTTTGAGTGTTTTCAGTTATAATTAAGCCAAAATTTTCAAAACGCGTTTTGAGTGTTTTCAAAACAATTTTTCAAAATGCCAAAAAGAATACATTTTCAATAATCTCAAAATGAACACTCAAAACACCAAACCCAAAATAGTTTCAAAACTCAAAACACAAAATTGAAACACAAAGAGAACAATCTCGAATCAATTTGGCCTTTTGGCTTTTGCTAATATACAACTGCCTGCCATTTGGACTACTTCCCATAATGTTTTGCCATCCACCATGACTTAATTACATCTTAATAATCATTTATGCTGATTTAGTGTTCCTTCATCTAATTTTTCAATTCTTGCTTTCAATTACATTTTGAAAAATTTATGGGCATCCAAAGTGTCTTCCATTATGAATAGGGTTTGAGACAAACCATTATTTTGTCAACAAAAACAGGACATAAAGTCAGATAATCGCATATAATATATCAAAATGATTAAGATTTGAACTGTGCTTAGTCATAATCCACTGATGAGTTTATAACTTATTGACATGGAATATCTTTTAAAGCCTCAAATTAGTTCAATATGTTACTAAATAAACAATCAAAAGGTAATTTCGAACCACTATTCACTAACGGAACTTATGTCGTGTTTGTTCACCAATGGCATATTTTTCTGTTATCATAAAAGAGTTTTCTTTTGGTGATCATAGTAAGTGTTGACATTTTTTTGGGTGAGTGAAAGTTAAATCGACTAGTTCACTCTGATTTTACTTAAGTTCTAATTAGTTCTAGGTATTAAAATTGAGAACTCGATCTCTAGTTTAATACCAAGAATAAAAAACATGATTGAACTCTTTTTTTTTTTTTTTTTTTTTAAAAAAAAGACCAATACATTAACTGTTTTACTCTGTTCTTTCGAATTTCATTATTGTATATCGATTTCATATTCAATTTATTATGATGCTATTTATAATTAAATTTCATAGACATAATTTTCCATTAACAAGAGGCTTGTGTTGATTTCATCATTTTCAAGTTAGCATTTTCGACTTCTCTAAATATAAAGAAAATGGAAGTGAGGTTGGAATAAGTTTTGCAAGAACTCATTTAAGCCAATAACAAACCAATTGAAAAATACAAATCAGTATATTAGGGAGAATTCAGATAGAAATTCATTATCATTACATCAGGAGCTGGTGATAATGGTGACATAAAGATGAGAAATTCATCTACTTGAGACAGAAATTGTGGGTTCAAGCTTTTCAAAATTGAGGGGGAGAGTTGGAATTCAATTCGAAATTTTTGAGAGTTTTTGTATTTTCTTGTCCTATAGTTATTGCTCTCTAGTAGTCTTCGTAATATCGGAAGTCGAATAGATTTCTAGTCTTGCAAGATTTAAAGTTACAAATAGGTTTTCTCAATTTTCTGTTATACCTATAAATGTTTTTTACTGAGAAGTTGAATGAGGTGAAAATATAAAATTACTGCAGCATTCTTATACAAGGAAACTTTTATGCTTTTCATATATATAAGTTCTCTGTTATAAAAGGAAGAAGCATAACTCTGCAGCTTTAGAACTGGTTCAATTACAAATTAGAAACTGTTCTATGCAAAGTCCAAATTGCATCTTGGATGAGATAATACCACTCAAATTTGAGACCATGCAAACAATATTTGAGCAAAATAACTTTCATAGACATTGGAATATTTCCATTGTTTTCATAATAAAAGTAGGATTTGAAAAATTGACGCTTTACAACACCAGAATGCATATGAGGAACAATTTACTTATTAATGAAGATCTGATCATTCAGTGCAGATATGATGAAAAATGTAGCAGACATAGGCATAAAATTCTTTATGAAGTAGCCGACAGTAGCAGATCGACATCAGATGGTGAGGAAGTCGTGATATTATCAAAATGCATGCTTTCTGAGATGGATGCAAAATCAAAAGCCTCTGAAACCTCAATTATTGAGTGGTGTTCGGTGTCACCAAGATTATCTTGAACAGATGATACTTGTTTCGACATTTGAATTGCTTCGAGTTCTGCTGCTACTTCCTTCATTGTTGGCCTTCTCTTTCCATTCAAATATAGACACCTTCTAGCAAGTTGAGCAATAGCCATAATTTTTTCTGCACTGCCTTCTTTGAGCACCTCAGCATCGAGAATATCAGGCAAACAATTTTCCTCCAATGATTCCAAGAAATTTGTGGCTAAACTCTTTCCTTGATCTTGTGATCTAATAGATGATATTGCTTTCTTCCCAGTTAAAAGCTCCACCATGACAACCCCAAAGCTGTAAACGTCACTTTTTTCTGTGAATTGACTCGACTGGAAGTACTGTGGGTCCAAGTAACCGAAGGTTCCTATAACTTTTGTAGTCAAGTGAGTTTGATCAATAGAAACTGACCTTGATGTTCCAAAGTCTGAAACTTTTGCCTGGTATTGATCATCCAAGAGTATGTTTGTCGATTTGATGTCTCGATGGTAGATGGGTACAGATGCGGCAGAATGCAAATATGAAACTGCTGATGCTACTTCTGTGGCAATTCTTAACCGCATTTCCCATGTTAACGGGAATTCCTCAGTTGGGTTGTGGATATGTTGGAAAAGTGTATCATTCGGAATAAACTCATAGACTAGTAGGGGAACTTCAGTCTCTAAACAACATCCCAATAGCTTGACTACATTTCTATGGTTTATTTGGGATAGAATAACAACCTCATTAATAAAGATTTCCAGATCATCTTCGTCCATCTTCTGGGACTTCTTCACTGCCACAATTCTTCCATCTGAAAGCATCCCTTTGTAGACAGTACCTTGGCCACCACGACCAAGTATACGGTTCACATTGAAGTGATCCGTGGCTTGTTTTAACTCCTTTGAACTGAACAATTTAGTTCTATCTACGCCATTTTGAGTCGAGGACAACTGTTGTTCCAACAATAGGCCACCTTTGCGCTGGAAAAACTTTTGATTGCGGTTTGCCTTAATTCTTTTTCTAATAACTTTGTATGACCTCCAAGCGCCATCCAGAAAAACTAGAGAGGCAAGCCCTGGGCCGATGGCAATAAGTACAATTTTTAAATGAGATCTAATGGCACTATTTCCAAATTCACATGTATAGTTCCCCAGCGTATTGATACACTGCCCACCAAAGCAGAAATTTAGGGTTGAATTGCTGCACTCATCAATATCTTTGCACCCTTCATCTAGATATGGATTCCCTTCAAAGCCTTGTTCACAAAAGCATCGAAAGGAGTCCTCATAATAAGTGAATTCACCATAATATGAGTTATTAGGAGAGGGATATTCACAAGAAACCCCTCTGCCGTAAATTATTGGGGAATTCCATTCAAGTACCACTGGTGCATATACAAATGTGTCATCAAATGGATATAAGAAATTAACATGAAAGCCGCTATACTCTTTGTAATCGTTTTGGATCCATTTTTGATCAGCCAGGAATGTATATCCACAATTTCTATTGTTATTACTGGCACCAGATCCAATGCTTGTGTAAATTATATTCAGTTCTTGGAGCTGTGGCGGGATAGGTGCTTGGCAGCAGTCAACACCGTTGCAGCTGATGTCTGTCGAATTAGGACCCTTACCACAAATTGCCACGCATGCCTCGTGAGTTGTTGTTTCGTTAGTCCGCAGCTTAACAACATTTTTGCATCCTAATACCACTAACACATTGGAGAACTTTGAGAAAATAAAAGGAGTTGCCAACAGTGATATTCCTAAAGACAATTCTGTCTGTTCATATCTGCAATTCATGGGTGACACAGGCTGGTTCAGAGTAATTGTACCGTTCTCCAATGAAATTTCTATCACTTCTAGATTTATGCTGCTTAACAAAGGTGTTGTTTGGTTTCGGCAGCTGACTGTATACGATGAATTGAGGCTACAATTCTGTCCAATTCCGAAGGGATAGGGAATGAAGACATTTCCACACTTTTCTGTGCAATTCGGCTTAGCCAAGGGTACTGCTACCGCCATTGGTATCATTATGAAAAGTGAAAGGCTGATGTAGAAAAGCCAGTGCAAATTCATTCTTCTTCTACAGGCCTATGTTCAAAACATTCATAATAATTTTCTAAATCCATGTTAGTGCATATATATATATATATATATATATATATATATATATATATATATATGAAAAATTGCTGAAGAAATATTGTGAAAGGAACGTTTATCTCAAAGTTAATCCAACTTAGATATAGGTGAAATCACTAAAAAAAATCTTTTTGATTGTCAACACAATGGAAACCACCCAAATTCCAATTTTTGGGGTGTTTGATTGATATTTTTATATCTCTAACTTTTGGTCATGTGATCCTATATTCCTCAAAAAACAAGGAAAGCATTTTCTTTAAAGAGAAGTGGTTTTTATTTTCCAGATAATTTACTCTGTCTCTCTCTCTCATCTATCCACCAATAAAAAATAGACAAATATAATATTTTTTATGTTGAAAACTATATCAATCAAACACATTTAATTAATAATTTTCATACAAATAAATTTTAAGCAATTGAATTATCTAAAATTTATTTTTTCCATACAAATTTCATGTTCGCAATCATACAAATTTCCATACAAATTTCATACAAATAAAAGTGGCTTTTTATTCTCAAAAATAGCTTTTGAATCACCATATTAATTTAAGCTTGTAAATCCACTAATTGTATATTAAAGTAACGAAAAAATCAAAACTACTATGACAAGGGAGTTTGACATACCTCAAGTGTTTTGCCTTGAATAATAATATAATGGAACAAATTGATTGTATCCTCTCCTACAATCACTCTTCTGCTAGCAGCTACTTTATTTTTTGCAGGAGGACTGAGTCGGATTTATAGAATATTGATGAAATGGATTAAAAGTAAACTAAATCACTCAGAATAGTCAAAACTATCTAAGGTAGCTGCCTCCTCCTCCTTTCCTTCTCAAACATTTTGCTTATTT